>VZRZ01007083.1:340776-462117 GCA_013398175.1 Climacteris rufus
TGTGTGTGTGTGGCAGTGCTGAGTGGCTCTGAGCTCTGCTGCCACTCTGTGTGTGTGTGGCAGTGCTGAGTGGCTCTGAGCTCTGCTGCCACGTGGGATGTGTCCCCTGTGTGTCCTGCAGAACAGGCCGTGTACAACCGGCCCCAGCCCGCCGACCGCACGCGCTCCCGGGAGGGCAAGGACACGGTGGAAGCCTATCAGCTGGCCCAGCGCCTGCAGTCCATGGTACAGCCTGGGGCATCAGAAACGGGCAAAACCTTTCCAGGTTTCATCTTCAAGCCAGGGCACCTTGGGATGTTTGTCCTCGGGTTCATGTTGCAGTTTGGTTAGAGTGGTTTGGGTGTCAGTTTGGGTGGCTGCCCTCACACCCCTCGCATGTTCAGGTGCTTCACTGCAGTTGTCTTGCAGGCTTTCCCCCTCAGCCTGAACCCCTGCTCCCCACCTCTACATAATTAATAAGCCTGAATTAGCCAGAAAATATTTTGTACTGTGTGATTAAGTTGCTTGCATTTTAACTGTTAAATACAGTAGGTATATGTTATGGCTTACTGAGAGCCTTATGCACACAATTAAATGCAGTAGTAACTCATTTATAACTATATGAATTACCAAGGCTTGCCAGAGTTAATTTTTATGTTCACATTTAATGTAGCATTTTTAAGTACTTCACAGCAAAGTAAATCAGTTGATGGAGGAAAACTAAATCAATCCCACTTAGAAAATAATAAATTGAAATATAAAGAACTGTAGCATATACTAAATGTAAACATACTGAGTTTATAGCTTTGTGTGTTGTCAGAGCAGTATTTCAGAGCTGGATGTCAGTGCCCTGTTGCTGTCAGGGATGCTGATGTTCCATGGAACACCAACAGGCTTTACAGCCTTGAAACCCAGGAACTTCACTGATGATATTTCGTGACAGATTGTGAACTCCTTAATTCTACAGAACTGCAGGGTCTTTATTTTCTGGGAATGTCAGAGTGTTAGTAGCATTCCTGTGGCAGTAAGCTTTTGGCCAATTCCTTGGGGAATCTCAGATGAGGTGAATGCAGTCAGCTTTTGGCCAATTCCTTGGGGAATCTCAGATGAGGTGAATGCAGTCAGCTTTTGGCCAATTCCTTGGGGAATCTCAGATGAGGTGAATGCAGTCAGCTTTTGGCCAATTCCTTGGGGAATCTCAGATGAGGTGAATGCAGTCAGCTTTTGGCCAATTCCTTAGGGAATCTCAGATGAGGTGAATGCAGTCAGCTTTTGGCCAATTCCTTGGGGAATCTCAGATGAGGTGAATGCAGGCAGCAGTTTGACTCACGCTGGTTTCTGGCCACAGCGCACGAGAAGGCGGCGAGTGCGAGACCCTTGGGGGAACTGGTGTGATGCAAAGGACTTGGAAGGACAGACATTTGAGGTAAGTATGTTCTGTGTTTTATATCTGCCTTAAATCATCAATTCTAGCTAATTGCTGGCAGGTGGTGTTGCATCAAATAGATAAGGGAACAGTTGTGTCATGGGGACTTTACCTCTCTTGTGGAAGCAGCAATTTGGAAGTGATGCAGCAGCTGGTACCTCTTCCTGCTGCTGATAAATGCAGCTGCACTGGGGCTTTGCACAGGGGTTTTATGCCCATAAAGCTCTTTGCCTTCTCTTGTAGGAGATTTCATGACCTGTTGCTTTCAGTTAACTACTTTAAGGGTAATGGTAAGGGATGGGAGAATAACATTTCAATGTTATTTTTTCAGTCCTGTATGGTTTCCTTGTGCTCGTTATGCAGGTGGTAATGAGTTCCTAATATTGATTCTCCTACTAGCAATATCCCCAGAAATACTGTGGTTTGTTAAGTGCTTAAAAAATTCATACAAGGTTAAATATTTTATGGGAGAATTGAAAAGAAAATGCTTGTCTGTTCCTACAATTTCAAATTACATGAAAAGGACTGTAAACATCTGATTTTCCTGTATAGAAAATGTACTTAATTTGCAACCTTCAGTAATTACCTGTAACAATTCCTTCCCTCATGTTATAATGCCTTACCTATTTTTGAGTAACTGTGGTTTAATAATTCCAACAGTTCCTGCAAAATACATATTTAGATGGAAATAAAGGTTGAAAACATTCATCCCTAAAGAGGGGTAGTGATAAATAGTTTGTAATGGCAGATTGTTACACTTGGATTTAACCTGGTTTGTGATGTGGGCTGTGGTTTTACTGAATTTGATTTACTTGGAGAGAATTCTCTCATCAGGCATCTCGTGGACTTGATCTTGCATTGTCACTCCTTCCACACTGTTTGGTTCTGCCATGGCTGTTGCCTCTATTCAGAGTAGCCCTGTAACACACAAATTACATCAAGAGCACAGTGATATGAAGAATTCATTCTGGGCTGATTTTACAATTACTGCTGAAAAATCATGTCAGACATTCAAACATTTAATTTTTTAAAAAATCTTTTCAGCATCTCTCAGCTGAAGAATTAGCAAGAAGGAGAGAGGAAGAAAAACTGAAACCTGCAAAATCTTCTAAAGGTTCGAGACAAATCAAAAGGTATTTGATGTGCAACGTGTTCAAACTTAGATCTGCTAGAAATGGAACAAATGTCTTGTGTGGTGTCAGGCTGGAACCCTGCAAAGCATTAATATGGATCATGGTCTGAAATAGCAGGGGTGCATTTCAGATGTTTCGTGTTGGAATTCATCAGTGTGGGAAGTGACATTTCTGTATTTGGTGGAAGTCATCCTAATGTGGGATGAGTGAAGACAACAAGGTCATTCCTCCTCTGCCAAGGAGACAGTGGGAAACTTGAAAAGTTTCCTGACTGTCCTACATCTTTAGAGAAATTTTCTTTCATTTTATAGTTCCTTTGATCCCTTTCAGCTGATACCATGCTGTTTGTTCACGGAAGAAAAGCAGGTATGTACCTCTGAGTGAACCACCAAGGAGGCTTCGTTGCTTGGGTTCCTTTTCTTATACTCATCATTGTGCTTATCATTTCAGGAACCTTTTCAGGTGAAAGTATCTTCTGAGGCACTTTTAATAATGGATTTGGTGAGCATTAAGTTTTGTCTTTCAAAAAGCTGTGGTGTGTATGCTCTATGGGGTTGTTTATTTTTAATGAGCAACATAGGAAGACTGAAAAATTGGAACAGGTTGCCCAGAGAAGCTGTGGCTGCCCCATCCCTGGCAGTGTCCAAGGCCAGGTTGGAAGGGGCTTGGAGCAACCTGGGATAGTGGAAGGTGTCCCTGCCCATGGCAGGGGGTGGCACTGGATGATCATTAAGGTCCATTCCAACCAGTCCAGTCAGACCTAGAAGTGAGAATCTAGTATTAAATACAGCCCTGAAATGAATGGATGTTGTATTGTGCTTACTGTACAACCATTTGCCTTCTAGAAAAACTAAGAGCTTTGCTACTTCAGTAAGAGCTTTACTACTTAGTACTCTCTGTCATACATTAATTTGCTTAAAGCTACTTTCTGAACAGGCTGTGCTTCTGAAATCTATGGCTTCATTTTCCAGCAGTCTGGGAATTGATTTTCTTTTTACCAAGCAATAGGTGGGTTTTTTTAAGAACAGTAGGTTGTACTAAAATGTGTGCAGTTGTTTAGCAATGCCCTGGCTGCAGTTTTTGAAGGCAGCATTGCCTCATGTATGGATGTGTTGCACGCTTGCACTACATCTGTGGTGTGTTTATATAATAAGCAAATTTAATCTTTTCAGTTTGCTTTAAATGGAAGTACTGGGTATAACTGTCTTGAGTTTTCCTTCTACATATCCTTGAGAAGTCACTGTCTTGTAGCCATGAAGCCAATGTGTTCTGTTGTGTGCAGAGAAAACTACACAAGTTGGACTTTCCTGCTTGTTTGATGTCATTTCAGCACTCGCACGTGTCTCTGGCAGAAGTGATAGGGCTGCTCGGTGGAAGGTACTCTGAAGCTGAGAAAATTGTGGAAGTAAGCGTTTGTCTTTTCACACTTTCTTTAAAACGCTAAAACTGCAATGATCATAGTTACAATTTGAATAGATGTAACTCTTAATTCCTGAAGGGGAGCTAAATAAACGTGTTAAAGTTGAAATTCATTACTGCAGTCTTGGAATGAGAGAGTGAGTTTCAAGTGTTCCTGAAGGACGCGGTGAGTGGCTGTGACAGCTCTGTGACCGACAGGGGTGCCTTCTCCCCGCAGGTGTGTGCAGCTGAGCCCTGCAGCAGCCTGAGCACGGGCCTGCAGTGCGAGATGGACCCCGTGTCGCAGACCCAGGCCTCGGAGGCGCTGGCGGCGCGGGGCTTCCGCGTGCTGGGCTGGTACCACTCGCACCCCGCCTTCGAGCCCAGCCCCTCCATCCGCGACATCGACACCCAGGCCAAGTACCAGGTGCAGCACAGCCCAGCCCCACAGCCCTGAGCAACAGCAAAGCAGCACTAAGGCCTCCGTGGTGCCTGCAGTGGTAACTCGCTGCTGCACTCCTGCATCTCAAACCGCCTCAGGCATACATTGACATAAACTCTGTTCTTTAGATTCCAGCCCGCTGTTCTGAACGTGTGTGTTTGTTTTCAGAGCTATTTCTCCAGGGGTGGTGCCATGTTCATCGGAATGATCATCAGCCCTTACAACAGGAACAATCCTCTCCCCTATTCCCAGATCACCTGTCTGGTCATTAGTGATGAGATCAGTTCTGATGGCTCCTATCGTAAGTCCCCCTGGTTTGTCCAGTGTCTGCATTTTCCTTTTGGGTGTTAAGGGGAAAATGTCTGGTTTTGAGCTTGGGAAATAGGTATTTATATATTTATATTGGTAATATGGTGGTATTATATAAATGGTGTCATTTATATTGGTAACATATGCTGGACAAACCCAGCACATGGAATTTAAGGGGAAAATGTCTGGTTTTGAGCTTGAGAAATAGGTATTTATATATTTATATTGGTAATATGGTGGTATTATATAAATGGTGTCACTTATATTGGTAACATATGCTGGACAAACCCAGCACATGGAATTTCTTCCAGGAGTTTCACTGGAAGAGTCAACCTGTGAGTTGTCTGTGCTGTCATGACAGGAATATACAAGTAGAAATATAAATACATATAAGATTATTTTTCTTTATCAGTAATTCCCACAATTCATGAAAGAAGTGAAAGGGTTGGGACACAGGTCTCTGTTATTTACATACAGAATCCATATGAACAGCTGAGAAACTGTTTCATGTATTTTACTTGGCCTTTGCTGTGTTACCACATTCTGAACAGATTCTCTGCTTGACAAGTAAATAGCAAAGAATTGGCTGCTATAGTGGCCAAAAATCCTTAACTTTTGAGTAACAGGGCATTCAGAAGGTCAAAGGATCAAACATGTGGCTGTCCAGGGGAACACAAGCATGAAAGCTGCAATGGTGCTGCCATGAACCCCAACCTAAGGGAACAAATTCTTGATTAAAAATATCATTGGCATTTCATGAAAATGAGATCTTTTCTTTTTTGAACAGTTAAGAACATACCATATAAAATTTTGTGCATTGCAAGCGATGATCAGAGCTTCTGCTCTTTTCATGACATACATTTGAGGAAAATTCCCCTGCTAACAGTAGATGGTTCTGGTAGCTGCCTATTCTCTCTCCTCCTCCCTCTATTTATAAAGTCATGATTTTTGCACCCACACTCCAAGGTTTCCATTTCTCTTGGCACAGCAATAGCTGAGGCCTTGTGAGCCCACAGTGCTTTTTCCTGTGGAAGAAAGCAAGGGAGACCATCTGCCAGAGCCCTGGGGAAGTGGCCACATCTGTGCACCAGTTCCTGTTTACCACACTGACAGTCCTGTGCTTTATCCTCCTTTCCCCCCCTTGTGGGGAGGACTTAGATACTGACAAACTTTCTCACCATTAGAAGCAGAAATTTTGTAGTCACATCCATTTTCTGTGTGAGAGGATTTCATTTTCTGTTTAGCTCTTGAAATCAAGGTTTTACAAAATGGAATCTTCTCTGGCTCTTTGGAAATGATTTACTGAAATTTACAGTCTTTTTCTTCCTCCCTGATTTTTGGTAAATGGATTGTGTTCTGCAAATAATTTTCTGATGGTTCTTTAAAATACTTTCTGAATTTCTTTTCCCCACCTGCAGTAAACCAGAAGAATTTTTTTCATTTCTGAGCAAAATTCCTTTGAAATGGAAAACAATAGTCAGCACTTCATCATCAGCCCATTCATACATAAAAACCAAACCTTTCTTTTCACTTAATAGCCACATAAATCTTAGAGAGACTACAAAAGTGCTACTGAGTTACAAACATTCAATTCATTTTTCCATTTCTGTGTTTGTTGTAGATTTCTGCGTCCTTCCTTATGGAATGGGGAATTGGCAAGGGCAGGGAGGAGAACAGATTTGTTCCTACTCCCACCAGAATTAAATTTGGAATCCAAAACACGTCATCCTTGTACTTTAACCTCCTTAATGTTAATGTTGTCAAGTAGCAGAACTACAGGCTTCTGCAGTCAGTAATAAATGAGGAACATTATGGGGAAGGAAGGGATTGCACCTAAAACTAAACAGAGATAAAAAACAGTGGAGTGTAGCAGAAACACTGAATAATGATGTTCAATTGATTGCAGGCCTGCCCTACAAATTTGAAGTGCAGCAGATGTTGGAGGAGCCTCAGTGGGAATTAATATTTGAAAAAACAAGGTGGATAATTGAAAAATACAGATTTTGCCACAGGTATGTGTCTGCTTCTGTTACAAACAGCCAGTTTGGTATTTCTGTATGTTTATTACTCTGTTTCAGTCAAGACCTGTGGCTGCTTTCTCCAGCACTCCTGTTTGTTTTTCTTCCAACAGCAGTGTCCCCATGGATAAAATATTTCACAGAGATTCTGACCTGACTTGTTTGCAGAAAGTAAGTTTTCATTTTGTAGTTTTTGTAATGCTAAATATTTTTAAAATGCAGATCTGTTTCATGTCAGCAGAAGTTCCCTGAAGTTACATTTTCACAAATTAAGAGATGTAAATTAATGACAGTAAATTATTTGTGTGGCACAGCCTGTTTACTTATAGTGAAAATAAGGATCCTCTGAGAGAGGTGGGGGTGTGGTTATGTGCAGAGACACCAAGTTTGACCCTCAGTTTGGAGAAGAATTAATGGCAAATTACTCAGGTCTCTCCTCAGCATTTTGTGTGCTCTCAGTGTCAAGAGCTGCACACATCCCAACAGCAAATGTGGCCTTCCTGGTCCTTTGCTCCATCAGTAAAATGCTGCTGTGCCATGTTTGCCATGGATAAGTAGGAACATTCATTTCCCAATCAGTGTAGTTCCTGCTCTGAAGCTCTGACTAATGACAGCTGGAAGATTATTGCACAAACAACATAGAAACTCTGTCCAAACCAAACAATATAAACAGAAAATCTGACACAGTAATTGCCCACATCAAGTTTTTTGTTTCTCTTAACGTGACTTTGCTTCTAAATCTAAAATTGAGTTGGTAGAATGGTTGAATGGTAGTTGGTAGAATGCTCTGAAATTTAGCTGTTGGGTAATTGGTTTTAAAGCCTTGGGTTTAGGTCACCCAAATTTATCATGTACAAACACTTTTTGTAGTGTTAATCCTAAATAAATGAATAAAAATCCCTTTGCCAGATAAAGGAGGAGTGGAAATGACAATTTAAAACAAATTTCCTTTTCTCTTGCCTAGCTTTTGGAGTGCATGAGGAAGACTTTGGGCAAGGTAACAAACTGCCTCATTGCTGAAGAGTTCTTGACTCAGATAGAAAACTTATTCCTGTCCACATACAAGAGTGAGAAAAGGGATAATGCTGAAGGAAGTGAGAAGGAACATTCACACGAATTGCTGGTGTGATGCCTTTGCAATTCTGATTTCATTCATTTCTTCCCCTCCTCTCCATTATGTCAGCTCTTACAGAACTCTTTCAGAATTGTTATCCCTTTCAATAGTGACTGACAGAATCCAGAGTCAGCTTAGTGTTGTGGTTTAAAGATACTTTGAAAACTGAAGTGTGTGACCTGTCTGCCTGAGGAATGCTGAATGCTAACGAGTGCCATGGAGTTCATTAACTGACCTGATGTTTGGGAAGGAGGACACCCTGTCAAGATTGCTGTGCATCAGTTTGCAAAGAGAGTTTGTCTACTCTTTCAGTTTGGGAATTTTCTTTGATTTTTTTATCTAGAGGTGCTCCTCTAACTCAGAATGAATTTGTTCCTTTGCTTTAGAGAGTGTAAGTTTGAATGAATTCACAAAAGGGAAACTTAACTGAAATGAGAGTTTTGTATGTAGCTCAAACTGTCCTGGTATCCAGCCTGAAATTTCATTCAGTTGTAGCAAAATACATCAACCAAGTTTGTTCCTTTACTATCACTTTTTTATTATTATTTTCCCCCATTGATTCTGATGGTCAAGTAGCTTTTTGGCACATTCTTTGCCATCCTGCTTCTGTATTGGGGAGAAGAAGCTGGCAAGTTTTCATGACTTCTCAGTAGTGGCTGTGCTTGTTTCCAGTGGAAATGATAATTCCTGTCTTACTACAGGTTGCATCTTTCTGACCTTCCATTCTACAGGAAGGTTTTATGTTGTTTTCCAGATCATTGTGGTTTGTCCACTTCTAATTATCCATGTTTCCTGTGGAAACAAGAGCTCCTGATTGATGGCAAACTTGAGGGCAATGAGCAGAAAAGTATTTGTGTTTTTAATGAAAACAATTTCCCACTTTTATATTCAGAATCTTCTCTATAATGTACAGTTCAATAGGAAAACATTGGCTTCTATGGGTTCCTCAGTTATGATTTCATACAGGTATATATTTAGATAATCAGTCACAGGTTGATCTTGATTGAGAAGTTTCCTGATTGCAACTTGGAAATGTTTCATGAGCTGTATCACTGTGAACCTTTTTAGAGAAAACATGCTTTAAATTTTGCTTTCTAAATATAAGGAGACTTGTCTACAGGTTTTACTATTTACACAGGTTTATCTTGGGCAGAGTTTCTCAGAGAGGTCTAAAGTATATTTGAAAGCCTGAAGCAAGACTTTGAGTTTATATCTAGAGGGGAGCCAATGGACCCAATTTTTATTTGAAGAAAATATATGTGTGTATATATATGTATATAGTTCTACATAACACAAATGGAATTTTAAGATTTTATATGTTTCAGCTTTTTGTTTGTTTGAAGAGTTTGAAAAGCTTTAAAATTCTAGAGTTGCATCCCAAGGAAGGAACTCCTTCAGAGGAAGGTAATATTCTATTTTTCTCAGGCCTCATGAGTCTGTGTCACTAAGGGGAAGGTGCAGAACCTGATCAGACAAAAATGTGAGCTCTTGATACTCAGTGATTTTCCCACATTTGAGAGCTGTGGACTCAGAACTGCTGGTGGATGTTCTGTGCCCTCTTCTATGTTCAGGCCTGCTGGTGCACAGCTTTGGGTCCCAGTGCTGTGTGTAATTTACCACTTGGTGTATCCACCTCTATCTGGCACATTGACTCAATTTGCATTTACTCCAAACTCATCTTTGGGGCTTCCTGGCTGTTCCTGCTCAAACCACACTGTTGGTGGGAAGGCATTCCCCCCTCAGCCCCGGGCTGCCCTGCAGTGCACAGTGTTTGGCTGCAGTTGTACACAGGCTGCTCTAGAAAATCACCCAGGGTCAGAGCACTGACAGCTGTAACTGGAGCTGGATGGGAGGAGAATTGGGAATCTCTTGTGAAAAGCACTGGGAAGTAGAAACTCTTCATTGTCCACCTCGCATTTCCAGCCCTTAGGGATGCATCAAGATTACCCAGTAGTGGTAACAATGTGCTGGCTGCTTCTCTCTGTCATGATTACACTCAGTTAAAGTAACAGAGTTGTATAATTTGATGGAACAGTGTTGTTACATAAGGAAAGTTTTGAGTAATCCCTACTTTTGAAGCGATTTGTTTCTGAGGACGTGCAGGATTGAGCCTTTGACATGCACATAAATGCTCCAAATTCCCAGGAGTTTGTTAGCAGGGTGGTGTGGGAGAAGATACAATGGCTGTACCACTGGGATCCAGTGTTGCCACAGAATTGTGTAGAACTGGGAAGAGCACAGTTGTCATGCTGAGCAATGCTTTTGTTGTCAGGAGCCAGGGTAAGAAAACAAACTAACCTACTTTTCATCATTTAGTTTGACTGAGTGGTTAATAATACAAGTTTGGAAGTTGCATGCTTCCCAGGAGATAGAACATTGTTTAACTAATATGCCAGTTCTGCTACCAAGCACATATTAGGCATGAACATTTTTTATTATAAAGCTTTTTTCCCCCATCCAGGCTTTGTTTCAGTGCACCTGTGTGGACTAATCTGCTACTCCTGTCCATAGGGCCAGTGTTGCACCTTGCCAAGTTGTTGCTCAGGAGATGAGAAATTGTTGAGTGAGTAGGATGATACAGTTGAAACTGGAATTCAACAGTCTAGAAAAGGAAAAAAGAAACGAACAGAAATCCACAAAATAACCCCAAAGAACCCCCACCCCAAGATGTCACTTCTGGCAAATCTCCTTATGGGCATTAGTTGGCTGAATGATATTTTGCTCTCCCAGTTATCAGCACTGCTGCTCCACAGGGCTGCAGATTTTGTGTGCAAGGGGAGGGAATATCCCTGTTTTATTTTTTTGTTTAAATAAGTAACTTTCCAGAAACAGTTCAGCTGAAGAAAATAAACAAAACCAAACAAAAAGTTAATGCTGTTGCCATTGATATTAAGTACTTCTTTTCTTTGCTTCTCTGCTGTTCCTGACTGATGATAGACAGGAGTCTACTAATAAAGACTGTATATGCAATACCCTGCAAGGTGTGTGTGTGTTTGTAACAGCCTCTTGTCTCTGAGCCCTGGGTCTGGCATTTCTCTATGCAATGCCCAAGTGCCAGAAGAAAGCTGAGCTCCAGCAGAGGGAGCTTTTTCACAGCTGATGCAGGCAAGGTTTGGCTCTCAGAGCAAAACTCTTCTTACTCATGTGTGTGCCTTGTGGCCAGGGAGCACATTGGAGGGCAGTAGCCGTGTGCCTCGGGGTGGAGTTGTTTCCTTCCTTTGTTGTGCACTCCCTCTGCTTTAGTCTCCTTCAGAAGATTATCCAGTGCTACTCGCTGGCAGGGATGCCAGGATGGTGGCCTGGTGTTTTCCACACACATTTCAGTCCTCAATCAGAGGTGGAAGGGGTTTGCATGGGCAGATCCTGCAGATGCCCAATCCTCCCCTTTCAATCAGCCACAATCTTGCCCTGAATCTGATCCAGGTTGGTTCCAGCTCTGTTCACCAGACTCTTCCTGCTGTGCTGGAGAGAATCAGCTCTGCCAAGGACAGAGTGTGTGAAGGGGCTGTGGAGAGGGACAGTGCACCCCAAAATGTGGTTGGCACAGCCCTGCACCCCAGTGCCTGCCTGGGGAGGGAAAGGTGCTGTGCTGGGGCTGTGGAGAGGGACAGTGCACCCCAAAATGTGGTTGGCACAGCCCTGCACCCCAGTGCCTGCCTGGGGAGGGAAAGGTGCTGTGCTGGGGCTGTGCACCCCCCAAGGAAGGGAGGGAGAAGGGATTTCATCCGTCCCCACGGGAAGTTGCTGGTGGTTTAACATCCCAGTGAACACTGTAATCATATGTGATGCTGGACAAAGTATTTAATGGCCTAGATAAAAGTATTGGGGTTGTTTAATTGCTGTTTTACATAGACCTAGTGCCCTACTTTTACGAGGTTTAGAATTGTGCTGAGAAATTGTTTCCATGGAAGCAGAGATCACTAAAGAAATAATGCACTCCACATTTCCTACAGGATTATTCCTTTTACAGCCTGCTGTTCTAAATAATTAACTCTTGTAGTACTGTTACAGCTTAGCATGCATTAAAAGAAATACTTTTTGTAGTGTCACAGAGGCATTACACATATACATATATATAGATATTAATACATTTAACTGTATAGATATTTGGAAAAACTTTTCTTTAAACTAAGTCTGTTTCTTCCCTATTTAGAGGGGAAAATCCACAGTATAAAAAAAGTCAATGAGGAAGTGCACTTTTATTTTGAATTATATTTCACATTTGATGTTTGAATAATGTGAGATAAAATAAAGACAAGATATGAGGAGGTGGGTGACAGTTAAAAGGATTTTGACTTTGAAGAAGGGATGTGAAATTAGAAAAAAAAGGGACATTGTTGTAGTGTGGGTAAATGAATTACTTAAAAATGGAAAAAGAGTTACTTAACTATTATAGAATCATTAATATGACAAATTGACTTACCTGGCAATTTTAATCATAGTTTTAGCTGTAGAGCTCAGCTATTTTCCAAGAAAGGTAACTATTGTTGTTACCATCTGAAGGAATATCCAGGCTGTGTCCTGTGGTGACAGGCTGTTTGTGTCCTATTTACACGTGGAGCTCTGGTTTTACATCTGTCCTGGGTTACAAATCCTCACTGGCAGGCAGGGCTCACACACAGGAGCCATCAGCTGGCACAGACTGGAAGTGGAGCAGGGCTCGGGTAAGCAGCACACAGGTAGGAGCTGACTGCAGGGCACGTGGCACACACTGCTCTGTGGCCCTTACTGGTCCTAAAAGAGTGATTTACAAACAGTCTGACAGGGTTTGACAAATCAGATGAATGAGACTCGCTTAATGCAAAGTGGAAAATCTCTTTCAGCTGCTGCCAAAACACATGGAAATGGTAATATGGTCTATGTAGACCATTGGGAGACTTGGGAGCCACTGGAGTGTTCTGTGAAAGGCATTACTTAAAGTACAGATTGAAAAATTTCTTCAGAAATGACAAACAACTTTGTAAGGCTAACACAAGCATGAAAATCAGCATTCCACGTGCTGCCTTGGGATGAGAATGTGCCAAAGGAAAGGTGGGAGAGAAGCTTTCCGTGCTGGAAGATAAGGCTGCACCCATGTGCTGTCTGGACAGGAGAGTGTCCTGTGCATCAACTGGTCAGCAGATGTTCCTCTTGAATCAATAGCTGCCCCAGGCTGCTTATTATTTAATAAAGCCATGAAAGAAGAAAGTCCATAACTGATAAGAATCTAGATAGTGGAATGACACAGATGCTGTGTGATGATAAACAGGAAAAACCATGATGCAAGTGGAGGAGTAGGATTTCTTCCAGCAGAAATGGGAGAAACTCCTTTAACACTCATTTGCACATAGTCCTTACAAAGTCTAGAGAGGGAAAAGGGTCAGGTTATGTCTTTGATCCATAACAAAAGCACATGGTGGGAGCTTGGCTCCTGTCTCTGCCCTGTTGTTTCCTCATCAGGTAGGAGGGAGGGAGGCAGCTGGAGGCAGGTGCCACTCCCTGAGAAGTAACAGGGAGCTGGGAAGCTGAGCTTGTTGACTGGGACTTGGGTAGGAGATGCCAGTTGTTTTGGAAGAAGAACCTGTTTGGTGGGTGTGATTTGAATCAATAAAGGGAGCAGCACAGCAGTGTGTAGGAACGAGCAGACTCCATCAGTGGATGAAAGCTTTGCCTGCTGTCACTCAGGACCTGATCTGTGCTTTGCACCTGCAGCATGGGGCCTCTCTTGGGGGTTGTGCTGGGTTTGATTCTGGCAGTCCCTTCAGCGGCCCACGACGGCTGTACCTGCGCGACCAACAAGTGGGCAGTGTGCGCCCAGGAGGGCCCTGGGAACTGCACCTGCAGCCTGCCAGGCTCACATCACCGCGTGGACTGCTCAACCCTGACCGCAAAATGCTTCCTGCTGAAGGCACAAATGACTCCCATGAAGGAGAAGCGCTTCTGGAGACCTCCCCACGCGCTGTCGGACAGCGACGGCGGTTACAGCCCCGACTGCGAGGACAGCGGTGCCTTTAGAGCCCGGCAGTGCAACCAGTCCAGCACCTGCTGGTGTGTGAACAGTGCTGGGGTGAGGAGAACCGAGAAGGGAGACAGGAGCCTGCGCTGCGGAGAGCTGGTGCGCACCAGGTGGATCTACATCGAACTGACGCACAGCAGGAGGCCCAGAGCCCTTGGTGTTCCCGACGTGGCCAAGGCCCTGACGCAGCTGTTTGAGAGCAGGTACAAGCTGCACCCCAAGTACGTGGCAGCCATCAAGTACAACCCCCCCCTCATCCAAATCCGCCTGGACCAGAAGGAGAAGCCCAGGTGGGATGTAGATATAGCTGATGCGGCCTACTACTTTGAAAAAGACGTCAACAACGACTCCGTGTTCCGCTCCGACGGTCAATTAACCGTGTCGGTCAATGGGGATGCTCTGGCCATTGAAAAGCTCAGGGTTTACTACGTGGATGAAAAGCCCCCCGAGTTCTGCATGAGGCAGCTGGCAGCCGGCATCGCTGCTGTGCTGGCCGTGGTGCTCCTGAGCGCTGGCCTTGGCCTGGCCGTGCTGCTCACCCTCAGGTGGCTGCGCACACGGCAGTATAACCACGTGGAGAGCAAAGAAATGGGGGAAATGAAAGCCCCAAGCTTGGAGCTGCCCTGAGCTGAGAGAAGGGGGAAAAAAGCACAAAATGCAAATAACGGACTCAGTGTATGTGATGGATTTGGAGTTTTTTCCTTTCTACGGGAATTTGTACAGTGACTGTTATAAATTATTCCGGTTTAGTGAGAATGAGTTTCTGGGGTATAAATGAATTTGGGAGTCAGTTACCTAAATATTTTAAATGACTCCTCCTTCGGAGGGTAAGAAAACTGTTACATCTGTCTATTTAACATAACACAGAATGCTTCCACTCCTGCTGCAGGCCTGGCTCAGATTGCTTAAATACTTAAATACTCTGTAGGGTTCTTGGTGTATCTACTTACTGAAATTAAAATACTTGCCTCAGCATATTTGGGCTACATTGCTGCTTTTCTCTTTGTAGTCTTTTTAAAAATGCAGTTTGTTTTTTGTTGCTAGGGTTTTTTTAAAAACAAAGTTTCTGGAACTTTTTTTGTCAACAAATAATTCCATAAATTTTACTAAATAAGCACATAAGATAGTCTGCAGCATCAGAGGCTTTTATATAGAGTCATTTGTTAGGAAACATCCCAGGTGTTGGGTCGCTTCCCGCTGTGGAGATCCCAAGTTGCCAGGTTTGTATTCAGGCAGCACAGTGAGCTATTCCCACTTGTGCTCTTTAATAAGGGTCTGACACTCCTAGTCAGCAAGGATCCCTTGATCCCATTGCAAGTGTAAGTTAACCTTGGTGTTCTGCCCACATTCCAACTCTGGTAATAGCTTTCTGTCTACCTAAATTCCCTGGGCAATTTTAATGGGAGGAGATATTTTTCAGTGTTGTACAGCTTCACGGAAACACTACACAATGCTCTGGGACAGGCTGAAAAAGAGCTTTATTCCAACTGAGCTGTGGGGGGAATTTAAGAGCAGAGTGTAATTGCTGCAGTTGGAATTTGCCCAACACACAACTGGACTGCTTTGCTACCTACTCATCTGCTGCATTCCTTGTTTGGGAGGTCAGACCCAGCAGGAAGGATGTTTTAAAGAAAAGAATGCTGCTTGTTAAATGTTGGAGTGTTGGCAGTTCCATTCTCTGTGCTGTGTGTGGATGTCTTAGTCCATCACTCACCTGCTTCCCTCAGCATTCCCTGCTCCACCCGGGCACTGCAGCAGGGCAGCTCTTTTCTTCTCTCAGTGTTACCACTTTGTCATTCTAGGAACAGTCAGGAATGTGCTACTTCCATGGCAAACCATTAAAGGTGCAGCTCTGGTTCTATTGAATGAAAAGGATATCAGGGAAAAAGGGAAGAGGCTTTGATTCTGTTTCTGCCTTTGTTTATAGACGCTGTTGGGTAATCATTTTTGGCTGAATAAACACCATTTCCATTTAACCTCACACTTGTTCACTTACCTGCTGGAAAATTCTGAGTACATAGTTTGGGCAGATGCCTCACATTTTCCCAAAATAAGATTTTTATGCAGCAGCAGCAGTAATACATTCACAGTTCTGGAGCAGGGTCTTTAATTTACTGTGTGCCCTACAGCAGCACGTTGAAGCTGGTTGTTTGTCAGTCAGGAATATACACTTGTGCTGAGAGAGATGAAGTGAGAATTTGAGATCTAGGCTGAATCTTTCCCTGTCACAGGAAAACTCAGAACTTAGCCTGACTCCACACAGTTTTGCAATTAACCATTTATAAAACAGATTAAATTAAAAATCTAGAGCTGAGAAGCCCTCAGTGTCAAAGAAATGCAGGATGAGAATCAAAGTTTTCCAAGTACATTGCTTAACCACTTTCTTAACTTATGCAGAGCAGGTCAAAGGTTTGAGAGGCTGGTGCTGTCCTTCCATCAGGGATCATGAGATGTGCAGTCTTTTCTGGGGATCCACTGTGGTTTTCAACAGTCTTTTAAAATCACTGCATTTTTCTTTTTTCTGTCATAAGAAAAAAATATTCTTCTCAAGGTGAATGATGAGATTTTATAATATAATATAAACATGGAGGCATAACATTGAGTAGGAGAGGTAAAAGTGACTAATGGTTGAAAAAATCTCAACAGATAACAGTGTCAGCATCTTTCCTTGGCTCCTGCTTTTCTTTTTTGTAGCTGAGATTAAGAAGAGAGACTATTGTGGTGCCACTCCTGATTATTAATCATTAAAGGGCCGCCCCTGAAAGCCATGTGTTGTGATCAGTTATTTCTCTGGTGGTCCTTAAGCACCAGTGGACTGCACATTGGTTGGGGACTGGAATGCACAAGGGTTGTTTAATAGGAGGGTTAAGGGGTCTGCAATTAATCAATAGAATGAGAAGATTAATTGAAGCACAGAGCTCAGAGAACCTCTCCTTGGACTGGATCATTCTACTTGAATAAATCTGTGTAGAGCTACTGTAGGACGTGGACTTGAATAAAGCAAACAGGCCCGTTGCTCCTGCTGAGTACTCATTTCTCTCCTGCTGCTCCAGTCCTGCCACCTCTCACACTACATCTTTTTTACACATGGTAGATCATGTATTTCACTGTAACAGTCCATCATGTTCTGCCTGTTTGACTTTCTTACCACTCCTGGTGTTCTCACTGAAAAGGAGACAATGAACCCTTTGTCAGCTTTAAATTTTGCGAAATTAAAATGCTTTCTATTATTCAAATATTGAGACCTTTAAGTCTAAAATTTCTAGTTATCCTTTTCCTGACTACATCATCCCGTTTTAATGGAATGTTTGCTCATTTTATTTAAATAATTAGACTCTGTACTCTTTGCAGTGGGTTCTGTGGGTGATAGCAGGGTGCCTACCTGGGCTATATAAGGGGGTGTGCTTGCTTTACCAATGCCATAGCTGGCTGTTGCCTAATTTATGTTCTGCAATTCCACCTGGCTGCCTTGGAAAGCTCAAATTAAACACATGCAGAGCAAAAAAATCCCATCTCTGCCCTACAACTCTGCAGAGGCCAGTGCTGCCCTTTGCAGACAGTGCCACTACCCTTGTGCAACTGCACAAAGTGAGCTTTGGCCTTCACTTTCAACTAAAATTTCTGTAACCACTCACAATCTGAGGACAGTGCCAGAAGCAATGGCAGCACTACAGCAATGGAATGAAAGATAAGGATTAAAACCCTCTTAAACTCTGTTCTCTCTACTCCCCCTGGTAAAATCCATGTGTGCTTATGTATCTGAGTGTGTACCCTCGAATTCTTTGACAGAAAATCCCTGTGTTAGTTTGTAGGTGACTGCTGTGTGCACACACCTGTCTGCTCCACACCTACCCCAAAACCCACACACATCACTATTTCTTAGAGCAGGGAGCCCTGGGGAAAACTGTGGCAGCAGATCCTCACTGCACTCACCTGCCTGCAGCCTGCAGCTCTTAGCAGTGGTAAAACAGCCACAATTGCTGGTTTGGAACAGCCAAGAATCCTCTTTCTGCCCCATCTTCCCAAATTTAGGAATAATCTCTTAGGGATGTTTAGGCCAGATTAGGTTAATGAGGTGAATTTTAACAACTGCCACGTAAATCCACTGAATCTCTCTTTGGATGGTGAAAGACCTGCACGTCTGTGATGTCACTGACAGCTGGAGACAAGAGCTCCCCAACAGTCCCTAAAATGTTTGAACCTTGGGGAATCACCCTAGAGAAAGCCAAAGCAATTTCTACTGCTTGAATATTGAAAGCACTTTTTTACTGAACAGTTAAAGCAGTAACAGATTGGCCCTTCCTCCACTTAATTGGGCCAGTTAATACTATTAAACAGATCTTCCTCGTGCAGGTATAATTATCCTTTCCAAAGCATTTCCACTGATTTGCCTCAGGGTTTAAGTACTGCAATTACCTCTTCTTTCTTTTTTTAATGCTAAAATTAATCTTAAGTCTTTACCATTGTCGTCAAAGCAGAAAAAATCAGCTTCCAGAATTTTACTATTATTATTCAGCAGTTCTAACAACATTTCTTGTACCAGGCTTTATCTAGTTAAAATTTAATCCACGCCAGGCAGCCTGACAAGATGCACATCTCATTTTCACCATGATCCCTAGTCCCTGAGGGATAACACTCTTACAGCCCTACTCCAGCACCAATCAAGTGCCACAGGAACAATTAGGGAGACTTTGCATTATCTACATGAAAGACTGAATGATGAAAATAGGCACTGCTAATTGTCCACTGAGGATTTTCCACGTGGGCCCAACAGTACTGGTGGTATAGGCACCCAACCCTTTTCAGGTGTTTCTTTGGAAATGAATGCCTGGCCTTGTAAGGCTTGAGATGAGAAATCTCAGCATTTTTGCTGGTCTGGATGCACCCAGAAAAGCTACATGGAACAATTAGGAAGCAACAGAAAAACCACACTTCTTACTTACAACCTCTTCACACATGTTTTGGAATTAAATTTGGTATTTTCTAACTTTTAGAGGAACAGTTTTACAGTAGACTTCTGTTTGGTTCAGCAACTTCACCTTCTGGATTTTAAATCTACTTTTTTTTTAACATCAACAACATAGATAATAGGTAGCAATAGTTATTACCTATGAAAAAAGATTAAAGAGCATCCTCTCACTGGTATCTCAGTGGGGAAGGGGAGGGCAAGGGACAGTACACACACAACACACTCAGTGGATCAAGGCAGGGTATTCTAGTGAACAATGTTTGCAAAAATCTTGATATTTATGAAAGCATTGCCTGGTCTTTTAAATGAATGTGAACTCCTGATATTTCAACTGGTCAAACAGACTAAGTGGCATTAAATCCAATTTCTGACTTGCAGAGGGTGATGGAGTGCATTGTTTCTGCCCAGCCAAAGGGAATTACACTGAAAAAATACTATCAATTAATACTTTTCCCTTGGATTTATATAAAAGCCAAATATTTTAATATTTTATAGTAAGTTTTCTTCATTTGAAGCTGAAGACTGTATATTTTAACTGACAGCTGTTTAATTGTGATGGTCAAAGCTGGTAGCAGAGAGACTTTTGTACCAAATACAGAAGTATCTGTATACCAAGCACAGAAAAATACTTCTTCTATTCAAACTGATTTTCATTACTTTTCTTGGATTTGGCCTTTGCTTGTGTGAATAATTTCATACCTACACAAAATCTCATTTAATTCAGTACAACTACTTATATAGAGAGATACACAAATACCAATGGATACACCTAGACAGGAAAATTGTACCTGTTAAAGTGTTAATTGTTTAATTGTCCTTAGGAAATCACTTAAATAGGTCTTATGCAGTCTTAAGGATTGAAAACTTGCTTTCTGGTCTTCTTCAGAAATCTGAATTACAGTCTTTTTCGTAGAAGAGATGAGGCTTGTATGCAAAAACTCAGCTACAAAACACATCTTAATCTACCTCTCTTTAGCACAGACAATTCTATTTCCTCAGGAAAAGAAAATGGTTATATGCCTACATATTCATTAAAATTCAAGAGAAACTATATATAAATTACTAGTTAGAATGTTTTTTCACTACACATCCATTTAGAGAAAAAAAAAACAACTCTATAACTCTCCAATTGCTCAACTGTTTACCAGATTTTCATCTAGAGATATATTTAGTGTTGGTAATTGTTAGATCCTGTAATTACCTGTGCTGTATTTGCTGCTTGTCTGCTTTGAAGTTTCAATTGCAAGTGATGCTACTTGGGGAAACTTTAGAAGTGCAGAATGTAGAACACAACTTTTAGCCCCATCCTTGCACACTCAAAACATCCATTGATTTTAACAGGAATTTTGCAAGTTAGGAATGCAGGAATTGTTTCTATACCCTCTATGCAGGCAGAGTTAAAGAATGCAATTGGAGAAACAAATAATTGCAAAAAGAAACATGCCAAGAAAAAAAAAACCCAAGCCAGTATGTTTTCAGCAGACTTGATAAAAAGTGGAGACACTGAGGTGGAAAAATGACATTTGCTCCACAGAAGAAATGGTAGAAAGCCTTAATGGTAGAAAGCCTCCCCTTGGCTTAGGAATGGAGAATTCTAGATAAAAAAGACAAGAAAAGCAAGCAAATGCAAAGTCTAATAAGGACATTAATGAAGGCTTTCATCTCAATTCTTCATTTCTTGACAGCTGGGACACACACAAGCCTTAGGTTAGACAAAGTGCTTTTCTGCTGCTACAGCTCAGCTGGTTTTGTGACTGGAGCTGACAGTCACAAAAATTAATGCTGTGTTACTGACTGACAGATTTTACTCTTCATGCCTCTTATGATAATGGAGCCTGGGCAGGTCTTACAGGAATTGTGTCAGACGAAATTAAGAGATTATCACTACAAAAAGTTCCTCCTTGGCCTGGGCTGCAAGACCCGGTCACTCCGTATTTTCCTTGGCAATGAACATCAATGCTTAAGAACTCACAGGAAAGGGCTCTGGTAATAAAAAGAGGTGGACTAAGGAGTACCTGAACAAACACTGAACAACTCACCTGTGCTCCTACACAGAGGATGTGGCTCTGGAAGGCCAAGATTTGTGTTACTTTACCCTTCACAACAACAGGGCCTCTGTTTACATCCAAAGCACCAGGGCTTATGTGCAGCCTGGGCTGCCCTGTCATTAATACATCCCAGCCTCACCCTCCCTCAGCAAATAACCTGTTTTTCACATCACAGTGCTCAACATGTACTTGTCAGCCAGATGAGTAGGGAAAGAACTACACACTGGGTTAGCAGTTTGCCATTTTCTTGACAAAAATATCACCTCTGCCCCTACCATGGCAGATCTGATTGCTCCCTACCCAGGAGGGAGCCCCTGCCCCTGTCACCAGCCCTTTGGCAGCAGGAACCACTTCACATTTCAGGTCTCCAAAAACAGAATTGCAGAATCAGTCAGGTTGGAAAAGACCTCTGAGATCACTGAGTCCAACCTGTGACTGATCACCACCTTGTCACCCAGAGCACAGCAGCGAGTGCCACATCCAGTCGTTCCTTGAACACCTCACGGACGGTGAGGTGCTCCCTGGGCAGCCCCTTCCAAGGTTTAACAACCCTTTCTGTGAAGAAATTCTTCTTCACATCCCTCCTGAACCTCCACTGGTACAACATGAGGCTGTTTACTCTTTTCCTGACACTTGTTACTTGGGAGAAGACACCTACCCCACCTGGCTCCAAACTCCTGTCAGGAAGCTGCACAAGTGAGAATGTCCCCACTGAGCCTCTTTTTCTTCAGGCTGAGCCCCCCCAGCTCCCTCAGCCACTCCTCATAGGATTTTTCTCTAAAACAACATAACACTTGTGAGCTCTGAAAGCTCTGGCCATATTCCTAAGGGCTTTCAGGACCCTGTTTGAGGGAGGAGGTTGGACTGGATGAGTTCCAGTGGTCCCTTCCAACCTGACCCATCCTGGGAAGGGGCTTTAAGGTCTGGGACCTCTGAACTGCCAGGACTCAGGGCCACCCCAGCCACGAGGTTGTTGCCCACAAAATTGGATTTCTTACTGGTGTGCAACAAGCCAATAATTATACACTCAGGACATTACTTACTTCAGAGCTGCGCAAGCCTCAGTGCTTGGGGGTGCTCCACAAATCAAGCAGGACCACCAGGCTTTTCCTGCCATTATTTATACACAAAAATTCAGAGCGAGTAACTTTCCAGGCACAGCCCCTCTATTATGAGTGATGAGTAATTTCCACACAAGTTATGTAATCCCAGCTGACTCCTACACATGCTCAGGGGAAGGGTCTTCACGGAGCCAGGGGATTTTTGGCCTGTAGGCATGATTTTTAGTGTTATGATTATCAAAGTTTAGCTATAAGATGCATGGACCTTGACTATTCTGCCGAGTTAGCAAAGTATACATAGCTATACCTCAGCACCTTGACTTCCAGCATCCTTAAAGCTTGTCAGTTCCCGGATGTCCTTGACTAGGGGATGCTGGCTGCCGCCTGTTCTGCTGATTTAGGCTTGAAAGCATACAAAGATCTTACATCAAGGAACACCCTGATTTAAAATAATTCTGACACATTCCACATTTTGCAACCACATGAGACGGAAACACGGCGGGGAAAGCCAGGGTTAAGGCACTGAGAACGGGCTCCCCGCCTCATGAGGGGCAACCCCGCTCCCCGCGCTGCCACAAAATGGCGGGCGCCGCCTGAGGGGAGCGGCGGCAGCGGGAACGGCGGCGGCCCCACCTGAGGGAAGGGACGCCCGTCCCGCCTCTGCCCCTCCGCCCCGGCTCCGAATCGACACCGGCTCCGCGGTCCGGCCCCTCCGCCGCCGCCTCCCGCGGTGGTGAGTAGGGGAGCCCGGTAGAGGAGGTCGTTCCCGGTCCCTGGGACGTGCAGCTGTGAGGCGGCCGGAGCTGTCCCCCGCCTCCGCGCCCGCCATTACCCGGGCGGACGCCTCAGAGTGACTCGTCTGCCTCATCTCCCACCCCTGGCTCCTCACATCAGCCCGTGTCACGATAATCGCGGTTCTCCCCGAGGGTGGCGGGGGGTGAGAGGGAAGCAGAGGCCGCGATGGGAGCCAGAGGGTGAAAATGACGGCGGCGGGGCCCTCCGGGCGGGAGGGCCCGGGTCTTGGCCGTGGCAAAGCATTTCCGTGTCCGTGAGCCAGCGGCTCCCGGCTGGCGGTCACTTGGGTTCGCTGTGTTCAGCCGTTTTGTTTCTAGGCCCGGAGCAAAGTACGAGCAATGTGCCCCCAGATCCTGGTGCTCCTCATGTACAGGAATGGCACCTGCGGGCAGGAGCCCAGCACGGAAAGGTGATGATCCGCAAGGGACACCTGCAGTCACTCGGATCTGCTGGTATTAAAAGTGAAAGAAAAAAAATAAATCCCACCTTGTTTTATCCTCAGTGATACAAGACACTGATTTATTTCACAGTCAGAAGCAGATTGATGTCTTAAAACTGCAGCGGGATGCAGTTGTGGCTGTGAGGTTTTTTGGGCAATGCAGCAGTTGGCAAACAAATACACGGTATCTGTTCAGGGAAAATGAAATAATGATGCAGTTTCTTGCTTGGGTGGGTTTCTTAATACCAGTCTGCTATTTTTTTTCCCTTTGTTTCAGGGTAACCAAGCAAAGAAGTTATGAATATCATCTGTGGTCTAAGGCTGCTGGGCAGGAACTGTATTTTCTCTCATCTGGCTTCTTTGAGCAAGCAGGGGAAGTGCAATAATCTCTCTAGGTTCTACACAGGATGGTGCAGAACTCAGGTCGACAGAGATAAA
This sequence comes from Climacteris rufus, assembly GCA_013398175.1. Taxonomy (NCBI): domain Eukaryota; kingdom Metazoa; phylum Chordata; class Aves; order Passeriformes; family Climacteridae; genus Climacteris; species Climacteris rufus. Next base: position 364,341 of record VZRZ01007083.1, read on the forward strand.
TGCCAAAGGCTGGATTTGAGTGGAAATACTAGAAACTGTTTTTTGACTGGAAACTGTGACTCCCATAGAAACTTCATTGGTAAAGGACTGAGGTGTCTTTTGAATGTCCCAAATACAGAAGTATACAGGAATGCACACCGTAGTTCGGGAAGGTTTTGCTTCCAGTCTTCTCAGCCACTGGGGGAGAAGATCCCATCCCTCCAGCTCAGTTGTGTAGGGCAACCCCCATGTTGCTTTTCTGCTTGGAACATTCAGATCACCAGGTCTTTTCACACATCACCATCACTTCAGGCTGCACCAGTTCCTCTTTTCTGGATTATTGTGAAGCCAGCTCAGAAATTATTTGCCATCATTCTTGGCAGGTAAAATACTGTTACTGTTACTTTCCTCTCAGTGCAGGAGCCATCACACAGGGTGTGAACGTGGGGAGGATGACAGGTGTGTTTGTAGTGTTGTTTGACTGACAGTTTGCCCAACGAGAGGTGTTTTTTCCATTATCAGAGGTGTTGGATTTATCTTTTGCTCTTTTCCATCTCATTTACATGTGGTAGAGGGAGATGACCCAAGTCACTAAGGAGCATTCCTCCTCCTGTGGGAGGGAAGAAGCAGAGTGGAGTAGAAGCCAATTACAGTATAACCTCCCATAAGCACCTGCCTGAGATGAGACTGTAACAGAGAATTCAGCAAGGACAGACAGTAACAAATTCCTTTTTAACTGTGTCCTAAGTTAACACTGTTTGTGTTTTGCAGGAGCATAAGAAAGTGGTGGAAGGCACTTCCTCCTAATAAACGGGAACTCTTTAAAGAAAGTGCAAGGAAAAACAAGTGGAAGATCCTCCTGGGTGTCAGTGGCTTAGGAGTTGTATTTGTCATGTTTTATTTCACTCACTTGGAGGAGACGCCCATCACTGGGCGCGCTCGACTGTTGGTGTTTGGGAAAGAGCATTTCAGGGAACTCTCACAGATGGAATATGAGATGGTAAGATTTTAAAGAAAAAATTAAAAATACTCACAACCTGCTGCTTTTTCTAGTGGTGAGATAGTCCTGTTAAGGAGATGGGGAATGAACCTTGTGGTGCCCGTGATAAATTTTGAACTTCATGCTCAGAACCCTCCAGAGTCCCCCCATCTGTACCCTCTCCTCTTGTCCCCATCCTTTTTAAGAGTTCCCTTTCCATCAGGGACACACAATGGTTACAAAGCACATGAGATGCATGTAGCAAACATTCCTAACTGTATGATTTTAATAGAACAGGAAATACAGAAATCTGGTAGGGTCTGTAACAGAATAGTTATATGCTGTAGATCTGTTTTAGTTTCTGTGATGATTGGAGCATTCTTTGTTTAAGGTTCTCTCTTCTAAGCTTCCTTGTGAGGTAACTGTCTCCACCTGCATTCCATTCTATTTTTTCCATTGGATCAATTAATTTTTCTTTGGTTGCTTTCTTTTAAACTGTCTATTGAACTACTTCCTGTAACTGAGTTCTGTGACTTCCTGTTGTAAAACTTGATAAGCCATATCCAAGTGTTATTATATTCCTGTGTGTCAGAGATAAGAGGTAAGAACAGAACAAATGCAAGGCTATTTTCAAATTTCATGTTTTGTATAAATTTTTCCACCTTAAAAATTACAACAGACATGTACAGACAGGCAAAAGTTATAAATTCAGATGGAAATTTGTGAGGGGAGAGAAAGTTTCTCCGAATTGTGATGCCAAGCTTCACTGTGTGTTAGGAAAATGCCAGATACAGGAAGCTCTAGCACCAAGTTTATACTGTCTTATTTTTGATCTGTGATCAGTTTACTTTCTTTTAAGTTTATTCATCTTTTTCATGTGGGTCTGAAAGCCTGAACCCTAATGTATTTTCTTAGGCTATATGAAAGAAAAATGCATTGAAACTGAAATTTATTTAAGGTGGGTGTAGCCACTGAATTAGTTTACCAACTAGTCATTCAGTGTGTGTTCTGTGTGGCAATGAATGAATTTTTTTTCAGTGGATGGAGGAATTCAAAAGCCAAATGTTACCTGAGACAGATCCACGCTACCAGGTTGTGGAGAGAGTTGTTGGGCATCTGTCTGAAAGCAACAAGGACATCCCCCAAGTCTCAGCTCTCCAGTGGGTTATCCACGTGGTGGATGAACCAGGTGTAAATGCTTTTGTGCTTCCAGTAAGTTGAACATGATGCAAAAAAAATCATAATATTGAAACAGCACTTGTTGTTTCTCCACTTAATTGTTATTCTCTTTGTTTACAGAATGGTCAAGTGTTTGTTTTCACTGGGTTGCTGGATGCTGTTTCTGATATTCATCAGCTGTCGTTTATTTTAGGACATGAAATAGCTCATGCTGTGCTGGAACATGCAGTAAGTCTTTAAAGAAAGCTGTCTAATATTCTTGAATTATTAATTCTAATTACTTTAATTAGGATTTTCCCTATCATTACCAACCAAGTTTCCAGTGTGACTGTAATTAATGCAAAATTGAGTTTGAAATGAGTAGTTTGCTACAGTAGATTCTTATTTTTCATGTAGCACTTAATAACTGTCAGAAGACCTGGAGCAGTCCCTGTTAACACAAAGTCTGCCAGTGCTTTTTCCACAGCTGCACAGGTGGACTGTGGCTCACTTCTAAAAATCATTTAGAACCTGGTTTGCTGATGCCTCTCTTACAGCACACACACATTAAGAACTGGAGGTACTCAGCAATTCAGTTTGTTACTTCTATCTTTGTTCATACCTACAGTAGTGGACACACTTTAAAAAAAGTATCCTTAAATACATGATATTTTTATTATTGTAGCACTTGGTTTTAGAATGTCAAACCTAGACTACCTGGAGCTTGATTCTTGTATGATTTTGGGTGAGCAACAGTTCACATCGTGGTTTCTTGGGCTCAGTAGAGCCCACTAACCCCTTAAACTTCTAGAAAGTTTGTCTAGGAATGGAAAAGAACTTACCTTGTTTGTATGGGATCTGTGTCACCCAACTGGCATAGAGAGAAGCACTGCATGATGCTGCTTGTAAATGTTCTGACCAATTTGTTGCAATGTCAGGTAGAGCTCTGGAAAACAGAATAATCTCTTAGATTCTGAATTTAAAGCAAAGCAGCAGAAAATAAAAGATAAATACATTATGTCTACTGTCCCCTTATCCCATTAGTGATCCTGTCTCAGTGATGTGTTATCTCTTCTCAAATTAATGTAAAGAACAGTCTTTGAGGTCTTTTTATAGATTTTTCATTCAAACTGAGGAGTTTCATGGCCTTTTTACTAAAGAACTCTTTCTGCATGTTGCCACCATCCTACCTCAAGCTTTGAATCTCTCACAGAGGCTGACAGGCAGAATGTGTCTGTTCAGCTGTTTTTGTGCAGCTGGTGTGGATTCTAGACTAGGTGTACCTTGTAGATTCTAAACTGGGTTTTTTCTAAACTTGGGGATTCTAAACTGGATTTTTTTGTTTGTGCAGGCAGGGAATCTTGTGCTTGCCCTGTTCCTAGAAAAAAAACAAAAACAGTGATTTTTAAAGTGTTTCAAAATTCTGTTATGTTCTAAAGAAATGTCAGACAGTAAAGAATGAAAATGGGATAATTTCTGTTTGCAGGCAGAAAAAGCCAGCCTGGTTCACTTCTTGGATTTTGTCTCCCTCATCTTTCTCACCATGATTTGGGCCATCTGTCCTCGTGATAGCTTGGCAGTTGTTGGCCAATGGATTCAGAGCAAGTTGCAGGAGGTAAGCCTGACATTTTGCATTGTCCTTCCTGAATTATGTGGAAAGACATTTTTAATCTTAATTTTTAATCTTTTGCTGCACTAAATAGTACATTTGGGGGAAAAAGGCAAGAGCAGAAATGTAAGCAAAAATTAATATCTGAGTATGTTATGGAATGAGGTGTGTTTTTATAAATCTGATTCTGCTTTAGTTGATGCTGATTTTCATTTGTCATGTTGAAGAACTTTAGGTCTCCCTAAATGACTGGATTTAGTTGCACAGCTCCAGTACCAGCTTGCCAATTAAGACAGATGATTGTCTTTTAGAAAGGTAACTTGCCCTTTAAAGCTATATATGGTAAAATGTCATGTTTTTATTTTAAATAGTTGTTAAATTGTTCCTAAATCAAATAAAATATATGGCATTCTTTAAATGTATTGTTAGTGATAGGAATGGTTTCCAAGATTAAAAAATTGATAATCTAAACACTCTTTATATAAACCATGCTACAGTATAACTGACTGAAATAATCTTTTCAGCCAGCATGTATTTCAGCAAAGGAAAATTCAGAGACTTTGTGGTGCCAGTTTACTTCAGTAGTTTAGTGTATTCTCTGTCACTGGACAGTTACTGATCCATTTTTTTTTTTTTTTGAAACTGTGGGTTTTAAATAGAAATTTTGCTTAGATCATAAAACTGGAGTCTGAATTAAAAGTGAAAGAACTCTTTGGTTGCTTTGACTTGATGCTTTTCCTGAGATTTCCCCCAATTCCTCAAAAACATGAAATTAAACATAACCAATCTGTTTTGGTAGTTCTTATGCTAATGGGTAGATGTGTGGATTCTGAACATAAATTATCTCTAAAGAGCCTGGATATTTGTACAAGTAGCTAAGAAACCAATACATTGATGAATGCTAGCCAGCATTTTGAAGAGCCGAATTTGGCAAAAACAAAGTGTGAATCAATCCTGAGACTGCTCATAATTTAGACAGCAAGATTCAACTCCCTGTCAGCCTCTCTTCTCCTCTCCACAGAGAACAGATATTTTGGCATTGTGGATTGGAGTTGTGCTTTAGATTGGAAATGAAATCTGGGTTTAAGATCATAGTCCTGTGCTGAGGAAGGATCATCTGTGGGATGCTGTCCTGGTTTAAAAGGCTGATTAAACTTCATATTCAGTAATGTTGAAGTCATTAATACTTGCAAAGTTTTCATCCCATATGCAGAAGATGCTGAATAGAAAATTTTGTTTCTTTTAGCCACCCAGGAGGGCAGTGTCCATTTGTTTCTTGCATTCAACATTTGCCTGTTGTGCTTGCATGGAAGTGAATATTTCTGCACATTTTCTCAGCACGTTTCTTTTCCTCTTCTACTGTAACTGTATTTTGCTTTTTGAAGCTTTAGCATCCCACTCTGTGCCAGGGTTGTTTAAGCCACATTGTGGTACTTGCTTCTCTTTCAATATTTGCTTTTCTCATATATCCTTAGAGGCTTGACTTTTTGACCTGCTGACTACTGTGTATTTTTTATTATTGACTGTAAGTGTTTTCAGTGATTCTTTGTAGGCCTTTGGGCTGTGAGCTCCACTTCTGCCTTTCCCCCCAAAGCTAGTGGGTTTGCTTTCCTTAATAAATTGTTGACTTTTCTTATGACATTTATTTGTGGTTGTTCTTTAGACATGTGTTTCTGAACTGAACATTGGCTTTGTTATACAGCAGCAGTTATTTTCTTTGGGAACTAGAGCCTGGGAATTATTCTTGGAATAACACAAGGCATGACTTGTGTCCCACACACCAGTGTGTACAGATGAAGTGCTTCACCTTCCTTTCTTGTCCACCTCACACCATCACATTTGTATTTCCTGTGAAAACTGGTGATTTTGGATGATCAACATACCCGGAACTTCCTTTTCTTTAACATAGACAGGCAGCTCTGGTAATTGATTTGAAGAATCAAATTGATCTTCTTTTTTATGTCCAGTTCCTGAAAAGGATTTTAGATAAGCATTTGAAGTTCTAGTTTTTCATTCCAACACATTGACAAAAATTTTCTTAAATAATTTCGTTTTTCAGTAGCAGATGAATACCACTGTATGTTAGATGCCTCAGGACTCTTTTCTATGTTACCAGTTTTATTTCCCTATCTAAAAAATGTTTAATAATTAATCAAATAGTTTATCTGGTTAACTGGGTGCTTCAGGAATATATGACAGATTAACCAGGGGTTTCTTTGCTGTTTGGTGAATATATGTGCACCAACAGACCTGGAGCACTTTCCAAGGCGATAAAAATAAGTATTCCACTGAAAGAAATTACTTTATTATCAGAGGATTTAAAATGTATATTTATAATTGCAAAGTTTAAGGTCTATATGGAAATTAAGAATTTAGAAAATGACCTCATCTTTGCTTACTTCTAAACCAGCATGTTTGGCTTTAAAAACCCTTTAGAGGATCAGCTTTGGCTGGGTTCTCTTTTTGATCTAGTAAAGAGAAATATCAGTACTAATTTGGAAAGAAGCAAAAAGTTACAATTACCTTTGTGTACTCAAGGCATTGGACCACTTCTTTGGTGCTCCTCATTTCAAACTGTTCTGTGGTTTTGTTGTTTGGTTTTTGGTGTTTTTTTTTCCCCTGAAACTTGTAAGGAGGATGTGTTTCTATAGCCAGATAAAAGTTGATAAAACCTTTTTGAGCTGATGAACGTTTTTCTCTTCTTTAACCTTGCACATTTGCTATTCTTCAGTTTATATTTCCTAATTGATGACTAAACCAGGATGTTGTGACAGGTTCCTTATCTCTGCAGGAGCAGGCTGTTTTAACAAGCCCTGATTTGCATTTACTATAACATGACAGACTAGGGCAAGGCTGCCCAAATCTGCAGGAATTACATTTGACAAAACTACCACTGGCTCTTAGTTTGTGTTAATGCACTGGAAAAATGGGAGAGGAATTGGTCAGCTTTGTCTTCTAGTTTGATTTCTCAAGGGCAATTTGCAGCTTGTGGTGGGGTACAGTCATGGCAAAGGAGGGATTTCTGCATGAAAATATCAATGGCTTCATGTTTGCCACAGGAAATAGGTAATACCTAAAGGAAGTCATCATAAAAGTTTAGGGAAGCACTGGAACTTTTTGCATACAGTTGCTACAGCAAAAATTTTGATGTCAATAACAGAGTGAAGTGAATAAATTGTGGTGTAGAGTTGGTACTGAGCTTTCAGTTGCTGCAAAATGAGACTGGCTGCTGAGAGGGCCCCTGAAAATATGTCTAATTTAAATTAATTTCAACTGAATGCAGGATCAATGAGTTACATGTAATGGAATTAGAGATTACATTAAGAAAATTAATACTGCTCACATGCAATGTGAGCATGATAGATAAACCCCCCTTCTTCTGAGGAGGTTAGGAAGACAGCTACAATGCTCTGGCTTTGTACACATTCCAAACCCAGAAACAGCTTTGATGTGCTTCTTTGCAGTTCATGTTTGATAGACCCTACAGCAGAACACTGGAGGCTGAAGCTGATAAAGTGGGACTTCAGTTGGCAGCAAAGGTAACTACAGCAGATTGCTTTTATTAGACATTTACCAGATATTTGTCAGTTTCTGTTACAATCAGAGGGAGTTTCATACTTCATATGGAGGTAAACTGTAAATTTTTCAAGGTATGTAGATTTATGAAGTGGTGGGACATAAAATAATTTTTAGGGAAAGACAAAGTCATTCTCACTAATTGTATGTAATGAAATTGAAGTTTTTAAAGTTGTGCATTACCTGCACAGTGTAGTTTCTTTGTTGTTTATTATTATTAGAAGAACCCCCCATGTATTTATAAAAAGGAGGACTCTAAATAGTGATCCTCCATAGGTAGGATTTAATTATATGTAAAGATTTAAAAATGTAAGCCAAAGACAGCCATTAAAACAATGCAACTTTGCTAAAGTAAGACAAAAATTTGGTCAGAAGCTACTCACATCTTTTAATAGTTTATTTTTTCAGTTACTTTTTTTTCCCCTGTGGAATTTAATTCTATATTGAAGAAACTACACCAACTCTTTGATTCCTAGCTAAGTGCAATAGAGCTGTGTGTCAGATAACAGTGAGAGCAGCACCATCTAGTGTTAATATTTCATAAGCAAATATTCCTTTTAACAATTATTAATGTTTCTGCAAGGAAGAGTTTTTGAAATTAACTCTGATTCTAGATTGAAACTGCATTTGTAATTTGAAGATGTGTAAGGGAATAATGTAATCCATGAAAAAACCATAATTGCTGTGTTTGTGCTCACTGCTTTCTAATGCTGAAGAAGTAGGGCCATAGCAGAAAGAAATAAGTGAAGTGACATATGAGCTTTTCTCTGCTTGTGCAGATAACCTTTTTATAATAATAACTTCAATAAATAAATTCAGATGGTAAAGCACCACATCTATTCCTGGCTGGGGAATGGGAAGAAGTAATTTTCTTATCTTCTGACTACTTGTCAGATATTATTTCGTAACAAATAAATGTAAGAAATCTTTTTATTTATTTTTCTCCTTCACTTAAATGCAAAAATAAAGAAGGCTGTTGGTGATACACAAAAGCAATTCTAAAAGTTACTGTTCCATGACTTTCTGTGGTTAAATATATACTTCTTGAAGAGAGTCAGGAATTCTGCAGAATTGCTGTTTTAATCTGTCATGGATTCCACAGATCACCCATGAAAGGCTGTGTAATCACTTACAGAAAAGCGTGTCCAGTTAATGTTTAGGTGTATTTAAGTATGAATTATCACTTCATTTTTTTTACTCTAAACTTCCGTAAATTTGCCTAAATCTGTGGAGATGATTCATTTGTTCTTGTGCTGTACTTTACCTAGTAAATATAATTCAGAATTTGCAGCTGGTTTCTTTTAAAGAATAACTACGTGCAAGGAATTGCGAACCCATTTTTCTTCTGAATTTTCTGAATTCAGGTGTAGTTTTTTATGATCAGTAGTGTTGCACATGTTAAAAGGAACAAATCCAGTGTCTGTCTGCATAAGTTTTTTATCACACTGAGTTATTTTACAACAGGTATGAGGAGAACTATTTAAACAAGCTTGAGAGACTGAAGATGCCTTTTGTAACTCAGTACCCACGAGACTGTGTGTTCATTACTGTAAGAATGCAGCGCTGTTGCCATTTCCTCTGTGCTTGCAGGCCTGTGTGGATGTGAGAGCCAGCAGCGTCTTTTGGCAGCAGATGGAGTTGGCAGAAAGCGTCCAGGGGCAGCCCAGGCTGCCGGAGTGGCTCTCCACACACCCTTCCCACGGGAACAGGGCTGAGCACCTGGACCGCCTCATCCCCCAGGTGAGAGAGCTCAGGGGGCTCTGTCCTTCCCTCTGGGCTTTCATAACCCCCTAAGCTTTTATTCAATCAGGGAAAATTCAAACAGCACAGGTACAGTGTAATTGTATTCCAAGTTTTTTTTTCTGATTTCAGATCAAAGCGTATTTTTGCTTTTCAGTGGTCTTTTGGTATAGATGTGACAGTGTCACAGAGCTCATCCACTCTTTTTTTTGCCACTTTGGAAAGGCAATTCTTAAGTTGGATCCCTAAATTGTCTTGGCTGTCTTTTGTAGCAAATAAAGAAATAAAATAGAGTGTTAAAGCACTTCACTGCAACACTGTTTTTCAGCAAGCTAAACTGTGTTTGGAAATACCCTTTTTTATAAGCAACTAGTAATTTCTTCTTCCTTTTTTTTAAACTCTGTCACTTTAAGTCTTTCTCAGTTTCAAACTGTAAAGACACTTGAAGATTTATTGGCAGAGGGAGCACTGAAATGTTGAGGTGTTTGCTGACTTCAAAGGAGAAAAAAAGAGTTTCATGAATCCTTTGATGAGAATGAATACAGTAAATATCCTAAATGATGGCATAAATCAAAGTCAGCATTAGGGGTAGGAGGCTGGAGACTGGCTATAGACTGGATATTTTAAATTAATATACACAAAGTCTGTGCTTTGTAAAAGCAGCCTGTGAGAACGTTTTTGATGGATTTTCTAACACATTAGAGCAGCTGAATAGAAAATGATTCTTGTTGTGGGGCCTCAGTTTTAGGTAGATTGAACATAAAGGGTTCAGGATCGTTTATTTTCATATAGTTGTTGACTGGCTTAGAAAGAGGTAATGAAATAAATTACTTCTTATGTTCTACCTCAGGCCTGAGCAAATAAGTTAAATAACTGAGCCACTGTGTAGAACTGTTATTTCTGTCTCATCTCTTGTAGTTTAGCAGGTGGAGCAACCTTCATCTTTTTATAGCTACTCTCACTTCTAAGAGCTGTGGAGGCTGGGAAGATTTATCCCAAAAGATAATTGAGGGGGAGATGTTTTTGTTTGCCTTTTACATTCTTTGGAGTAGGATAAGAAATCAGGGGCTGAAGGCTTCCTGTTTTTAGCAAGTTCACAAGGTAAGTGAGGTTGGCACTACAGAAATGGGATAAAGATGAAAGAAAGTGTAGAGGTGCTGTTGGAGGCTTCTTGTCTGAGGCACAGATTCCCCTTCTTGTGAGAGCTGCTTCAGGCTGGATTGCAGGCCCTGAGAGGGAATCCCAGGGTTTGATTGTTGCTCAGTATCAGCCCCTTTTTCTTTCATTGCTCACATAAAGCTTTTCAGAACAGTATATTTACCATGTATTAATTGTCATTAGATATTCAGAGGCCAGGGAGAGAAGCCAGATTTTCAAAAAGGGCCTTTTAATCTTAGTATCTCTATGTGAAGAAACTGGAACTTCTTATGCTTCAGTGCCAGATCCATCATGAGCATTATTGGGTTTCCCATGCTGGTGGTTTTGGAGCTGAAATGGTTTTCAGGACAATCCAACATCTGTGATTAGACCAGCCACTGTAGCTGGGACAAATAGGGACAAACTTTTGGACTTATCAGGCCACACTGATGTTTGTCTACAGGCTTTTAAGCAGGTTCACAATAAGATGCAATCATATAAAGGGAGAATTTTTCTTCAGGTAATGAAATGTCACATCTCAATGAGGTGACTGAACAGTCTCAGGAAATGTAAATTAAAATGGGAATATCACAGGGATCCCTTTGAAGTAATTAAAAGACTGAGAGAAAATCAAATGAGTGTTAAAGATCTTGCATCTGGTTTTTGGAGCAAGTTGGAAGCTACAGCCAAACTGAGGTGTCAGTAAATAAGAGACCTATAAGCACTTACAAAGTGCTTCTGTCCTGGAAACAAAATAAAGCAAATGAAAAAGATTTACTGTGTTTTTAAAGTATTTTCCCTTCAGACAGGGAAAGATTTGAATTGTAAACTGGAAAACCGGGTATAGTCTTAAAAAGGAAACTGCAGTCTCTTAGAAATCCTACATGGAAGATGGTGAGATGAAGGCCTATCCGTTTCAGAAAAAGAAATCTTAAAATAATTCGTTGTTCTGGAGAGAGAGACTGTGGGAGTGTAGTGCTAGAGAGAAGCTACAAGATCTTCTAGTTCATGTCAGTGTTTTATTTTCATGTTCTCTGACTTGCTGCAGTTTGTTTCCTGGTGTGCTGTGCACATGCAGCACTGTACATCAGTGGAAGTCTCAGCTAAACTGAATAAAGCAGAAGGTTATCTACTGAGCCTTTCCTGTGATAGAAAAAATCATCTTGATATGACATTTGCTTTTTTAGCATCATGTTGTTGGCTCAGATTCCATTTTTGATTCTCTGTAACTCCTGCTTTCACTTTCTTGTGGAAATGCCATGGTGAGATCATTTAGAGACTAGTACTAAGTTGGGATAAAATAAATCAACTGCACTGCTTGTCTTGTTTGCTAGGCCAGTTAACTTGTCCAATAAAGTGAATGAATTTACTCTGGCAACACCTGTTCTTGTCAAATCCACATTGACTGTTTATTATTTTTATTAATTTTGTGTACTTATTGCTTATTCCTCAGTCTGCTGCCTTTTGGATATGGAAGATACATTTCTTTTGCTTTGTTTTCAAAAATGGGTTGGTATATTTGCCCTTTGCTTATGATGTGAACATTACTTCAGATAATTCTAGAACTAGAATATGTTAACTAAGCCAAATCAATGTGGAAATAAGAATAAAAACCACTGACCTGCATTTTTATCCTCCCCCTAAAGTTGTTAAATATTTTGTCACAATTTTTCTTTTCTATGCCAAGAGCAGTGAAAGATTGGAAGTATTAGCATTACATATAAGCTCCTTTTCTTCTCTATCAAGTAAAGTCTATCAATTCTTTTAATCATCTTTTTACTGCTACTTCATTAAGACTGTAGGGCTTGAGACCCAGCAGGTAGCCTGGTGTCTGTGACAGTGTGAAGGATTAATATTGGGAGCTAAAAATTGCTGATTTCTGTATTTGCCTCTGCTGGTAGGCTTCACATGAAGGTGAGAGGATAAGGCAGACCTCCCTAATTCTTGTGCCTTCCCTGCTCCCAAATATTGCAGGAGGTGACTGTGATTGTATTGAGAAGAAAACCAACTTCACCTTTGTTACTCCCAAGCAATAGTTCTGATGTTTTATTGGGGATCTCCTGTACCAAGGAGCACATGAGCTACTTGAGGGTGCAGTTCCAGCTGTCCTGGACAGGAGGGTGACAGGTGAACGTGGCTTTCCTTCCCATGTCTGTAGTTTTTCCAGTGGCATGTGAGGTGATGGTGTTGAACAGCTGCCCTTGCACAGCTTTGTGTCTAGCAAGCACTCAGACATCCACAGGGTAAAAAATGTTACCCTGAAGTACTGGGTTTTATCTTTGCTGTTGTGAATTTAGGTGAGAGAAACCAGGGAAATAGGTCAGGCACTGCATAACCAGGAAAACCCAGAGATACAAAATTGCTGAATTAGTTTAAAAGAGGATTATGTTGCCTTTTGCAGAATACAGCCTGAATCTTTATATTCCCATTTGCCTTGAATAACACTGCTTGACATTAATGCAGTCTTGCAGCAGCTTATGTTCTAGAAGAGAACAAGAGAAAACTCTTGGTTTGTCATAAATGTCAGTTTAGAAGTTAATTGGTCACTGAAGCAGAAGAGTGTTCAGCAGTACAGTTACATTTGGTGACAACATGGGTGATCATGCTGTAGAAAAAGAAGCTGTGAAAGCTTTACTCATATTTTTTAAAGTTAGACAGGAACAATATTTGCATGCTTAATCCAGATTTGTGTATCCAGTAATTTGAATTTTACATTTCAGCAAGAAACAGCTGGAGAAACTCTTGCTACATTCCTGGATTGTGTCTTTTTACAAAATAAATTGTTAATTTTAAATTCTATTTGTTTCCAGCCATTTACAGCAAACTCTTATCAGTTCACTGTAGTAAAGTTAGGGAGAAATATGTTTTGGAAACATATTATACAAAAATGAGTTAAGAAGCTCTACTCTTCTATTTTAAAATCTGCTGTAGTAAGATGTTTCCAGTGCCTCCTGTGGAAGAATACCAAAATGTTTCAAAATGATGGGCAACTACTTAGCAGAGCTGTACTGGAATATTTAATTTGATGTTTCAGACAAAGCTGGTGTTTATAAAGCAGATTAAAAGTTTCTTGTCTGTTTAAAGTGCAGTGCTAGGACTGCTATGAAAACTGTGCTGCTTTCTGCTGACAGTCCCCAGTTCTGGCCAGGAGGCACCTGGCTACAGCTCAGGACAGCTCTGGCCATCACTGTTCAAGAATCCAGGGTTATGAAGTGGAATAAAATGTACATTTGAACTTGTTTTCTCATGAAAGGATGAGAAACAAAGCTGAATGTAAATCTGCACATGGTTTTATGCTGTTAATTGAGGCCAAGACACAGATAATATTGAACAAATATGACTGTACCTCAGTGACCATTGATTAATGGTCAGTTAATCAGATTTGTGTTTCATTTTGCAAATCTTGAACCCTTTAAAATTTTACACATAATATTTTGCCAAATGATCTATTTTGCTATAGGATCTCTTTTCCTTAATTGGTGTAAATGAGTTGTAGGAGGATCCATGGGTAGCAGTGGGTGTGTGTACAGCTGCTTGCAAAGCACTGCATCAGTTTGTTCTGTGCCAAACACACAAGGAGCTGCCTGTTTGTGTGTTCTAATTAAGGTATATTCAGCTTTGTGACAATGAACACAACTTAAGCATCCTTTAAAACAGCTGACTTTGTACAGGTTGGTATCAATTTCTCCACAGTGCCTTTGAGACATGAGATTCATCCATTGTCTTACCTTTCTGGGATTGCCAACAAGACAGGATGATCTGGGGGGAATGTGCTTGTGCTAATGAATTTTGATTCTCTGGGAAATTCTCTGGCTCCTTTGTGCTCCTACTTTTTTATCTGTAAAATGGAAGCAGTGGCACTTACTCAGTGAGCAGGAGTAACTTAAAAGTTTGGTCTCTTATTGCTGATCTTTTTATCCAGATAAGATGTTACATTCTAGAGACATTATTTTCTCATAATATTTGGGAGCTGTGTATCCAAATGCTTCTTGGAAATGAGATCACTTCTGTAACAGGACTTCAGCTATACTGATGAACCATCTGGATCTCTGTGCCAAGCAGTTAAATGGCCATTATGTTATTGGAAATATTTCCCTCCTTTTTGGAGTCAGACTTCTGTGTACAGTTACTTAAATAATAGAACATATCTGAGGGAGTAAATTATTCAGAGCCTTTTTTTTTCTTGATGCAGTCATTTTCATTTACATGGGAATGTAAATATAAATATAAAAATATGAAGCTGAGAGGCAGTAATAGCCTATGGGCTATATACACCTCCACTTAATTAAGTGAATTTCCTGCTGGGATTTTTCTTCTTTCTGAGGCATTTTAGAATATGGATTGGTTTAACACTTTTCTTCAAAGTAACCTGAAAGAGTTACACAAAGTTGAGTTTACATGTGAATTAAATTGAGAAGTAAAAGGTACTGATGTGGACAAGTATCACAGAAAACACTGGAGAACTTCCTATCTAGTTCTGCTGTACCTGTTAGAGTATCCATCCTTGGAGATCACTGTGAGAAAATGATTTCACTCTTCATTTTTCCCATTGTTTTACCATATTGCTACATTTTGTCACAGGAATTCTTGGTTTCTGTTGAGAAGTTGTTCAGTCACAATTCAGGCTCATTTTTACACTAACTAATGGGCAAGTACAAACCTTTCTAGAAAGCCAAATCACTGACTGAAACCTTGTTTTTCCTGTTTGAATGAGCTTGATTTGTTTTCCTATGTGTTCACAGGCTCTTAAAATAAGAGAGAGCTGCAATTGCCCATCTCTTTCTGGACCAGACCCTCGCCTTATTTTCAGACTTAACATGCAACATCTCCTGGAATCATCTAAAGCTCGAGAAACCCCAAATTCTACAAAGCAAGATCTCTCAAAACCAAAACTGGACTTTCCTCACACTCAAAAAGTGGAAGATATGCCAGTAACTTTTGCAGTTAAACCTACAAACTAATGACATTCATTTTCACTTTTTATGGAACTGGCGGTCCCTGAAGGTCTATCTTATAACACAAAATTGTCTTTGAACCATAAAGAAGATGTAGCCACTCAGATTCTCCATTTCTTTTATGTGATCTCTCACTCAAAGCAATAAGGAACCATGCCCACACAAGAAGAGCAGCGTGTTGGAGCAGAAAGTTTCTTATTCATTAAGAGTTACTAAAATAAATCACTTCTCAGGGGAAAGATAATCTCCTGCAATCCAGTCACACAGTGTGATTTTCAGCTTTATCAGGCTCACCTTGATCAGAGGACAGATGAGCCAGAAGCGTCCCTAAAGCAGAGGGAAAAGTACAATTTTCATCACTTCAGTTGTCTGGTTTATCTTGCCATAATTTGGGTTAGATCTACTCAGCTTCATTTGAGAAATAATGAGGAGAGCTTACTGCCTGCTCCACATAGTGTGTGTTTAAAAATATTAAGCTGAGAAGCGATAATAGCTATGGGCTAGATACACCCCCTCTTAATTAGGTGGATTTGCTGCTGGGATTTTTCTTCTTTCTGAGGCATTTTAGAATGTGGATTGATTCAACATTTTTCTCCAAAGTAACCTGAAAGGGTTGCATGAAGTTCAGTTAAAAAAAAGCAGTGGAATCATTTTCAGGGAAGTCTTTCTTCCAAAAGAAGCACTGAAAGAATCATTGTAGCACCAGAGTGCTTTACAAGGATGCCTCTTGTCTTTTTTAAATGATCAGGGTGCCTCACCAGAGGGCAGTTTTGCTGCAACAACATTTGATTGGGATATATCCATTTGGATAGAAATGATTGCAGATGTTGAGTATATTACATAGTAGACAAATACAAGGTTTCTTGACTGCACAGCTTTTGCAGATGACCTTATCATAAAAGGTGACTTCTCTTCAGGAAACTGGCATCTAATGCTGAGCATCCCTCCCTCCCTTCCTTCCCTCCCCTTGAAGCCACAATTTTTATACCCCAGAGACAAATATGCTCAATGTAGGTAAAGCTCTGCCTTTCAGGATGGGAGAGCCACTGTACCCAGCATGTTAATCTCTCTTTGCAAATGTTTGAATTGTCCTTGCTTTGCAGCTGGTGGAAGTACTGAAATGTTGATCTTGTGGGAGGATGTAGAAAGAGGTGGCAGTGAATTAAAATAAAAAAGGAAAATCCTGTTGCTTCATCTGTTAAGATAGATTTGCTATTAGGCTTTTTGTTATTAATTTGCATCAAAATAAAAATCTCTTTCATACACGGTAGGGTCTTACACGAAGAAAGCATTCAAGATATTTTACATTGTATGCTATTTTGAAACTTTCTTTTTCTGTATGGAGAAGTGTAGTCTTAATCATATGTCTTCAATTAAATGAGATGCAAGCTTTTAAAAAGGCAAAACCAACCTATTCAGTGGTGTCAGTAAATTTAGTTGGAAAAACAGATTGTGAAACAAGTGATTCTTTCACTGACTCAGTCAATGAAGCTGGGTCCTTTGAGAAACACCAGCAACTCCCTTATCTCTATTCAGAGGTGAGTTGATGTCTGTGTAATGTTGATGATTGTAGGTCTGATCATATAGGTCTAGATTGGCTGCATATTGCTTACAAGCTGTTTTTAAATCTCTGCTCACTGCTGCTGGCAGGAGGCAGAAGGTCCAGCCTGACCATTATTCATCCATCCATTTTTATTCTTTGTGACAGGAGTTTTTGTAGCAGACGTTCAGTGATGTGTTGCAGCATTTGGACGTTGTCACCTGAAGGTAAACAGAAAAACACACCATTTAGATTTCCCTGTGGACCTCCGAGTTTATCCTGCAGCACCAAAACCCCAGCACTGCTGCCTCTCTCTGGCTCCAGTGTCAGAGCTTGTTTTGTTATCCAGGGCTGCAGCTTGACATGCAGCTGGATGCTCCTGTCTGTTAGGAGTAAGGACAACATGCAAGAGTTTTTATAGCATTCAAGATGAAGTGTGAAACTACACAAACTTCATATTTCTGCTGTCTGTTTTAAGTGACTGAAGTACTGCAGTTGAAGGCTGGAGATGCAATTTTAAGTTCACCAAGGGAGATTTTAAGCATTTGTAAGTAAATATTTTTGTAACCATGATCATGGTGATGTGAGAGAAAAGGTTTCAAGGGAGGGGTAATTGCTTACATAAGACCAACAGAGGGATTATGTGTTTTTTTCCAACTGTACTGGTCTAATGAAACATACCCCTTTTCTTACAAACACACACACATATATATAAAGTTCACACACGAGTTAGGCCTCTACACTAGAATACTATATTTAAATACTGTTTAAATAATTTAAAATGTATCGTTTTATATTCAAATGGGATGTTGAAAATTTCAGGTTTTACTTTAATTTATCCCTAATATTTTCTCAAGTGCTTTGGAAAAGGTTTCTCCTTTCTGCTTCCCTTGTGTCCAACACAGAAAATGCCTTATGTTCATCTGCCTCTGGAAGGGCACCTTTTTCTTAAATTCTTACTCAATACTATATGTTGCATCTGCCTGTATTGTTAAAGTATTTTCTTTCTTCTTTCCTGAACAGAAAAATTATAAAAATGTTGCTTTCCAAAGTTTTGGAAAGTCATACTAAGCATTTAACTTTTGAAATCAAAGAACATATAATAATTTTAAGTTGTGTGTGCTTAGATAATAAGATACATAATGTATAAACTATATTATTATATTAATAATAAACAGTATGATTTCAAACTATATCCCTCAGGAAAATATTATGGTTGCAAGCTTCTGATGATCTGTAGAAACTTTCCATTGCAGTTGTGTAACTCAGTATGTTACAGGAAAAGCAGATCTAGAAGTGTTGTTGAAGGAATTCAGTACTTGGAAGACAAATGTCATATGAGAGGGAAAAGAGTGGCTAAAGCAAAAAAGGTAAGATAGACCAGTAAAAATGCATCTGCATTTCCACCTCCAGTACTTTGTGCTGTACTTCACAGCTTCCTGCTGGAAGAGCAAATATATTGTACAAATTTCACTCAGTCTCTTAATGTATTACTGTAGTGGAAATGTTGAGAGATGTTGTGAGCAGAGGATGTGCATTCAAGGCAGTCCTGCAATAAAATTGGCTCCTTTTACCTTTTGGATTATCATATTTACTTTTTTGGTTTTTCCTTTTTTTTTTTAAAACTTGAAATACCGAAGTGCCAGGAAAGCAAAGCAAACAGCTGTTAGAATGTTTTTGTTCTCCAATTCTGTTTGTAGTCACTAAAAAAAACAATCCTGCAAGCTTGATGCCTTTTTCATATATTATGTAGGCTGCCAGAGTTTTTTTTTCCAGTGTGATGTTTGTATCTCAATACCCTTGGTTGAAAAACTATTTTCTGTGTAATTGTCTGTGTAAGCTACTTTACAGCCATCCAGATTCTCTCTGCTGAATATCTTTG
The DNA here is from genome assembly GCA_013398175.1 of Climacteris rufus. Lineage (NCBI taxonomy): Eukaryota > Metazoa > Chordata > Aves > Passeriformes > Climacteridae > Climacteris > Climacteris rufus. The sequence continues at coordinate 382,896 of VZRZ01007083.1, forward strand.
TTTTCCCAGATCTTGGGAGCATTTGAAAGGGGAGCAGGATGATCACAAAGTGTGGTTGATGGTAGAGGTGACAGGATAAGATGTTTTTCAGCATTTCAGTGTGTTTACTTTGGGTTTCCAGTCTGTATTGCAGAGTGTGGATTAAACACCCACAGTAAGGACTGATGTCAACAACTTACATTTCTAGGTCACCTGGAGCACCTCATAAATACAGTTTTTCCAATAAATACAGTTTTTCTATAATACCTGCATAGGTGATCCTTCAGCAGTTCTGTTGGAGATACTGGAGACTGAGATTTTAACAAAGCTTCACAGAAGGTCAGTGGATAAATCTGGAGCTGGAACTTTGGCATTCTGAGTCATTCCTTAGCTTACACTGTCGTGTGTGTGTGACTAAACCAGAGTCCTCACAAGAAAATGAAGTGGTGGGCTTTGGGTGATGGATACATTTATAGTTTATCCCCTTTTGATGTCTGCAGAGGTTGGAAGTGCCTCTTTGTGCATCTCCACCAGGTTACAGTTATTTGTTCTTGATGTGGTTATTCTGTAACTACTTTCTCTTATGCATAAACTGGTTGTTGTGTGATCACTGGCTATCATCACTAAGGAGCTGATGCCTAAATCTGTTGACATGCTGGTTATTTAATCTCAAAAAAAAGTTGAGTCTCCAATTTGTGGTTCCACCACAAAATGAGACTTTGCTGTGTATTTATTGTCACATTAGCTGTAAGATAAAGCCACATAGAGGTTGGCTATGATTCCTCCTTTTCCATGCCCCACCTTTTCCTAGTGCTGCAGGTGTCTCTGCTGCAAACAGCAAGGGCTGCTGAGAGAGAAACCAGGGCAAGCAGAATGGGCTCTTCACTAAGGCAGAGAGGAGCTGGGGCTGGATGTTGTGCCTGTGATAACTTTATTGCTGGGGCTGACAATTGTTGGCAGGTCTGTAAAGAGAACTGACTGAGCGTCTCTGGTGTCGCTCGCTGCTGCCTGCACATATTGCAGCCATCCAGTAAATGTGCAGTTTGATCTCCTGGAGCCTGAGGCTGGGTGCCAAACACAGGCCTAGCACAGTAGTCCTGGCTCCCTTGTTCTGGCTGTGCTGGTTCAAGCTCTTGGTACAAGCCAGAGGCTCTTACCCTGATTTATGGACGGATGCAGAGAATTGTTATCTCCAGCACATAAATTCATTATAACTATTAAAATAAGCTGAAATTGAACCTGTTGACCTGGAAGTGAATGGCTCCATAACATTTCATTAATCCTTTGAGATGTTTAATTCCTGCTAATTTGATATTTCAGATACAATCTTCTCTACAGATATAATGGCTTAATTAGTATACATTACATGATGTCTCTTCACAGTACAGCGTGTACAGTATTTATCCGCTAGAAAAGTAATTCAGTAGAGCTCAATTATAACACATTGACTAGGGCATAAAGGTTGAAAAGAATATGTGCAGGAGTCATTATATTTTAAGCATAAACATTTTTCAAGCAGTCTTCTGTTGGTTTATATCTATTGCCTTCTAAAAATGATGGTCCTGAACATTTTGTTACAGCTTCCTGAAATAGTGACTGACAGCACTTTTTGTTGATAATACCAAAATCCATGCTAAAGAAATCTGTTTTGTAGCATTTGTCTTGCAGATCTTTCTAATGAAGTCTAACCTGTTTGAGAGCACACAGCTCTGTGTGACGGTTCAGGACAGTGGTGCTGGCTGGGATTGCAGGGAACAAGCAAACAGAAAGGAAGGAACGTGGTCATTTTGCTGCTGCCTTCCTGTGCAAAGTCAGTGGAGGCACAGATGTGAAGCAGCTCAGAATTCCTGAATTTAAATGACTCCTGCCCCAGCCCAGCCACTCCCTCTCTGACCACTCTGCAATCTAAGAGTTAATTGATCAACAGCATTAATCTGTATTGTATATTTGAACCCCAGAGAATCAGAGCTCCTCATTCCTGCCTGGGGTACGCTGTCGGATTTGTTCCACGTGTATCTGGAATCAGTAACGAAGGAGGAAATGCTGGGGGAATAACGCAGTGTGAGTTTTCAGTCACCAGGTGGCGGCTGGGCTGCCCGAGCCGGGCTCAAACCGAGGGACTCAATACCTGCGGGTTCAGTCCGGATTCCACAAATTATCCCGGAGATTTTCCCTCTCGGTGTTAACGGCAGTGGCTCCTCCTGAGAGTGAGATCGAAACATCATCCCCTGAGCCGCTGAATCTCCTGTGGCCCTCCTGAAGGCTTTCACTTCTTTCTCTGCATAGCAGACAGCAGCTTTCTCTAAAGTTGTCTGGCAAGCCTTGCTTTCCTTTAGCAGCAGCGATCAGAAGGGAGTGACTGACAGAGTGAAAAGTTGTACAAGCAAAAATTAAGTTTGCAACCTTGGATTTACACTTGTAGTAGCCAGTTTTGAGCTTGTGTTGCAAATCTGGTTTGCTTCCCTCCTACTGTAGGAAGTGAAGACAGAACATTTTATTTTGGTGCTGATTGCATCCTTCTCTCTGTCTAATGATCAAAGCAGGAGCTGTGCTCTAAGGAGATAACAGATGTGTTTCCACCTGTATTTCTGATGTCATGAGTTTTGTCTTTTTGATTCCTCCACAACAGGGAGCAGGAGGGGGTAAGAGATCACCTACTTGTTCAGGAAGGATGAAATGGGAGGAGACTGATTTTGTTCTGGGGTTTTGATGCTTGGTGTTCTCTTTCTCCTCCCTCTGCATTTCATGTGAGGTATTTCTTGAACTAAAAGGGTGAAGGGCAGTAATTGACCTTGCTGTTTTGAGGAGCTGAACATGTATCTGTTAGATGTCAGAGACTGCCATTTGTATGAAGAGCATCTTCAAATTGTGCACCTGGAGAAGGTTTCTCTGTTTTCTGTAAGTACTTGAACAAAATGGCAGATGATCCTCAAAGTGCTCAGGACCTCAGCTAATGCTGTGTCTGGTGTGGTTTTGCCCTCTGCTTTATCCTCAGCTGTATCACCTTCCCTTTACTTTGATCATACAGAGAAGGCTACACTGGTCTGTGTTTCATCATCTTTTCATCCAAAGAGCTAGAAGGAAACAAAACCCTTGAGAAGCAACAGGGTCTAATTTTCACTGTCTCAATGAGGCCTCTCTTCTGCTCACATTGAAATCCCTGGCAAAAGTCCCAGTAGTTAGATCTGGATTTCTCCCTCCTTAAAACAATATTCTTCCTTTTGTGCTTTATCCTCTGCTTGTCAGAATCAGCTGAATATGAGCTCCTGTACAGATGACATTTTACCTGCAGTCAGCAGGAAGGAGGCATGAATTAGGGCTTAGAAAAAATCTTCAATAATTAACCACAGAGGAAGGAAAACATCCAAAAAAAGTACACAGAAGGAATTGACTTATTTCATTTGACTGGGCTGGAAAGTTCAGCTGTAATGACAGTGGTTAAATTAATTATGTTGATTTGGTGACAGGGAAACTAGCATGTCCCCAAATGATGTGTATTATTTTTGAACCCAGATGCAGTAACTGCACACTGCTGGTGGTGTGTGTCAGAACTGTACATACCAGGTATTCCTCAGGATTTGTCACCACATGCTCCTTCAGGTGTGATTCACAATGACAATTTGGTCACACATAACCCTCAAGCCAGAGTTTGGATAAGTGCAAGGCTTTAGTGCTTTCTCTGAAGCCTTTATTATTGTGAATAACTGTGATGGACACAGATTTGGATGATATGGTGGGTTGTGATCTTTGGCATGAAAAGGTACATTTCTCTGCTGTAGCTGAAGTGTGTCCTAGGGCTATGCTGAGAGTGCTCCCCATCTTCTGTAGTGACTGCTGACAGGAATGGTCCTGCATCATCTGCTCCCACTGTTACAGCTCCATCCTGCCTTGGCTGCAGCTTCAGTGACCAGAGGTGTTTGTGGGCATAACAAACATCACAATACATCACACATGTCCCTGTATGGAATTAAAGAACTTTTCATGGCTGTCTCAGGGTGTAGAATATAAATGTGCTCCAGCTTTAATTTCTTATGGCTCTTTGGTCTCTCTTGTTATTCTGGCAAACTGCTTTTAGTAGTTTTTATGACTTCTGACATGCTGAGCTCTCTGTCTTTGTTGTCAGCAGTGAGGAGTGAGGATCCACTGAAAGGACATTTTCGTGTGGCCGTGGAACCCATTGAGACCTGCAGACTTGATTTTCTCTGGGAGCAGATCCCAATCTATCAGGCTGTGCCTGAAGAAATCCCTATCTCTTAACTTTGTACTTTCAGTTTTGTCACTTTAATGTTTCATAGTGCCTGTGGGACATACATGTCAAGAGACATCACATCTTGGAGGATGTTTCTGAAAGGCTATCGTGAGCTGATCCATTTGGGACTTTGGAAGGAGAGCCTTGAATTTGAAAAGGGAAAAAAGACAGCCAGTAAAATGAGCACAGCACTGGCAGAGAGAAATATTCAGAAGGTTCTCATGCACTGATAACCTGATAACACTGATGATTTTCCTGAGCAATAACAGATTTGGGTGTCTTTAAACTTTCCCTTTTACTGCCGTTGAGGTGGAGTCAGGCTGTAACTCCTTGCAGCTGGAGTCAGGCATGGGTGTGAAGGTATATGGATGCTGATGCCCAGAAGGGTCATACCAAGATGCCACCAATAAAAACATAGTTATTTTTAGAGAAAAAACACAAACAGCACAATGTTTTTACCACTTTTGCTTCATTTTAGTCTACTAATAGCACATTTTTGCCATGTATGACTTCATCTGCATAGAAACACTCTGCTCTAATGGTTTACGAATTTTCATATATCAAAAAAAAGTTCCTTACAATCATTTTGACTTGGTGTCATTTTTATAGAGTGTGTACACAGTTCTGCCTCCTGAAACAAAACACACATGTGCAGTCCTCTACTGCAGGAGCCATAAGCACAGCTCTTCCTCTCTAACACTAGACAGAGCTGCTTTGTGACCTCTGTCTTCCTCTAAGGCTTCTTCCACCTAACCATTTTTCTTATTCCCTGCTTTTGTGATTTAAACTTGGTCACGTGTGAAAAATGTAAGGAAAATCCAGATCTGCTACTCAGTTCTCTGTTTCCAAATAACAAGAAGAGCTTTGACAATTGAGAGTCCAGGTGAGATGAGGTAACTTAGCCCATGGTGTGTGGCAGTGGCTGCAAGTAAAGTGTGGCATCTTGAACTCTTCCTGCAGAGACTTTCACCCCAGGTGCTGCTGCATCAGTGACTCTGAATGTGCAATCTATTAGCATGTTTCACTCTAACTGTCTAATGAGTTGCAGTAATCCAGCCTGGAGGTCAGGGATGAAAGGCCTGTGCTGGAGCTGCTTAGTGAACTTGATTCCCCCATCTTTAGAAGGTCAGAGAAGTCCTCCACCAAGAGAACGACCTTTGCCAGGTCACAGGGGCTGATGGGCAGGCTGGCCTGTGCAAATCCCAATTCTGAAACCAGTCTTGGAAGCAGAGAGGAGTGAGTTCATGTTTTCAATGAGACAAGGCTATCCTGTACCTTTGTTAGTTTCCTAACATAGGAAATCCTGCATCTTTTTAAAGTGATATTGAATAATATGGAATAGAACATTCTCAGGTTAGTGCTGACAGGTTTGGACTGCAGCACTTCATTGGACTCAGTGGGATTGTGTTTTTAATCTGCTCCAGTCCCTCAGGGTGACCTAGTGAAAAGGGAGTAGAAAAAATGCAACAAAGAAACTGTCAATACTGAGACAATTTAATTATGGTATTTTGCTTCTACAAAAATTGCCTACATCGAGAATATGAAAATAAAAATCAACCCCCAAATCCTGGGCAAAATACAACTTGCACAGGCTTCCTGAGGCTTCAGACATGCTGGTGCAAAGGTACCTCATGAAGCTGTGTGTGATTTATAGAAAGGAAAGAGTGAAAAATAAAAATGGAAAAAAAAGAGTCTATATCTATAACTGTCATCCTCACAGGTGGGCTTCAAAGACCCAGAACTAGTCGCCTAGGAAACTTAAAATCTTGCAGAATTCTCTCCTTTAGTATAAACATTTTTAAAAAAACCTCAGTATTGTGATAAATTTTTTCAGTAAAATGTGTAGATTCACACACTGTATGTGGAACATAAAGGTGAAGTGTCCGAGGTCCCTCCCAAGTAGGAGGTTTGAGCTTTTTGCTCTTTCAAAGCCAATTAGATTTTGTCCAAAGCTTTGTGGAAGAAGCAGAACCACCATCTCCACCCCTCCTCTTCTCATTTCATAGGTGCCGTGTGGTTGGGGCTTTGTTCCCTCTACTTCCTTTGATTTACACTGTCATGTAGACAAATCAAAGCCTACCCTTTATTTATTGCAGCTAGCAAGAGTGTGCTATAGACTTAATTCAGGATATGGACTCAAATCCTTCCCTGGAGCAGAGTGGAGTACTTTGTCATTTGCAAACACTTGGAAGCACAGTGCTTCAGAGTTCCTGTAAACAAGAATAAATTCAAGGAAAATTTTGAATTACATGTGTAGTTTGAATGAATACATTGGAATCAGAGTAGCACACAGCAAGACGAATCTATCCATCATGGGCATTTAGTGTAGAGCCTGTATTTGCTTTTCTTTGCTATTCACAGAGATTCGATCAACATCGCACTTCTGTCATTTGCTAAATACATGGGCTCTGCTCTGCGGGACACCAGCTCATCAGTTACCGAGTGAGCAGCCTGTCACAGGCCCTGCACAGGCCATTTGTTACTGTCACATACCCCCAGATCAGAATCTTCCCAGACTCTGAGCCATCCCTGCCTCGCTGTAGTTGGGAGCAGCCTTGCTGCTGGGAAGGGCAGTGCTGGGCCTGGGACGAGGCACACATTGGAAAGGGTGGCTCTCTCCCTGTTGGATGGTAGGCAGCAGCCTGCAGCTCTAGTTTGTGTCTTGTTTTTCCATCAATAGCCAAGAATACTGGCACTCACTTCAACTGACTGATTCTGGAATTCTGTCTCTAAAGTAATAGTGTGCTGTGGTTTTTAGGAGAGCTGCAGGAAAGGCGTAGAAATCATGTTACAAACTTGGACTGATGTCTGGGCAAATGCAGGCAGCAGTGCTGAGAAATCTGCACTGCCTGAACTGAATCCCTGCCCTAATGCCAGTTTTTGTCAAGCCCTTTCAGGTGCCAAACAACTGTGAGAGTTACAGGGTGCAGTTTTTTTGTGGCTCATCATTTTCCTTCCATATTTCTGCCTTCTAGAAAGCTAGGAATTGACATCCTTTCCTGAGTCTGTTTTATGCCTTCAGTTGTATTTTTTTCTAGTTGTTAGTAAGTTCCTGAAATACAGTCAGGATGATAATTTGCAGCCTTAGCTGGTTTGGATCTGAAAGGATTTGGGGTTTTTTTCCCCCACATTTCAGTGCTTTCATCTCCAGCTGTGTTTGCCTGTGCTTTTCTTCTTAGTTCTTTGCAGGAAAGTCGAGGAGTTTCATGATGATGATGCTGGACAGCAAACACAGGGCTAACGTTATTTTACTCTCCTGTATCCTAAAAACTGCTTAACATGGATCATGTCTTTTATCCCTTATCTAGACTGAGTGCTGTTTTGTGTCTTTTTAAGATTATTGTTTTTATTAAGTGAGTAGCTGACACATTTAACTTCAACAGAGCAGGAGTTACGTAGTGGCTGCATGTAGTTCTAAGACAAAATGTCCCAGGAATTTTGTAGCAGGGTCAGTTACTATAGACTAAGTGCTCTTTAAGGACATGCTGAAATACACCTGGTGATTTGGATTACAGATCCCCTGGATATTATCGACATTATAGGCTTGGTGGAACATAATACTTCTTTGGGAGCATTTGTATTCTGTCACTGCAGTAATGAGTGTCAATAAAAGAACTAGGGTGACCCAGGAAATTCCAGTCATGTATCTCTCCATCCCTCCCTTTTGTTACTATACCAAGTAGAAGGGAAATCTTAGTTCCCCTTCTTGTTCCTGGGAGACTACTGATTAATCTCAGATTCTTCTTCAAAAACTTACAATAAAACATTTTTGTGTCTTGTAGACCTGTTGCTCTTTAATTCATTTAAGGTTTGTGATCATCTGGGCAATTGGTATCTACTTGCATTTTTGTTATTATTGCATATATGGAAACAGTGAGCTTTGGGTGCACTGCAGTGGGAGGATGACCATGCCTCTGGACCTGCTTCTGTCCTTTTTCCAGCTGGAGATTTTGCCTGGGCAGACCTTAACACCTCCAGAAAGCTGGTGGACTGTCCATGGCATCTTCTCCAGCATGGCTGCCAAAAAGCCAAGCTTTTCTTATATTTCTTAGCCCTTGCTTAGGGCAGCTGCAGTGTGTGGTTCCTGAGTGCATGACTGCTGTTACTCTCAGCAGCACATGAACAGGCAGTTCTGTATTAGGAATCCCAGCACTCCTCACAGACATCCAGATGAAATCTTCTGTTTCCAAGGGAGACCCTGTCACAGCCCAGCAGATCTCCCTAATGCAAGACTGTTCCTGGTAATCAGACTGATGGTTCTTATTCTCAATTTTGTGCCATTACCCCTCAATAGCTCCCCTGAGGACTAAAAGTTGTGTTTTGCTCTTGCACCACCCTTCAGATACTTGATGATGACACTGCATTTTCCCTTCCCCCTCCCTACCCTGAATCCAGCCTCGATCCACACTGAATCCCAACACACCCATATCATTTATGTTTTCACATTTTAGTGTCCAGTGGGTTTGTAAACATCTTGCTTTGACAATTCCAGGATACTCATAATTGTGTAGATTCTGTATCACTGAGTTGTTTCAGTGACATTTCCCATTTAGGAAGGAAATGCCAGACTTCCACGGTGTCTTTGCTTTTCACAGTTTAGGTCAAACCCTGCCTGCACACTAACATACTTGGCTGCATGTTAATTTTAGTTAATAGCTGTTCAGTAAAACAATGCATCCAGCTCAAGATATATGGCACAAATTAAGCTGAATGCCCAAACAAATTCAGCAACAGGCCCTGGCCTCAGTGGGCTCTTTAAGTCCAGTGTAACATCCATTTACATTGTTTTATTTCTCTCTCAAACTGTAACTTGCTCCCTGTGGGGTTACATTGACTCAGTTTCATTTTCACATTGTACTGGCACCATGATAGCCTTGCATTTAAATAGTCTCATTTCATTTTGATATCATGATGTCACCTCCACAGAGGCATTTTGAGGCTGCCTGGAGAATTCAGTGCTAATGCCCAGGCAGAGCTGAGCAGCAGTACCCAGGCAGGGCCATGAGCTGACACATGGATGTGCTGCACAGCAAGCTCTGCTTCCATTTCCCAGACCAGTTTTTTCTCTGGACTGATAACAAAATGGATTTTTATATCCTTTGAGCCCAGTTCCCTCTCTCACTGGCAGAAAGCATATGTGTATGGAAAATATGGTCTCTGGGAAAGGTGGTGTTTTGGTCATGTGCAGGTCAGCAGCAGCTGGGACAGGACACAGTCAGGGCTGGTTCTCATGTCAGTGTTCCTCCACTGCTGGAGACAGTGGAGAATTTGCTGCTGTGTCTAGTCATGGTTAAAGCTCCCTGCAGAAATCCCATTGTGCAGGGAAGGGTGAATCCATCCCCTTGGTGCCATGGAATGTGGGTGTATCTGCCCTACCACCTGGCTGTTCTGGAGCCAAGAACAACCAGACATCAGTGAGCAGATGCCCTGAGTCCTCTGAGAAACACACCCAGCTCCTGCAGTGCCCCGTGTGCCCTGGATACCTCGGTAACACAGAGCACTCCAGCTGTAAATGTCAACATCCCAGTGGCAATCCCTGTACATCTGTCTGCACTCTGCATGTCATAAACAACTTGCAGATTGTGTCCTGCCACATGGAAGGTTGTGCTGGAGCACCCTCTCCCAGCTCAGCATGAGCCACTCGGGGAAGGAGGAATCAAAGTTTCACTGGGTGCAGCTCTGGGACTTTGTCCCATACCCCCAGCTCCAACAAACATCTTCATGGCAGCAGCAGAGCTGGTGCTTTAGGTCAAGGAGTTTTTTATTTATAGAGCTGCCATTAAATCAGTCTAACACAGTCATGCAGTATTTATGGTAAGATTAGATACATGACTGCATCCAAGGCAGAGATTTTCACTTTGTGATGGAACATTCACTCAGAAGGGAAACTCTGGCTCTAATGTGTGTTTCTTTCCCTACTGCTATAAGATTTCCAGGGAAAAATTCAATCAGGCTTTTTGACTCTAAAGGTGAATTCTTTGTGGTTAGTGTGTTTCTTTTAATTATTTTGTTTAAAAATAAATGAGTTCTGCAGCTTTTGAGCTTGAGGGTTGGTAGCTTGGTTTAATTCTCTCCAAAAGCAGTGAGACTACTTGGTGTGAACCTACAAAAGCAATTCTGTGAAGCTGCTGGGTTTAGGCATTTCTAGAGTGATGCAAGAATAAGACCATTTGTTAGAGCTACCCCTGGGATCCAGTGCCTGTGTACATTTGTCAAAGGACACAATATTGAATGCTTCATTTTGCAAACACTAGGGTAAGATAAATTATATCTGGATGTTGAGCCTTCCTGATATAAATCAGTGGCATATCAATAACAGGATTCAGCTTTTAAAGAAAATGTGCTAGGATCCTTGTGGGAAATAGTTGCTTGCATTTCATGGACTTATGCAAGGAGTATTTTCAGTGGAGCCTGCTTTTTATTCTGGCCCATGGACTAATGGGAAAGTGTAAAAAGACACAAACTAAAAGGGATTGGGATGATGCTTTGGAACAAACCTTGCCCACTGATGAAGCACTGAGGGCACTTGGAAGCCCATGCAAGTGCTTTAAGGTTAGAGATGGAGAAATGAATGCTTTTCAAAGGTCACATGAGACTTGGAAGTTAAACTGAATGGGACTGAATATTTGCTGCACTAGTCTTTGACTTGAGAGGCCCAGGGTCAAATCTTTTTCTAAGTCTTAAATGACAATTAGTTTGGTGGTTTGATTCCAAACTTCACTTTTCACATCAGGCCCAAGTGCATTTCTGAAATCTGTTTGCTATGACTGACATTTTATATTGATTTTAAAGTACTTTTGCTCTCTTACAAGGTCCTAAATAACACTGTCATGGACTGTCTTTCAAGGCTGACTTTTCCCTCATGCTTTCCAAAGAGTATCTGCTAATTCACTGTGCCAGTCATATTCATCACAACCTGCAAACAGTTAAGGCTTGAGCTTTATGCCCTATGGCTTTAAAAACATCATTCTCCTTAATGAGAGAATACTGAATCTGCTTTTTCCCCTCTTTGAATTAGAAAGCAGATTCCACAGTGGTTGTTATTCTCCCAGGACTTTAAAACACAATGTACAAGTTATTTAGCTATGAGAGCCAGGAATCTCTCAAGTCCTTTATCCCTGACTCAGATACCCAGGATACAAAGAAGAGTGGGATTATCTTACCCTCCATGTACCCCACACATCAGCAGCAGGTGCACAGTTCCTCCACTGGCTTGATGTGCTAAACATGCTAAAAGGGAGAAAAACAAATAAAGAGAAGAAAAAAGGCACCCCAGATGGCAGAGGTAGTGAGGATTGAAAAATGAGGTATGAGCAAGTGGAAACAAAAGAAAAGAGAATTTCAGCAGAGACTGAAACATGTGACAGATGAACATGTTTGCTGCAGTGGACAAACCATCCAGTAACACAAATGACCAAATAACAAAACCTCATGATCCTGGGCACTGGGTTCCCTTTTTCTTCTTTAGAGACTATCAAAGAAATAGATTTGTTTTCCCACCCTTTCACCCCAGAGAGTGGAAGCAGCTCCAGGACTACACCCAAGAGTCCTGACTTAATTTCATTGCTTTGTCACAGGCTGACAAAGCCAGGCAATTGAGTTCCTGTGTCCAGTCCAGCAACAGTGAATGATATAATTGCTCCTTTACCTCCAAAGGCTAGGAAATGTTTTAGAGCTGATTGGTGTGGACAATGACCAAGGGTGCTTGCTAGTATCACGCTATTAGTCCCTATTTGCTTGTAACTTTATGTTCTTGTTGATCAAAACAAGAGAAGGTAAGAATATATGGGAAGAATATGCTAGGACATTTCATCTTGGAATAATGTCATTGTCTCTCTCTTAACTCATACTTGAAAAGGCTTTTTTTCACCCATCTGTTCCATGCAGATACTCAAACTGGACTCACTGATTCCTAAACCCCGTGTTTCATTGTAAATTAATATTTTACCAGGGCATGTAATGTGAATTAATGCTGGCCCTCAGTGACTCTACTTTTATTTATACTCCCCAAGGCTTAGTAGCTTATGGGATTATAGAGTTAAATTCAACTAAGTAAAGAAAAGGACAGTGAGAAATCATACTTTTACTACTGCTGAGAAGTGTTTATACAGCTGCATGTTTCTACTTCTTTCACAGTAAACATTGTTTTATTCATGCTTGTTATAATGTATTCCTGGGTGATAATTCATACAATGCAAGGCATCTCCTTTCTCTTTTGTATTTAATTATATTTGTATTATTTGTTTACTGATGGCAAATACTTTCATAGATGAAAGCAGATAAAAGGAATAGAGGAATCAATCACAGAAGATGGGAAAAACATGTATTAGCAACAATCTGCTGGCTTTTAAAAACTGGGGCAAGAATGTGATACTTTCTGGTTACACTTACTACTGTCACAGTACAAGAATACACACAGCAACCAAACCATACCTTTGCCTCCAAAACTTTCTGTAAAGAACAGGCCTGTCAGGTTGGCTGCAATGAGGTCAGACTGGGCTACTTAGCCCTCTGCAAGGCCACTGATGGCCAAAAATGCAGTCTGGAATGGTGCCTTGGGTGGCCAAAGATCCTTGGCTTAAGTCATCTCCAGAGTCAACAGCAAATGGTGTTGTGAAATACAGTGTTCACACCACCAGAAAGTTGATCTTTTCACAGATTTTGAAAATTTTGGCCATTGCAGCTTCTCTTTAACAGTTTGACCCATTAAATCTAATGTTGGGTGGAAGAAATTCCTTTCATCACTGTTATTGATTGGTCTTCACTGGTGAATAATAACTTTCTTAGAAACATTTAGAACATTCAGGGCAAATTCTTCTTTCACTGACACCAATATAAATCCAGAGGCACTCAGATGGATTGCAGATTTATGCTGGTGTAACTGAAAGCAGAATTTTGCCCTTGGTCTTTAACAACTCATTAGGGATAAATAGCTTTTTAGCTAATGAAAATGTAGCATTTTGTTAACAGCTTCATAATGATATACACAAGTGCTACATTGTCTTGATAATTGGAAAATTTACTTGCCTTTTTTCCTTTGGTAAAACATGGACCCTATTGTAGTCGTTCCATGGGAAAATAACTGAGCCATAAAACCCAGACACCCAAAACATGCTAATAGCATTTAAAAATAAGCAAAATGCAACTATAAACAACTAAGCTCTATTCAAAACTGGCTGCAAACAGAACCATAAAAATATGATAGTTTTGAGTTCCCAGGGCCAAATGGGGACATGGCATTGAAGAAGAGAAGCTTCAGGATGTTCTAATTGCAGCCTCCCAGTACCTGAAGGAGCCCACCAGACAATCTGGCAGATACATGATATGGCCACTGCAAGGTGCTGGTAACTTCCCTTAGGAAATGGTAAAATTGTGCCTTGTGGTGTACTGTGGTTCAATAAATCTCTAAGAGTTTTCAATTATCAAATGTGATTCACAAGCTGTACTCTGATTCCCCAAATTGTCACAAACAACACACAAAACTGGTGTGTGGGTCTGTTCCTGGCTGGAGGAAATCAGGTTGCCTTTGTGTTGCTTTGATTTCCCCACTGTTGCTGTATTTTTTGCTTTGAAGTTCTTTTCTTTGGGGATTAATTCCTTCTCTGTGTTTGGAGCACTGAGTCAAAAATTGTACTTGAAAATGCTTCTGTACTATGGATCACAATTTGACAGTATTTTGGAGAAAAGATAACTAATATGTTTCTGTAGGGGAAAAGAGGTTCTGTTTGCTTTGATTTATTGGCAGTTCCAATGACCTTCTTCTGTATGTTTGTGTGGGTTTGAGAAACTGAGCTCCAGTATCCACTGGAGTCAAGCTCTGTTTGGCCTTTAGACCAAGTGCAAACCATAGACCAAATTAATACAGTGTGGAACACTTCTTCCAAGGATTTGGTGTTTAAAGGATGTGGTGTTTAAAGGAAATACAGACATTTGTATATTCATAGGAATAGGTGAGGGTGTTACATTAACTACCCTAAAAGCAGTTTTTAACTATTTAATACTCACCTCTGGCAGTAGACCTGAGGTTCAGACATTGAAGATGCCTTGCATGTGTTTCCATGGGCTTTCAAGTCTTTTTGACTTTTCCCTTCCCTTTGTTGCTGCATTATTAGGAATGGAGACTGATAACTCAAAAAGCCATGTTGTCCATTTCTCAAAATCTGCTTATTAGGTTTAAGTCAAACATTTCTGCTTTCTATTGTATTTACAAAAGCAGTATTAATAAATATTGACAAAGCTAAATAGTCTCTGGGAAGAAGCAGCCTTGAATTGCTGTGCAAACATGCTTTAAAAATTACCTACAGACAATAGTGCTGTATTAAAATAATAATCCAAATGAGAGTACTTGTTTGAATACTACTTGTTTTGCTTCTCTTTACATCTAGGAATAATGACAGATCTTGTGCTAGTTTTGAATGAAAATATCAATTGGGGAGTGGATTTACATAATAAAATTAATAGAGCATAGAAAGCTTTCAGCATCGCTTTCTGATTTTCCTCTGTGTGTCACAGAAGTTATATTTAAAAAGACAGATGATTGCAAGTTTGTTTAGGAAAACAAATCCTCTGGGCTGCATGTAAGAGATCGTTGCATATGACAGCTGGCCCAGCTCACAGAACACTCAGGTTCCTTTTCTGTTCCTACAAAGAAAATCTGTAATTGTGCAGAGTGCCACATGTGGGGCAAAATGTCATCACTTATACATTTTTTCATATTTACTTGCCTGCTGCTCTCCATGTAGAGATGCCCTTCTTAGTTATGCTCTCTGAAGTGCACTCACCAGAGAGGACATGGAGTCAGATATCTGTTATGCAGACCAACCCCACATTTTATTTCTTTGCACTTACAAAGGAAAGATTTTGCAGGAAAATAACTCACATCTTTACACCCTAAATAACTGGGAGTTAACCATTTCATGGTTATCTGTGTCTGGGCTTTCTGTTCCAGGAGAGCAACAGGAGAGAAAGATCAGGGGAAAAGGGGAAGGAGAAGAGTGGTTTCCTCATCTGCTGGTTCATCCCACCCAGACCCCTACATTTATTCACCCCTGCATCTCAGTGCTCCTTCTGGAGAAAGCTCTGAAAGCGATGTCTGGCCCTGTAGCTGAAATCTGTTTTATATTCATGCCTGTGATGCTGCTGACTTTGGATTGCTGTCCATGACCTGCTCCAGGCTCTCCAGATGGGGGTATGAGCAGAGCTTTGTGCAGCCCTTTGAGACTGAGCCTCTCACATTGGCAGTCACTGCCCTGCCTGCTTTGTGAGCCCTGTTTTAAGGCTTCTATGAATTCAGTTTGAGCTATGACCAAAGAGGAATTTACTGACTTTGAGGCAGGGACATGTTTGCAATTAGCTACTAATGGAAACTTCATGGTGCCCTAAGGGTGATGAATAAATAAAGGTTTGAGATAAAAAATAAATGTTTCAGGGTCTCTAGAAGAGTGAAAAGGTGGCTTCCCAGATCTCATTCTCTTTTGTGATAAATCACAGGCTATTTTTGGTTGGCTTCCATTGTTTCCAGTCATGTCAACAAGGACCTACTTAATACTCAAATCTGTTTTGTTATTTTTACATATAAATTCCATTTCATAACAGCAATAATACTTTCCAGGCAGCTCATTTGAGGATGATTGCTCTACTTCAGAGGTAGTAAAACTCACTGTGTCTCATTATACAACTCAAGGTGTGTGAAGCAGACAATTGCCTATAAACATGCTGCCTGATGGGTGTTAATGCTGCATTATATTTACTGTTTTCTTTTCATGGCTTCAGGTAGCATGATAAACCTTTTCCCCAGGAATAAAATTTGGAAAATCTTTCACTTTTTCTTGGCAGAGCATTCTTCCTACTCTGGCAGTTAATTTGCCTCAGCTATTCTCTAAAAATTGAAGAGAATATCCTCATCTTCACACTTTGGCTGGAGTTTAACTGTGTAAGAAAAATGCCTGATTTGTTTTTTATGTGAGAAAGAGTGCCTTTGAAGAAATGTACAATTTATGCCAAAGTGTTTTAACTTGTGTGCTTAAATTAGGCACCAAACTCTGGTTAATTTCCCAAATAATGTCCCAATTTACACCAGCACTTAAGCATGTTTTCCTGAAAAGACAAGTGATTTTGCAGTTGTTCAGAAATGGGATGATTATTTGGGTTCATTAGATCAGCCCCATAGAAACCAGAAATGCTCAGCTAAAAAAGAGTCCCCTGCTCTTCTGGCTGGATTTGGAATGAGATATCTGCATAAAGACATCCATGGCTGAACACTTTGGCCATCATGTGCTTGCCAGTGACAGTTGTAATTATTATAATTATTACTACAAACCCCCTGAATACTTCACTGCTTCTTCCCACTCTACAGTTGTCATCAAGAGGTTCAGTGTGTCTGTACTTACTTGCAAATGGGAAGGTTTCTTTAGTAGGTGAAAATCGAAAACCTCATACACTTTATTCCTGTTTAGAGGGTCCATCTGATTCTGTCTGGCTATTGTGAACAAATAATTAGTAATAAGAACACAAATATTGCTGGCCTGCTGTTCTGGCCTTTTGCAACACAGAACATTTACACCAAGGATTTAAGCAAACTGAGGCTGCTACATGAGGGATTCATGCAATGACAGACTTTCAGTGGTTCTGACATCTTGTGCTTGGGGTCTTCCATCCAGAATGCAGGTGCTGTCACACAGAATTGTGTAACCCTGAGATATGCTCTGTTAATTTCTATGAGCAGGCATCTCAGGGCTTTACATCTCTTATATTTTTATATCTCACACTTTTGCAACAGTAACTGATGATTGATTTTAATGGAGTGCTTGGGAAAATGGGGCTAGAAAAGATTTCCTGAGCCCTACCTGTTGCTGACTTTGGCAAGCACAGGCTATAAACCCATTCACAAAGAGTTAGGCTGCCTTGCCTCCACTGGGGTTATTCCAGAATCTCAGTCTTTTCACGAGGAACAGAACTGAACTAACTTCCTCATTTTGTTGGTGGCTGATTTATACCCATAGTTTTGGGGCTGATGAAGCCCTTTTGCTTCATGCTTCTTCCTTGAGGTATTTTGACTTCCTGAGGTATTTAGGAAAATCATTTCTGTCCCTTTGACTGTTTAATAAAGTGCTTTTGGATCTGTCCCCTTAATGAATCTCTCCAACTTGTCTCCCTCTTCTCCTCAGCTTTGATCTATAGGTACCTGGGTTATCCCTTGCCCCTTCTTTTCATCTGCTCCTTTCCAGCAGAACTTTTCTGTGAGACAAATCATATAATCTAAACCTCATCTGGTCACTTTCTACTGAAGCTTAAATAATTGAAATGTCAATAACATACTATTTAAAATCTATTCTACTTAATCTCCCAGAGTGGTGTGTTGGCAGATTGTGAATGTCACACTACTGATGAGCAAAGGACTTGGATAACTATGAGCTTCTAATCAAGAAATTAATCTAAAATTGTATATCTGTGTAAGAAATGCTGGCACAGGAGGCTGAAGTGCTCACTGAAAGCAGTTGGGCCTAAAGTGATTACTAAAGCAATTCAGGGCTTCAGGGAGTCTATCCACTGGAGGTCTCTGCAGTGTTCACCCTCAGAGGTCTGTTTGATCCTTCCCTTGCTGCAGTGCTCCCTAACAGAGGCAGTGTTGCAGCATCCTGCTCTGGTTTAGGCTCACTGAGCCTCAGGGGGACCCAGGAATTACTCCACAGGCTGAAAATTGTCCCTTTGGATTGGGCTGGCTGTGCTGATGTCAGTGTTCTCTCCCTTGTGTGTGCCAGTTCCCTTGATGAACCTTCCAAGGAACAATTCTTGAAGTTGGGTATGCTCACATCTCTCAGAATTGGTGTCTCAAGGCATCTGCAGACTCACATGGACAACACTGTATCAGTTGCATTTGGAAAAGATTATCAGAACTTCAAGTTGTAAAACATATTAGATTCCAGCCAGCCATTCAGTAATGCTATTCCAGGGTTTTACAGTTTATCCTAGTGATTTGAATAATAAGCAGAATAACAGTTTATTCTAACCATTTGAACTGCACATCAGCGAGGTAACTGGGAATTTATTAATAATGCTTAGAGCTTACACATTGCATTTCAAAGAGACTCACAGACAGGAGGTAATTAATAACCTGCTGCCACTGATCTGTCTGTAAACTTCAGTTCCTGTCACACACCTTAGTTCCTGTGAAGTGCAGTTATGATGGCTGAGATCTAAAGCACAGCTTTGCAGATCTCAGATGTTTCTGTGTGTAAATAGAGGACTTTGACTGTGGTCTTACAAAAGGTGGAGCAGGGCACCCAAGCTGCAAGTGATTATCTTCTCTCTGGCCAGCAAGCACAGGGAATGTTCCTTAGGAGTTTAGTCTTTGAGTGATGCCTGTCCTAAGCAGTTTATTTCCCACTGCCTGGAGAGGCACAGGCTCCTACCACAGGGGCCTACAAAACCTAGCATGGGATGCTGAAGTTCCTAAATGGCAACTGAGTGTTCAAAGGCTCAAACACAGATGAAGAATCTTCCTTCTATGCAAGCAGTTTTCAGCACCTTCCACTAGACCAGGTTGCTCCAAGCCCCATCCAACCTGGCCTTGGACACTTCCTTGGATAGGGCAGCCACAATTTGTCTGGGAAACTTGTGCCAGGGCCTCTCCACCAGCAAAACCAAGAATTTCTTCCTGATATCCAATCTAAACTTGTCCTCTGTCAGTTTAAATATTTGAATGAGATCTCTCCTGACAGTTTTGAGTTACTGGCATCAATAGTTTGTAGTCAAAGGATCAGAGGTTCAGGCCTACTATTTTAATAGTTTATTTTTCCAATTATGTCAGGATTTCCCTATCAGAGGTTAAATCCTGTCAGTAGAGCTCATAGGCTTCCTGATGACCATCTGAATGTGGGTTATCTTTTCCATGCTTAAAGATCTACCTTACTGGACTGAATACTTTGTACAGCTACTTGGTATAAACATTCATGTTTAAAGATAAGGGAAGTAATCTACCAAAGATCACACAGGACAACTGTGGAACAGTGAGAAATGGTGACCTGGAATCTTTCCTTGGCAGCAAGAGTCAGTTTTATGTGTTCCATAAAATATTAAAAATATGTAAACCAATGTTAACGAAAGAGCATTCTAAACCACAGGTTAAATACGTGGTTTGCAGGTACCTCTGACTATCATAGATGGGATTAAAACCATCTTTTAAAAATGTTGGGAAATAGCTTTGCACACTTGATTTCTTAAGTGCAGAAGGAAATGTCAGTCTTGCAGCCTCTGCTTTTTCATCTGATTATTGCTAATGCAAATTACCAGTAGGGAATGCATAAATCTGCACTGCAGTGCTTGAAGTTTGTGCAAACAGCAATTTTTTTTGCAAATATATCTATCAATTTCAGCCCTGTAATGCAGAATGCTGCTTTCTTACTGAGAGACTTCATAGATCTTAGGTTGTCACAGATGGAAGATCAAAATTTCATTTCTTAAAAACTGTGCAACCATTTTTGATTTTGTTGGGTTCTCTCTGAGTAGGTAGAACAGCAGAATTTGATCTCTGTAGATGGTTTGAGAAGATGGAAGGAAAAGTTTCACTCCTGATCAGGGAGGGTAAAGACAAAACACTCAGCAAAACCATTTAATAATGGATCATTTTCCTCCTCTCGTGTAGCAGAAGACAATTAGAAAAGAACATAATACAGGAAGAGGAAAAAGGAAACAAAGCACTAGAATTGCTGAGCAAATCCTCTCTTGCATTTCAGAGGGAGGATTGGAGAGAAGTTGACATTTTAATATTTTCTAAATTACTCTGCAACATGTTTTCTGATGAATCTAATCTGGCGCCTCTTCCAAACTGATATTTCATCCAAGAATGTTCAGGCAAATATGTTATTAAGCCAGTAATTTAGTTTTAGCAAGTTTCATGTTTCAGTAAATTTAAAAAAAAGGCAGCCTAATTTCCAGAGTTAAAGGAATTGGGCTCATTATTCCCCATGCACTGAGGTAAATTGTTTAACTAGCAAAACTCTGGATTGATTTTCATCCTCCATCTCAGTATTGAATGTTGTTTACACTGAAAGATGCAAGAGGGGGAGAGTGGGTGCTCCTGGGGCAAGAGAGAGATGAAAACAGCTTTTTGGTTGTGGGACTAACATTCCCATACTCCTGATATCTCTGATAGTAACTTTCAGTTGTTGTCACTATTTGAAAGCCAATAAAAATAAAGTGAAATGGTTTGAGTCACCTGTTGTTGGTAATTCTCAGTAATTAATGAAACCTCCAGCTCTGCAGGCTCCACTTGGGGTTCTTTAGGCATGTGAACCTTGTTTTCTGGGCCATTTTGAGAAAACTCCTGATTGAACAGAAGTGAGTTGCCTAAATCCTTCTCATCTCTACACTTTGGGTGACTTTGATGAAGGGAAGAACCCTCTCCTCAAGAGTAACCATCAGGGCACCTTCAACACCACCCATCTGGTTGCCTCTTGGTAGCAGCATTTACAATATTTCTGATAGCAGCAGCAAATTTTGTATTCTTGAGGAGCCTGTTCAAGCCTGTGAGCAAACTGTACAGCTGCTGGGAAGTGTAAGGATGTGGGGGAATTCTGTTCATCCTGGTCATTTCAAAGTGTTTATGAATATAACTTTGAGCCATAATGACTGTTGGAGTCTGTTGCTTTTGATTGAAATCTAAAATTAGCTGTGTCTGCTAGAATATCTACTGCCTTACTTTTGTATAAATCAAAGTTTAATATTCATTTATAAACATCCATCTACATATGCTGAGAAAATTTACTTATAAACAACAGAGAAAATTCATTCTCATTACAATCTCACCAGTTTTATTTGAAATTAAGTTTTGAATCTCAGCTTAAACTCTGCAGAAACAAACTTTGCTACTTACAGTTAGCAACACTGCCTTTCAAGTGTTGGTGTTGGTGCAAGAAAGAGAAATATTCCTTTTCTTGTTCTTATCAGGTTACTTGGCATTTAACAAACTGCTGGGACTTGGCTTTTTGGGACAGCTGCTGAATTGGTCAGGTGAGAAGGGAAGTGAGAATTGTACTTTGCATAGACATTGGCTCACTGTTGTCAGTGGCTGGTAGCTGAATGTAGAACTGTAAAGATGATAGACCCTATAATACCTGATTTAGGGTTATCAGCATGCTGGCTATATAGAGCCTTTTAGGGCTTATCAAGGGGGCTTTTTAACCCATCAGCTGACAATGGGGAACATGTATTTAAAAAATTGCTGGAAAAGAAAAATCAATCTGTTTTGCACTGACTTAACTTGTAGCTAGACAAGCTGTCCTCCTTTAATTACAGAGCAAGATCAGTTTTTCCAAGGCCTGGCCATTTAGTGTTTACTTGATTTCCCTACATTTGATGGAAAAATGTTAGGAATTTATTAGGCATTGACAAACAGAGGGGGCTAAAGGATTTTCTCCAACATTGGACTGAGCTCAGTACCACATGACATCAGGTTTTGTGTATCCAGTCAAACACATTTACTACTACAAAGCAATCACTCATTTAATTACTGATGAAAGCAAACAGAAAGCTCTCAAACACATCTCGAGCACATTAGTCTTTTCTTCTGTCTGTTCCCTCTTTTGTCTTTGAGCCAGACACCCTGTACGTCTTCTCTGCCTGGCACATACCCTTTATTTATATTGTAGTCCTAACACTGTTAATGTGCTCAATAATTTATAAGACAGCTGACCTCAACATTAGGTGAGCTATTGAACAAACATCAGGGAGTGTTACATTCAGTTTAGGCACTGCAGTCTGAAAACCCCTCTGAGTCCACACACTCCACTGTGTGCACAAAATACACAGAGGGAAGAGGCACCCCTGGGCTTCTGCACAGCCTTGACTTCTGTCCTTAAACACTGAAATCACACACTCAGGTGCATGGACCACTTTTTGTTCTATTGTCTCCTCTTTCACTTCTGTGGCTAAAGGTATAATCCTTGCACACAAACCCTGTTTAAGTACTCTGTTACTAAGGAAACAAACTTGTCAAGTATGGACCATGTGGGAATAATGGTGATTTATTTAGAAAAGGAAAGGTTTGTCATTTTAAGCTCACTACTACAAAATTGCTTTTTGATTACCTTCAAGCTTATTGCATTGTCTTGTCACAATAAACTATGGGAACAAGTGGAAAGGTTAATAATTGTGGGCTTTATTCTTGACAGTTATTCTGAAAAGATCTTACAGAACCTGCACCTTTAGCTCAAACAGAACAAATTTCAGCAGGGCTGGAGCAGCATCCCTGAGTCCCTTTTTTTCTGTTGTTGTTTTTATTATCTATTTATTTCCTGTCTGCTTTCAAAGGCAGCACAGTTGAGATGTGCAGATTTGTGGACTGTGACAAGGATGGGGCTCTGTGACACTGCTGGGGAGAGGCAAGGCTCTTTACACAGGTTTTCCAGAGGAGGGGAAGGATGGGGATCTGAGCAGGATAGGAGAAAGACCAGGAAATTTGAGAGTGTTTTGTAAGGTCTGAACTTTAATACATCTCATGATCCCCATCACTGAAGGTTCCTTGTTTGTTAGGAAACATCAGGGTTTTATTTTGTTTTACTTTATTTTATTTTCAGGGAGCGTACTTAGGTTCTGATAATCACATAAAAACCATTTAAAATAACTTCAGTGTGCTTTGAGCTAGGTCTAATGTGCTTTTTGTCACGAAAAATTAATATTAAATCATCCTGGAGAAAGTGGATCACTTTCCTGCCTAGGGGTGTGTTCACCAGAAAGTTCTGTTCCACTGTGAGCTGCCTAAAATTCTTTAGATTATTAGGGTTAAAGTATTTGAGGAACAATAGAGCAAGAGGTTCAAATAGTTTTTGAGTTTAGGAATACTTTAAAGAATGATTTGCATTAGCAAATCACCCTAAAGGCATCTGCATTTTCACAATGTGACAAGAATTTAGTATGATGGAAGATTTTTGAGTTGGCAGTTTATTAGAGCATGGTTTGGTTTAGGGTAAAGTTTTGAGGAAAACCACAAAACTGTTAATATACTTTCGAAAATGAATAGTTTTGGGTTTTTTTTAGTGTGAAAAGATTACTCCTTTTGGAGTTTTTATTGAAGAAAGAATATTTGAAATCTAAATGAAATGTTTCCCAGGGCTGAGAGGGAATTTATTCTCTGATATAATTCACATCTTGACTTTCTATTGTTATCTGGATTAGCAAAATAAAAAAAAACTTGAAGTATTTTCCAACAGAGGGAGATTTTCTCCTGCATACTTCTTGGAGATGCTGCCACTTTCTCCTGGTAACAGCAGTCTTTCCTGCTTTCCAGAAAACCCTGAAGGCTGATTGGAAAAGGAAAAAAATCCCTGCTAACATCCATCTACTGTCTTTTCCCATGTGAAATGACTTGCCTCACATTTTGCTGGAAAATTAATAATACAGTAGTAAAGAATGCAGCATAAAGTATTTATGGCAAAATAAAACATCTCCAGGACAATTTAGGTGATGGGGACACGGGCTACACCTCTTCTGCTCCTCACTGGAGTGAACCTGTGAGGAATTATTTATCAGTGGAAATTATTTTTGTCAGCTACAAGTATAAATGAAGAATAAATTAATCATACCATAACAGGAGTTTTATGTGTCAATTATGACCAATTTGGTATTATTTGCTGCATTAGATTCAGGTTGGGTAGTGCTTGTGCTTAATGAGTGGTTCATGCCCTTGAGTTGTGGAATCTACATGGAGGCATCAAGCTGAGGCAGTAGTTTTTTGTGCAATGGCAGTGTCAAACACAGGCAAATCCTGTAATTGAAATTGTAAATTTGTAATTTGGGAAGGACTAGAAATATTCAAGGGTGTCCTGTAGTCTATCAGCTGCCCTATTATGCAGCCCTTTCTTACCCATTTTTCAGGATTCAGATTTCTAAAAAAAGCTTAAAACTGTGATATTTGACTCAGTCTTTTGAAATTTTGTATGTCTTTCTGCTGACACCAGATTCCAGATTAAAGCTCCTGAGTAATGGGCTTTTTTTGCCTCTTGGGAACTGGTGTTCTGAAAGCTGGAACCAGAGGAATAGTTGAATTTTCATGTTTCCCTCAAACAGAAGAAAGGGAAAATGAGTTAAATATAGTTGTCATGTTAGCCAAATGTTTTACTTTTTTTTTTTTGTTTTCTGAAACTGCAGTCTTAAAACTAAACCCAAATTATTAGTACAGTTTAAGATTCAATCCTGGATTTTGTTGTCTGTGATCTCCTTGCTCTATGAGAACAACAGAGGCAAAAGAGATGTGGAGTGAGCCCCAGTGAGCCTGACTTTTCTTCACAGCCCTTGGGCAACAATGAAATCACTCCTTACCAGGCTTATGGACTGGCCTGGGTGTCTGAGTGTATGGCCACTCAATTCCAAAGAAAGAAATGTTTGCCTAATATTCTATCTAGAGGTGACTACATCTTCCAGAGGGGAATCTCTCCAGCCTTTGGCCAAGTTCCCCAGCCTGGGAGGCACAACTCAGCTGCAGAGCTTCCTTTTAAGGGGAATTTCTACACAAAAGGCACTGTAGGTTTGTTAGAGGATACCAGTGAATGGCTGAATGATTAATTACTTGACATTTTGTTTGTGGGTTTGTTTATTCTAAATGTTTTAGAATGTGTTTTTATTTTGGTGCTTGGATGTTAAACACATTGTGGTGATCAAATGCTAAATCTTGTAACTTTGCTTTAAAATGCACTGACAGAGGTGATGATCAAGGATAAAGAAGATTTCACTGTCATGCTTGTGAGCCACACTATAAAAGCAGGTTGCTGCTATCAGTCTGCCTGCCCTTCAGCCTGCTCAATCAATACTTGTATAAATATCTTTTCCCAAGAGGTGAACACAAGGCACTGCCCTGTTCTCTGCTGGAAGCAGTGCCACTGAGCCATGGCTGCAGGGTGAGGATGGTTGTCTTCACAAAAAGCCACCAAGGCAGAAAGTTTGGAACCATTGATACATTTTCACCAAAGAAATACTCCTTTGCACTTCCCTATGGCCCCTGTTACAAGCACAGCAGCCACTCTCATTGGAAGCCAGAGCACATTTCAATAAAGGCACACACTAAAAAGGATTAATGTTACACACTTTGATGGAGGAAGAAACTCCTATTTCTAATCTCCATTCGGTGACACAGCGATTGATTTCCTCCCTGTGTGTGTGGGGCTGGCATCGCTCCTGAATCCATCTGTGCTGCCTGCAGCTCCCTCTGCTCTCATCTCCTCAGGTTCCCTTGCAGCTTCCTTAGGTCCTGCTGTGTGTGTGTTAGACCTCCCCAGCAGAGCTGTCACCTGGACATTTGATCACAGTGGAGTTCCAGCTGTAAGAAACACCCAACAAAGCCACATCATGCAGGGAACAGAGTTGTTTGGGTTCCTGTTGCTGTAGTTAGGATGTCTAAAAAAATAAAACCTTGGGAAAGCCTGGCTGGAGTTTAGCAGGATGTGACATTGCTTAAAAGAGAGTTCATTGTAAGGATGAAAGCAGATCTGTGAGCCCCTAGTGATTCCATCAGCTTTAGTCCGAGGGGCACTGCTGGAAGGGGCAGGTGTCCAAAGCTGAGAATCCTGTAGTTTCCTGTATTGCATTTTCATGTCTACATTGAATTCATTATGCAGTAAAGAGCACAAGGAAGGGGCAAATTCTCTGCTGATAATTTCCTGCCTTCTCATGGAATCATAGAATGGTTTGGGTTGGCAGGGAACTTCACAATAACCTGGTTCCACCTGCCTTCCATGGACAGGGACACCTTCCACTAGACCAGGCTGCTCCAAGCCCCATCCAACCTGGCCCAGCATCTCTTTAGTTCGGGGCAAGGGACATGAGCTGTCTTCAGACTTGTCCTTAAATCTTCTTTCACCTTTTTACTTCCCCTGGGAGTCAGTGGGAGCAAACAGGCAGCCACTAGAACGATTCATCCCATTCATTTTAAGACTGTGAAGAGCTTTGGGGAGGCCCCTGTTCGCTCATCACTAAATAGCCTTGGCCACTCATTTAAACTTGCTGCCCTAAAATAAGAGGTGAGAGACATCCCCCCGAGGTGCCCTTCCCAGCTGCCCAGTCCCCAGTTCCTCTGCAAGGGCCAAACCCTGTCCCCCTGTTGGGTTCCTGCCTTGCTCAGAGGGGCACTGTGGCTCCAGCAGCTGCTTTTCAGTTCCTCTGACAGCGATGGTGCTGTCTGCACTCCACCCATTCAGCTTAAATAGTCAAGGATTAATTTTTCTTCTCTAATTTGACATTTGAGTTCCCAGTTCATGCAGTAAAACTCCGTGCTTGGACCTTGTGCCTTTTTAGCAGCTGATTCAACACGACATTGTGTATAAAATCACAGGAAATGTAGTTGGGAGCAACATTTTTCCTGCATCAAGAGCAACTATACCTAGAATTACACAGATGCTATCAGCATTAGAATATGATCACTGCTCAGAGTCTTGAATAACACAGCCATACAAAGGCTTTGGGACTGAATCCCCAAGGGAGGCTGGCTGGGTGCTCAGCTGGGGTGTGTAGGACTATAGCTTACCTTCTTTAAAATTATGTGGGTTTTTTCAAATTTCTCTGGTTTTCAAAAACAGAAATTACTTTTGGGCTTTTGTAACATTAGAATTGTTACCTGAAGACCAGAAATGATTTACTGAAGAATAAAAAAAAATCCATCTTCATGACATGAGCCTCTGTAAATATCTTAGATGTAGTTTCATAAAGGTAGATGGCATCATTTCAATTTTTCTCTGCTCAAATGGCAGCAGCCCAGCAGAGTGAACAAAAGGCAGGAGGCAGGATGTCTTAGAAATAAATCCAATTAAATTTCTGTATGTGGATTGATTGTATTTTATTTAGCCAGACATAAACCAGATTCTAGATAATCAAAGCTTTGGCTTGTTGCACTATATTCGATTATTCTCAACAAGTTGTTTTGTGGGAGGCACACTGTACATGGGCTGACTTTGTAATCCATTTTGCTTTCCTCCCAAACCAAGCTGGAATAAAAAGTTTGGTCTTGCTGAAAGGTGTTCTGCTACGATTATTTGTCCTGCAGCACACCTCTGTGCCTGCTGTTCAGGGGACACCAGGCTACCACAAACAGTAAGGCTCTATTAGGTTTCAATAATCAGTAGTTTTGATATCTAATATTTTTAAATAGATACAGCAAACACTCTCAGGGGGCATGTGGGAAACACCAAGATGAAGTTCTGGGCTTTGCTGTTGCTTTTTCTCTCTTACTGATTTAATACTTTGCATTAATAGACTTGCTTTAGGTAAGAGAGTTACTCTGGAGCTGAAATCAGAACCTTTTTTGTAGTGGGAGGAGGAGTGGAGGGCAGGGGTGAGGAGGATTGGCAAAGCTGGAAATGAAGTTCTGGTATTTAGTTCTAAATCATATGTGATGGTCAGAATGGACAGATCATAAAGATCTTAATTTCCAGATGGGTTCATATGATGTCTTTTGTGATGACTCAGCTGATTAACAGGATCACATAGATTGATACCAACCTGACTGCTATTTCATGAATAATTTTCCTGAGGTTTTTAACCCAATTTCTGCTGAATGTCTTGGTTTTAATGTAACTTTGCAAGAAATCTTGAAACAGCCGTTGCCTACTTCCTAAGCCTCATTTTTTTTCTTATCTCTTCCATCTCTCTTTGATGAAAATATTCCCCTTTTCTAAGTGGTACCATTTTTCTTGGAAAATACACAGGGCATTCTCATTTTGGAAATCAACCTGTTTAATGTTATTTTAATGTCTTCCCTATATTTCTCCACTTCAAGCACCAAGCAAAAGTCCTTCACCGTTTTGTGACAAAGCAGTGAGCTTTCCCTGGGTGAGGAGTGGAGTCAGCACATAAATAAACACAACAGGCTCATTAGTGGGTGTTGTCAACTGTCAATAATGGCTGAGAGTTGCAGCTTTGTATATAATAACCTCCTTTATTCAGCAAGGGTAAGTTAGGATGCAAGGGTTATTCCCTGGGCTGCTTAAAAAGTGCCAGGACATCTTTAGCTTCCAGCTGGAAGAACCACCAGAGAGTAGCAGGAGGAATCTCAGTTTAAACACCTCGTTTGAAGGTCAGAACCTCTAACAGTGTAGCAGAAGTACATTGCAGTGTCAGCATTGGTTATGAGCCCAGGGCCTAATGTGGGGCTCAAAACCATGACCTTCTACACCAGAGGCAAGAATGTTACCAACTGAGCCCATCTGACATTAATTAAACCCTCATTAAAAAGGAGGGCTCTTTTCCTGGGTTGAGAAGTGATTTCCTCTGCAAGGTTTTGTCATGCATATTTTATTACAAATTTTAGCATGTGGACTATAGACCCTGTTCTGATCTTTTGGAATCACTGCACATGGCATATGTTTCATGCAGATGGGAAAGAAAAAAGAGAAAGAAATCTCCATATTCATTTGTTCTAGTGTGTAGGTTAGGTGGCTGTGGAATGTCATTCAGGAGCAGCTGAAAGGGAGAAGTTCAATGTCTATTGCCACATCCTGATGTGGGGAATTATTCCATGTGGCATGAATGCACAAAGTCTGCAAGATTTAAGTTACATGGGAGACCTCAGGATTATCCAGAGGTTGAATTTCACCTGGCAAATGAATCTGGGAAAAGTCCCAAGCCCATTCTGCTTATTGTCATGAGCTCCTCAGGGAAGCACAGTTACTCACAGGTCTGTTTTACCTGCAGTGCAACACATTTTCTCCTTTGAACCAGCCAAAGCTTGCAGCAAGTACAGGAAAGCAGCGAGGGAGAGCACAGTGTTAACAGGGTCTTCATCTGTACCATTATCTGAATGATTTATCAGAGTTACTGAGGCTCTTTCCAATCTGATGCTGTGGGGATTGGCAGAATCTGGCTGTTTGGATATTTTATAGAAGCTTGGATGCCTGGGCTAGTCTTAGTTTTGGCATTTATTCTGTGTTTAATCCAATTTCTCCATCACTAAGAAAAGGAGAAAAGTCTTGAAACAACTCCACAGCCTTGTAGTGCTTTAGTGTTGATACCCAGCAGTTCAGAACTGCAGTGCAGCCCAGCAGAGCTCCCTTCCCTCCTGCTTTGGCACCAGGATTTCAAGCATTGGCTCAGGGACTCTGACCCAGCTGAGCCAGGGGAATTCCTTCCAGCAGAGGCCAGCACTTCTTCCAGCTCTGCTCAGAGGTCTGCTCTTAGCTGGGAGCAGAGTGAGAAGAAAGCTCTCGTGGCTGTGATGTTTTGGTATCTGCAGAAAGCACCTGTCTGAAGCCCTAAATAAATACAAATTTTTCACTGTCTCAGATAATAATCCCTTTGACAGCACTGACCTCATCAATCTGTCTTTTGCTCAGATTTTTTTTTACACATTCCTCTCTCCTAACCACAGCTTTTCAGTTTCAGATGCCTTTATATTTTCCTCCCTCTAATGACACACTTTCAGTTCTTTCTTTCTAGTAGGCAATGTACAGCCAAACCTCTGCTCCTGTCTCTTTTTCTGAGAAGACAAGATTCATCATTCAGGATTTCTTGACCCTCTGAGGAAAGAAGTTGATCTTTGTTCCTTGCTCAGTGGGAATCCCTAATGCCAAGACACACTTCACTGGGAAATCAATATAAATAAAAAGCAGTGAAATGTCTTTGTTGTGAAGCAACCTCTTTGCATTGCTCGTGAGCTCGTGCAGAGGGCACATCCCAATCTCCAGCCTAACTGAGCAAGTAGCAGCACCATTGATTCAGAGTCCATCTTACTTCCCATCCTCTCCTGCACATTGATTCAGCCTTATCCCCCTTCTCAGCTTGTCCCCTTTGGTCAATTGATTAATCATCAATATTACTCACCAAAGACAGCTACAATTAAACAGACATTAGATGGCTTCCCCTCGCCTTTAATAACACCGAGCTCGATCAGACACCCAACGCTTTTGTCTTGCTCAAAATATTTTAACCAATATCCAGAAAAGAAAATGCTGTAAATTCAGCACCTGCTGCAAACCCCTAAGAAGCTGAATGGCTGGACAATTTGTTAAGCACTGACTTTCCTCATCTTGCACCTTTTTGCTATTGACAGTTCATCCACAACCTGCTGTAGCTGAGATGTGTCTGTACATTGGAGCAGTCCAAAGGAAATGTCTTATAATGTAAAGGAAGTGGTTCATATACAGACAGAAAGGTGTTTTATTGATCAGAGAGATGAGAATATCCACGTGAAAACTTAAAATCTGTGAGGGGGTGGCTTTAACCAGTGACATCAGCCCCTCAGCTACTCTCAGAGTCCTCCTTGTTTCATTTTTTGGGCTTCCCCTGGACCTGTCTTATGGTACTTCTCAAATCTGAGCAAGATTTACTTGCCTCTCTCCCCCCACACCCCATGAGTTTCCTCAGTGGGGTTCTGAGCAGTTCAGCCCCAGGGTGATGTAGTGCTCTGTGAAGGGAGGTCCCATATTACATTTGCATAGAAATAAGTACAATATCTCAAGCCTTGACTTTGCACTAATTCACATGTAGATTATAAAATGCCACTGAACTTCTACCCTCTGCTCACTGTCAAATGGAGGTGTTTTACCTTTACCCAGGTGCAAACAGCTCTGTGAGGTGAGGGCAGTGGAGGAGGAGAGCTGTTTTGTTCTCAGAGTGTATCTGGTGCTCCACAGACTCACAGATGGGTCAGGGTCAAACAGTAGAACCTGTACTCCTCTGTAGCTGCTGAAACTGGGCCTGTTTTACTGAAGAGAGTAGGATTTATCTGTTAAACCATGCAGTCAATTGATACTAAAATACTTTAATAAACTCAGAGAAATAGAAAGAAAAAGAATTACAGATGGGAAGCAATCGAGAGACTTGTCATTATCAGAATCTGGTGAAAGTTTCCTTTCTTGTACACATTCATCATCCAAAAAATCGCTGTTTTTATAAATTTCCTGCCTGGCAAGTTTTCCATCCACAGATTTCTAAGAGGGTTGAAGCCCTAGAACATATATTTAGTGCCTGCCGACAGGTCCCTAATTATGGTTTGATTAATCACAGCAGTGCCTGCACCTGTCTGTGCAAAACATCTTCATTTCTGCTTTGTGACCCGTGCAGGATCTGGGGACGAGTGTAACTATGGCTGGGGAACACCCAGCTTGGTTTGCTTCCCTCTCTCAGCTCTGCTCCTGCCCTGGCAGAAGGAATTCTTTCTCTTTTGTGGGAATAGGGACTTTTCCCTTTGCTGTTGTTTCTGGAGAGGCTGGTACACACTTGGAATCTTTCCTTGGGAGTCAAAAAGGGCTAAAAGCTGGTTGCATTAACAGTTGATTTTTACATATTGTGCCTTCCACAGCAATGGATTCCCATCAGCCCCAGTGCCATCGATGGGAATGTTCACAGGATTTCCCCTGGATATGGACAAAATGCCTTTGTTCTTTGAAATCCGTTAAAAACTCTGGGAAACCTCCTGGAATTACTGCAGGCTTATGGGGATATGCAGGACTGTGACTTTGACTGGTTTTCCTTCCTGAGCAAACGCAAAGGATTTTTTTCCTCTTGCTTTATTTTGGAAAATTCTTCAGGAACCGTTAAGGGCAAACCAGGCTCTTTTCTAGGATGCAGGTTGGGGTAGTTTGCACAGGACTCAGCTCAATGCCCTGAATAAGGAGAAGGAATTCATAGGGCACTTGAGGGGAACGTGAAAGTCCAAGCCATTTCCTACTGGGAAATACAAAGAGCTCAGAGAATCCAGTGAACTGACAGTGTTGGGAAGGGACTCAAAGGAGAGGCTGTAGAATAGTTTTCTGTAGAGGGTCCTTTTTTCATTTTTCAGAGAAAGACTGAAAAATGAGACACACTTGGAAGGGATCCAGACAACTGAGGAAAAAAAGTCTTTTTTATACCACTAAGATGAAAAGGCTCAACTGAAACTGCTCTTACTGAGAAAAGGGAGCAAAACACATCCACTTTCACCTAATGGCTGAGGATTTACTTTTCATTTCCTAACTAAAATCTGGAGGACACAAATTTGGTGTGGATCAAAACAAAGTAGATCTGATGTTTTTCACCCTGAAATGAAAACCAGGAAGTCTATTAATCCAATACAAAACATTCTCTCTAACATTGGAATGAAATGTTTTCTGTTCAGGATCTTGTAAAAACAGCCAAAGAAATGAAAAGTTTGACCAAACAGGAGGAGCTGTGGCATATCCCTTTTATCCTACATTTTTGAGACCCTGTCTCTTTCTGCTCCAAGAAATAAATGTCATTCTGCAAACCTTGCCTCATGCTGGCAATCTGCTCTTGGAAGGGCTGTCTAGTGTGGTCCTTGTTGATGCTGACGTTCCTAGGAATGGTTCTGGAGCCCTTCTTTTCACTCAAGTGCACCCTAAATATTTCCTTTCCCATCTCCCATTCAAGAATTCCATGACCAAACAATCCTGTTTAAATACAAATTCAAATATACATGGAATTATGTTGACCAGCTCTATAGCTAGAAAAGTCTCAGTACACCATCACTTTCATTTTGCAGGAATGAAGAATAATTCTTCCAATAAATCTCACCTCCTAGTATTACACCTGTTTCCAAACAACATGGAAATACTTCGGGAAAGTGTTTCTGGAGGTAGTAAATAGCTCCATCCAACCACCACTTCAAAAATAAAAACCAGTTTCTTTTGTTGTGTGTCTCCTATTTTGGACAGACGAAGGCACATTGTAATTTGCAATCTGTGAAGGCCAGAGGATGTGCTCTGTATAACATGAGGTATGGATGCCAGGATTGCCCCAGCTGGCAGACTGAAGGAACAAAAAGGAATACAGGAAAAGAGAGGCTCTCTGGATAGGCAGAGCTGTGGACACACAACTAGAAAGTTGTTACAGTAGAAGTCAATGAAACACTATGCAGAAGGAGCACAAAGTTCCTGCTGCTGGGCTGGATCAGGGCTCTTCAACAGCCTGGAGGGAGGGAGGAGGCTGGAGGTGTAGAAGGGTAAAGCTGTGAAGAGGAAAAGGGCAAAGGCAAAGTTTGAGTTGATTGGACTGAAATAAGGGTCAAATATTATAGAGAAGAGAGTTCAGTAAATCTTTTCAGCTTGTATGTGAGAAGAAAGTGGCAGACGAATATAAGGTGGTGCTGACAGTGCTAGCCTGGGAGAAAGGGAGGGAGCAGGAGGGAGGAGAAATTAAGAAAATAATGGAGAAAGGGAGGAAGGGGGAGGGTGGAGGATGTAAGAAATAAAGTGCTCAGTTCTGTCCAAGCTGCCCTTGAGCTGGCAGAGGGGTCATGCTGGATGATGTGTGGAGAGATTTATGTGTGTGGGGTGGGCTTGGGAAGGCAGATTTGTGAGTCAGCACGGAGGTGATGGGGAACAGCAAGAGAAAGCAAGAGGCAAAGAAAGAGAAACGAGCCCAGACCAGGCCCTGGGAGGTGTCCAAAGGGGAGGAAGGAGCAACATCACCAGAAGAGTCATCAGAGGGCTGAATGTTGACCAGGAAATAAATAACAAGAAAGATCTGGGGAGTTTGGCATGTGTAGAGAGAGCATGAGCACTTGGAGTGAGTTTGGGGAAAATGAAGTGGTGTAGTTACTGCTAACTGGCACAGGTTTGAGAGAAGGACTGAATCTGGGGACTGACAAATCCCAGGAGGCACTGTTCCATGTCTTTAGGTACCTAAATGCCTTTAACCATCTGGCTTTTGGCAATATGGTCTAATGAAATATTAGGCAGATGTAGTAGGTAGGTAATTTGATTTTGGTCAGTGTCAGAAATCACAGACAGTGTGATTTCAGGTCATGTATTTTTTTAGCTATTTTCAGCAGATCTTTTTTATTTGACTTTTATTTTGAAGCTCCTGATTTTAGGCTGTTATTTTAAACTTCTCTCAGCTGGTGACTCTGATTGCTTTTCAAACCTTCTATTTTCCAACCTTTGTACTCTTATGCATGAATCCAGGCCAAGTTCCCTCCTTCTGTTCTCTTTCCAGTCTCTTTCAGCTTTAAAGTAAGCAAAATGCACTTTGGGGTTGTTGGGGCTGGGAACCTTGGAAGACACCATTCTCATGATGTTTTTTATATCTTTTTTATTTGCTTTTATAAATTGGATGAGTCACCATCCATGTGGATTGTTCCCTACACCTACACCTTTAGTTGAGCACAATTAAAATACAATGAGCCCAGGATTTTTGCCTGCAAAGCAAAGGTGGATGCTGTCACATAACAAGAAGAAATTAAGAAGGAAGCAAATTTTACAGCTCTCCTGTGATCATTGTTCAAAGGAGAATTCTCATGAAATGAGAATGAAAATTAATTGATGGCCTGATTCTCCATGGCTGTGCAGCCACCCTTCCCTTCTCTGCTTCTAATAAATGCTCTCTGCCTTCACCCCCACATAGGCAAGAAAAATCCATGTGACCAGATAGGGAGACCTTTAAGAAAAGACCAATATTTGCATATCTATTATGGCTATACTCAGTGTTATACTTGTTTCATTAAAATTTCTATTTGGATAATATGTAAGGTCAATACTGTCACTGTTCTGGAAAATTCATTTATTTTAAAATTAAAGCAAAGCACAGCAAGTGTGATTCTCCCCATGCCTCCACCCTGAATAAATCCACTGTGCTTGACAGGGTCAGTAAGTGAAAGCAGAATTGGGCCCAATCTGTTTAGAGATGGGGGTCTGTAGGGGGAAAAAACATGCCAATTACATGAATCCTAATTTTCAAGGTAAATGACTTGTTACAGGTGCTCTGTCTTCCTGCTTTTTGATATTCAGGGAGTGGTTATTATTTCAGCTGGGTGCCTACTGAGGTCCATTAGCTTTTATACACCAGGTAAGGCTGTCAATTGCTGGGATTGAAACTGAACAAAGAAATACTTAGGATTACTTAAAAATATGGTGCTTGCCTAAGCTTTCCATCTTTCAAACCTCAAGCAGCCATTTTCACATGAATTTGTCTGTTGAGAAAGCTGAAGATGGAAATTGTCATCCCAGAAAAAGAAAGAGGATCACTGCTTTTGAAGTCAGGTGTCAGTGGGTTTCCTGATCTGGTTTTGGGTCAT
This sequence comes from Climacteris rufus, assembly GCA_013398175.1. Classification (NCBI taxonomy): domain Eukaryota; kingdom Metazoa; phylum Chordata; class Aves; order Passeriformes; family Climacteridae; genus Climacteris; species Climacteris rufus. Next base: position 418,115 of record VZRZ01007083.1, read on the forward strand.
TAACATTTTTTAGGGCTTGCGCCTTGTCTGGTTTCAGTCTTTCCAGAGTTTGAGCTCTTTTGTGTTGGTCAGTTGCTGTTTACAGCTATTGCTTAACAGTCCTTAAAATGGCATCTGGTTCAATCCTCAGAAATCAGGGAAGTAGAGGAGATGATCTAGGACAGCTACTCTGGAAGTCACCTTCAAAGTCTTGCAATAATATATTAAAAGCAAAACCTATTTTCAACATCCACCAAGGGAAATCCTCTATTAAGGTGGATCTGTTTTAATTTGAACATTTCTGGTGTAAAACTGTAGCTTTTTAAAGGCTTCATTTTATATACAGGAAACTTCTGTGTGTCTGCTCGGTCCTGCTGAAATCACAAATCTGTTTGTTAAATGACCATGTTTGTTAAACAGCCATAAATTGGTTACCCTCCCTTTCACCCTTAAGGCTTGAAAGCATCAGATGGTGTCTGTTACCCTTTTCCAAGGTGTTAGTGGTCTCTTATATGTCAGATGAACTCAGTGGCTTTAATCCCTGTCCCAGATGTGCACAGCACAAAGAGCAGGATCTCAAGCAATAATCTCTATGTCAGTCTCCAAAGAGACAAGACTACACCCACCCAGGGGAGAAGGAGCCTTTCTTGTCAGCAAAGGTTTTTCCTCCAGCAGAAAAGGAGTATTTGCATTAGTGCTTACAGTGTGTGGTCTTTCTCCAGATCTGTTTCTGAAAATTAATTTCATTTGTAGATGAGAGCCTGGATGAAGTGAAAGCCTGAAGCAAAGAAATGCCTAAACCCACCATTTTCATTCAACTCCAGCTCCTGACCAGTGTGCTGGTAGCAGGATAATATTACTGTTTTATAGGAGGAGACTGGATTCCAAAGGTGGGATTCATCCCACTGTATTTAAGCACTGAAAAGTTAGCTGTAGGTACCCTTTGGTTATGAGAAAGAACTGGTTTCTCAGAGGGTGAATTAGGGGAAGATGAATTTTCTTTCAGACTCTGGCAACTTCAACTTTTAGACACATAGGGTTAGGCCATGGAAATTCCACCTTGCCTAATAGAAACCTTGATGAGGGGAAGATAGGAGTGGAAGAATCCCAGATCCACAGCCTGCTTGCTGGACTGTCTTTCCTTGTTAAGATTCCTGATCTATTAATGAAACAGAGATGTGCAAATTTCTTCATGGACAGTGTTATTCTGAGGATCCTGGGATTGCAGAAGGTTTAGAATGGGTAACCCTTGGTGGCTTTAGCTGTTACACTCAGAAAAGGCACCAGGACAGCGCTCAGCACCCCGTGAACATTCTGCAAAGAAGCCCAAAGCAGCAGAAACTTGCACCCTGCCAGTTCTTTTGTGCTTTAGGAATCAGGGACTGGTCTTCTTTACATGAGGTTGTGCTGGAGATGAGCCTAAGGCCATCATTCTGAAGGCAGAGGACTTATGAAAATTCAGGTCTCTGTTCAGATCTTGTAATCAGAACTCAGTAGTTATGAAACTCAAGGCCAGAAATGACCAATTGTCTTTCAAAAGTGCTGCTAAATGCTGGTTGAATGTAGCCAGCAAAAATACTTATAGAAAATCTAACATTTGCTACTGAACCAGAATCAGGCAAATTTCTATTAGGGACATGGAATTATTCCTATCAGCAAAAAGTTTAAATTACATGGCATTTCAGCAATCACCGGTGTATATTTGTATTTATCATCTCATTAGAAATTATTAAAGTGGGATTTTTTTAGCTTAGTAAATGCCAAGATCTAAGAGAGCCCTGAATGATGGTAAAATGAAATAATCACTTTTACATCAGTGAGCAGGAGTTGTTCAAATTGTCATTTCTTTCCAGTGCTTCACCCATGAGTTGAGAAATCCAATCTTATCCTTGTAGCAACCAGTATTATCATGGGGGAAGAGAAAGGAACATCTGGAGGCAGAAAATCCATGGCATTGGCTTGGGGGGGTCAAACTGTGATACTGGCCAGGACTGGGAGAGAGAGGGTGAACGAAAGGCCAGATTTGAATCCTGATGGGTTAAATGAAGCTCAGAGAGGGACTGAGGGAGACATGAGGCTTCCTAACCCTGGCAGCAAAGGGACTCTGTAAGCTGCAGCTTGATCTTTCCTCTGGGCTGGGAGATGAAGACTTTGCTGATGAAGATACAAGGGCAACAGCATTGCAAAAAGTTCCTGATGATTTTAATACTAAGCCTTGCTGCAGGGAAAAAGGTGGCAATATTCATTGGGAAAGGAGAAATGAAAGGAGTGAGGTGTCAGTCCACAATCAGTGTGGTGGGGAAGGTGCATGGCAAGAAGTGCAGGTACATGGGGTGTGAGAAAGAGAACCCTGCAAAGAGAAGCACAGACTGGAAAGGGGGAGCCCCTTCTGTTTTGAAAGAAGGGTATTAGACAAATAAATGCAACTTTCTGCCTGGCACTAATGAAGCAGATTAATAAGGCTACTGGAGCCCATATGGCCATGGAGATTCCCTTAGCCTAAACATTGCTAATGAATGTTTTCAGAAGGTGGTGTTTACACTCAGACATATTTCACCCTCAGAGTGGCCTTGTACGTGAGGTAACTGCAGTGTTCATCCTCATGCATCAGCTGCATCATCTCTCTGGGAAAGAAGAGCTATTCCCATTTCACAGATAGGAAAAGTGAACAGAAGAGCAAAGACCAACATTTGTGAAAGCCACCTCTTGCACCAATCATTGATTTTTAATAATCTCAGAGAGTATTTAAAACCACCAAATTTTAAACTAGAATGAGGCCACGAAGAGGCTCAAGAGTAGCTGAGGGGTCAGAGTGCAGTGTCCTGGTGTCACTTTGTGCCACCAAGGCTGGGCTGAAGAGGTTGTTTTGCCTTCTGCTTGTTAGAGCCAGCTCTGCTGCAGGCTTGGGCTGCCCAACCACTGGTGACAGTCCCCACAGCAGCAGAGGCCTTCCCCCTAGACACATCCACCTGAAAATAAATAACTTCTAACCTTCCCAGACATTGTTCAGTGACACGACTCCAGCACAGGCTGTGGCAGTCTCATGTCTGTTGAACTCCATGAGCTGGGTGGCTTTGACCTCCTGACACACTGGCTGGTTTTCTTGCCTAGTGCTGCTTATGTCCTAAAGGGAGGCCAGTCACATTTAAGTTCAAAATTACAGCCTGGCTGCTCAAGTTCAGGCAGTCAGGTGCAAAATCATACTGGTTTCTTAAAAGGAGATTGAGTCAGCTGCTTGTTTGCAGCACAAACATCACCACCATAACAGGAAAGCTCCAGGCAGCACAAGGAGCCCCTGTTCCCCCTTCCCCTCTCACAGGTTTCTCAGCTTTCTGTTTCCATGTGCTTCCCTGTCATTTTGATCTCTGTGACCCTACATAGCCCTGACCAGTCAAGATATTTCTTTTTCTTTTGCACTCTAAAAACAGCAAATATTAAAAAATCCCCCTGAGAATAACTCTGTTGTAATCTTTCCCTAAAGATTTCTAAAAATTCTTGTCTTTGGCTGTGCAGTTTAGATTGAGTGTGTGCTGCATATTCAGCCTTTTTCCTTTTAGCTGCCTTCCCATGTAATGCTTTGTTGGATTTTCCATATAGTGAGCTATTGGCTGGACCCAGTGCCCTGCCACAGTGCTAGTGTCTGAGGCTGGCTGTAAACATGAACACTATTGTGTGCAATTGTGTTTAAAGGGCAAATGTGTGTTTAAAGTCAAGTTACTTTTGAAAACCAGACTAAAAGCACACATCCTGAAATATTGAGGATAATTCAGCTGAACAGCAGCACATAAATACCTGTGTGTTAATGCAAGTATGTGCATGTGCATATGTGTGTATTCTGTCCAGGGATAACTCAGAAACACACCTAAAATCATACACCATCAATGTGAAGGGCAAGGTAAGAGCAAAAGCAGATGCATCTGCTGTCTCCAAGGCTGTTACCCTGTGGAAGGAGGCAGACCAGCACAGCAGGTAGCAAATGTTTTTTTCCAGAGCATGGAAGTGACTGGTGTGTAGGCAGGCATGAAGGAAAAGCCCTGCATTACTTTTATAGTCAGTTTGCCTGTCAGACTCCCTTGTTAGGCAGGGCCAGGAGGATGGAAAACAGACCAATATTTAGCTTCTTTCTGTGGCTGTGTGTGTGAAGGCAACAATTCTGAGAAGGGGCTTTTTACAAAAATGTGTCCAATGTGTCCAAATGTGTCCAAAGTTAAATGTACAAGATTAAGATAACCCTGCACAGGACAGTACAAAGGGAAGGAGATATTTATCCCTTCTTCTTCACCCAGACCTGCCAGTCCTGAGAGATTTGTTCCTTCCCTCCTCAACAGTGTTTGAGCCCTTCCATGGGAGTGCCTTAGTTATTCATGCAGGGAAATGCCCTCCATGCTTGATTCCTTGCTGCTCTTGGTGCAGGACAGCTGAAAGTAAAAGAAAAAGTAGCAGGCAAGAGAGAAGAGAACTAGAGCAGATGCTGTGTGTGGATTTTCCATCCACTTTCACATTGCTAAAGGACAAAAGAGAGATAGGAAAGGGGAATCCTCCAGCTGTAACAGCTGCTGGACAAAGACCACTTGCTCTTCCCTGATGCTCATGAATGTCACTTCTCTTTCATGTCAAACTAATGTTCCCCTTGAGCAGGGTGACAAGGACAACAGCACCCACATCATGGGAAGATTGTCCAGGAAGCACAAGCTCTTGGATGGGAAATGATGCTGTGGTGGCATTGCTGATATGTGTGTGGCCCCTCAGCCGATCCAGGATTGGGAGAGTCTCACAGAGTTCCATGGACAGGCTGAGAAATGAAACATTTTATCATTAAATTATATATAACAGGGGTGGGTTAAATTACCATATCCCAGTGGATGAGAGCTCTAGGACAGGAATGAACATCACTCCTCAGTTGTTCATTATTGCAAAGGTTCCTTCCTGTGTCTGTCACACAGCTGAGGCTGCACCTTTGTAGTTCCTGTTACTGGCAGTCTTTCCACAGCAGATTTAATTCTTACGTAGTTCCCACTTAAGGCAGCTGTTGGACCTTTTGTACTTTAGGTTTACTATGGTGAATACATCTTTTTAAAAAGATTTTCTTTTAAAGGTGAACAGTAAAGCAAAATAAAAAGCCTTTAACATCATTTACACATAGTGGATAAAGTATTTCTGTATATATATAAATTTCCATTTTTTGACATTTGAGAAGTAAGTTTTGATTTTGCTTTTTTTGATGAAGAAGTGGCTGGAGGTCATCACTGCATGGCAGCAGGGTGCAATGAAAGAAAACACAGGTTAAGAAAAGGTCCTGTTTAGTGAGATCATTCTGAACTCTGCTAATATCTAACACCCATTTCAATACTCTTTATCATCACGGTGCCTGAGTGCTTCTCACAGATTCATACATGTGTCCCTGTCTATTATTGTGAGATAGTGTGTAGATGTTCTATTACAGGAAGATGTTCATCAGAGACAGATCAAAGAGCAGATCCTTCAAAAGTGTTGAGGTGGGAAAAGTCATAATTTAAGACTTCTGAAGGAAATTTCAAAGTTTTGCTTCCAGAGCCACATGTGATTGTCACGTCCATGTGCCCTGCAAGTGCCCTTCAGCTCCCAGCCACGTGTTCAACTTCTGCTTGCTGAAGCTGTAGGGGAGAGCATTCTCTTTGGGAATCATTCAGCATCCTTTTCCCTGACATCAGTCTGGCAGAGTTTTCCTATTCCAGTTCTGCCAGTGAGCAGCCAGTAAATATGTGCTTGCAGTGATCTGGGACAAATAGCAGAGTTGTCTTTTATCAATTTCCCTGATATCTTAAAAAAATTAATATCAGTTTGTGTCCTTCAGGCAGGATTGCCTGAACAGTAGGCTTACATTTATATTTAGCATTTCACTGATGGCAAGAAGTGGTTTCACATTAGGCATTTGACCATTTGACCAGCAAATTTTGTTGTCATCATTTAGAAAGAGGTGAACATCATTTAAAAACCCTTCCAGGTTTAAAATGGACAGTAAATATAGGTAAGAGTTTGCACAGAGGAATCAGGCTGCCCAGTGCACATGTACTCAGCTGGGTGCCCTGGTCACAGGTACTGGTTTTGTATCTGGTTCCCCAGTGTGCTGTGGAATTTGAATTCTTCCCTTCACACAGCATGGACAAGTTCTCACACTCATTTTACTTGAGGCTCTTTTGCAAAGGCAAATGGCCCTGCTGGAAACTAATCAACATAATTTTTTACTCTTCACAGAGGTCTATTAGCAATCATTGCTCTGGTCTTGGGCTATAGATGGGGATGTGTACTCCTAAATTCAAACCCTGAAATGTTTTATATTGTCTATAAAATATTCTTGCCTGGGCTTGTGTCTGGTCAGCCTGTTTGGGGGATTTTTGTGTTTTCTCTTTTTCCATAGATGCTGTATCTGGCTATCAGATGGGGAGATGCTGCTGAGAATATTGAAAAAGCTCAAATGAGAATGAATAGGAAAACACAAACTCTAATGTCACTGCTCTTATAGAAACCCTGCACAGCCTCTTCTTATAGATGTGCACAGCAATCAAACACTAGTTTTATTAAATGAGACTCAGACAGTTTTTATGCTGCCTGCCAATGGAAAAGATAATAATTGTTTTCACCATACAAAGACAGCCACAGAATTTATGGTGTAAAATCCCAATGGATACAAAGTACTGCAGATTTATCATGACTAAGCTAAGCAAAACTGTTCTTAGGGCAGACTTTATCTAGTTCTAGTTCTGTAGAAATTTGGTTGTCCCAATGGTTACAGCTAAAGGACTAGTTTGTGTTAAGGATAAACAAGCAACTCATTTATAGTGTCAGAGTGCAACCTGAGTGATTTGCCAAATTCCATGAAGGAATTTTGTGGAGTAAGGGTGTGTGGTGTCACATTCCCAGGTGACTGCAGAAACCACTGATCAAATGTCTATTTTCTACTGAGTATTTATCTTTAGAGCAGTTCACTTAATTGATAAACACAAGTTTGGCTAAAATTTGTCTGGCTCTCAAAGGGAACCCATTTGATTTCCATCCCTTGCCCTGGCTTCTCTGAGAGCTGGGGATGGAGGCTGTTTCTCCCATGCCTGCAGTCAAACTGCATCACTGCCCTTTTGGGTAGGATTTAAGCCCAAAATGAGTGTGAAAAATTTCACTTCTCATGTATTACAAGAGCTTGCCCATTTATCGGAATAAAAATTATAAGGATCATTAATTTGTGCATATGTAAATTAGGAATTGGAGAGGCTTTGCTGATAACCAGCAGTAGCATGTGATGTACTCCATGGCAGCCATGCCAAGGATGAAATCTGTTGATTGCCTCTGGGGTTAACCCTGCAGCTTTCATGCAGTGCAAAAGCAGCTTGTTCTGCTCACCATGTGGCTCTGGAGCACAGGCAGGAAAGGTCACACGAGCAATCAAGATCAGCAGATCCCTACTCAGGTAGGGACCCCTGTGGATGCAGGATTAGCTGCTGAGTCTGAGCTAACTTGCAATACACATTTGCTTTTCAATGTCCTGGCTGTGTTAGAGATGTTTTTTGATTCATTAATCTGTGTCCTTATTTCCATGAACATAGACAATGCTTGCTGCTTCTTGCTGTTTGTCTGGGTTTTGTCCTTGCTGGGTTTTTTGAAAAATGAAAACAGGAGGAATTAAAAGGTTAGATTGTTTTGATAACGTGTCTCCCTGCAGGAGTGAGGCATAAGCTGACAGGCTGCTTTGAGAGCTTTGCTGATGGCATGACTTTAGGAAGAATTCTCTTAGAAAACTAAGAGTAAGCATCTGCAATTATCAGATAATTTGTTTCAAAATATAATTCAAATTTTCTAAAATATTTGGTGCTTTAGAGGCATGAATTTGTTTGAAGCTTAGAGGAGCTGAACATCTGACCCCCTTCCATCATATCTGAAATTTTGTACACAAATTTCAAGTTGAAACTTATAGACCAGATGAATTTTTCTGTCTCCTTTTTTCTTTTCTATTCCCACAACAAAGCACATTTGCTTCAGGAGCCCTCTCAGCACCTGCCCTGCCCAACCCTGGAACAAGGGGCAGCAGTGCATCCCTGTAGTGCTGCCTCCAAGGCAGATATTTGTCAGGAGAAGTCACTGACCTCCTGTTTCCTTAACCCTGGAGATCCTTGCCCTCTCATTGCTGAGTCTCTCCAGGGAGGTGGGGGTGCTGCTGCCTGCCCTGAGGGAAGGAGAGCATTTAATCTTCTCATCTGTTCCAGCTGCCATCCCTGCTGAGGCTGGAGAGGAGCTCTGGGAGCAACCCCCAGCCAGCAGTGTAAGACTCGTCCATTCCAGAGCATCCTCTAAATGAATCCTCAACATTTTCATTACAGACACCCCTGCTGGACAATTATGGATTGTGACTCTTCCACGTCTTTCCACAGGCAGAGAGCTTGTGTAAAATCTGACTGACATTTTCAAATGCCAGCAATCTTATTAATTCTTCACTTCAAGAAGTGTTTCTCGAGGCTTTTTGTGTACCAGTTGGAGGGCAGAAGGGTGATGCAGCACACTGACAGAACCAAGCTCTTTACACAAATACTGGACTCCTTTAAAATTGTGTTCACCGTGGAACTTGTGACTAACTGGGAAACACCTGGGAAGGTTAAAGCACCTGCTGAGAGCTACAGCTGTTTGTGCTCTGTCCCATGACTGACCTCTTTCTGCCTTGAGAGGAGCCCTTTCTGCAGGAATGAAGGGCTGTTCTGTGTTCCTGCTGGCACAGAGATGTGCTGCTGCTCTCCCTCAAGCAGAGCACACTAATGCAGGCTGCTGTCCACCAGTAATCCACATGGCACTGATAACATATGCCCGTGGTCCAGCATCACACGTTAAATTCAGACCAGAGGGACGTGTGTGCCAGGGCTTTTCTCTACTGCAGGACTGAAAGCACATTAAAATGTTTCTTGCCCCTTCTTTCTCCCCAGTTTGTGGTAGCTGGCCCTCCAGAAAAGCACTTGTGTGAGGAGATCTGTGTTCAGTTAAGCATCTGCCAGAGAAAAACCCCCCCTGTCCCTCAGCTGCCCTGCATGGTGAGCCCTGTGCTTGGCTGCAGTTCCTGTCCCTGCAGAGGAGCAAAGGCAGATATTTCCAGGTGGCTGAACTCTCCTGTGAGCTGCCAGTGTCCAGCTCCTCTGCCTTCACCAGGCAGGGATTTGGTCCCAGGCTGGACTGACAGCACAGTTCAGAGAATAAAGCACGTTCCCCTTCCCATGGCTGCTGCCACAGATAACTCTGGCACACGCTGCCAGTTCATTGTCACTGCTTTCTTTCTGGGAGCAGAGCTTGGTGCTGGTGTGGTGGCTCACAGCACTGATTTTCCACACCAGTTAAATGACTGGGATGGGGCATGTTTGCTTTGTGCCACATGTACATACATTTTGATGTCAAATTTGCTATTCTGGATTGAAAATCCTTCTCAGTGTTTGGTACAGATATTGTTTGGTTGGATGTAAATCTACCCATGTGCTGCACATACTGAATCAGAGCCAAGGTTACTTCACTTTTAAATCTCCAGTGACCATCCAGTAAATAACAGCTCTTGAAATCCTGAGTCTATTAGCAGAAAATACAACTGTAGATCACTCCAAAAGGAATGACTCACTGCAGTGAGGTTAGCAGGGAAGAGAGGGAAGAGGTTTCTGCAGTCGGTTGATTTGGTTTATTAATGCAACAGCTACTACTGCATTAGCAATTATATTTAGTGTGTAGTGACTGAGAAAATCAGATGCCTTCCAGTTCCTGCCACTGGCATGGAGCTGCTTTTTGTTGAAAATGGGAGGGATATATGAAATTATCCCAGGGTAGGAGGTTATGCATGCATTAAGGTGACAGCCATGGGTGCTGGCCACTAATTGTGAAGCCACTGTGGGTTAGAGCAAGGTCTTAAATCCTGCTGTTGAGAGCTTTTATTCTTTGACCTGACTCACTGCAGGGGAATGGGTTTCAATTTGGAATAAATTTTGACCCAAATAATTGAAAGTTAATCTCCCTTCATTTTACATAATGCTTTATGATAATGCAATTGTAGCATGTTTAGTGTGGGGCAGAGAGGGCAACAGTCTACAGAAGCTGACATTTTGCATAAAGAAACAAAAAGAGGTCCTGAGTTTATGTAGTCAAACTGAGAGCAGCAGTCGAGATTAGCCTTGCTAATAATGACTTCCCCTCTTTTATGTGTTTTGGGGGGGGTGGCCACTTGCAGGTATTAATTTGTGACACTCAACAATTACATTCTGTGCAGTATCATAAATGTGAGCTGAACAGTTTACTAGGTCAAGCAAATGCAGAAGAGATCAGACCAAACAGGGTGATAAAATGAGCTCTAACAGAATAAGTGTATTGCAGGTCAAGTGTTGCTTGAATGAAGCAAAGCTCAGTGAAAGTTGCTGGATACAAAATACTTTCCTTCTTGGGGAGTTATCAGAAAATATGCATTCAGTGAACCAGAAAACTGTGAAATTATTTAATAAAATTAATCCTCAACTGTGAATAGGAAAAAATGTCAGATTTATTTTGCATCTAGATTTCCATCCCAGCAAATAAAAATTTATCCCTGGATTCTTTTGTCCCAATTTTAACATTTGCTCTGTTGTACTGAATATAGTCCTATGCCCAGTCCATGTTTTCATAGTAAGTGTCGAGTTAGCATAAAAAAAATAAGAAAACATGTTTTCAAGTAGGATTTAAACCCACACTACTTGTGTTTGGATATCCTTTCAGGTGTAAGCCAAATAATTTCAATACATATCCATATAAATCTGATATTTGCTTTCTTAAATTCGTCAGCACAATCCCATATTTTCCACTGGGCTCCCTGTGTTGTGGAGGGAGCATCTACATGGATAAGAAATGGAAGGAGGGCTGCAGCTTGCTGGTCCTTGGATGATACCTGCCCTCTGTGCCCAGACTGTGGAATGCACACCAAAACCTTTCAGTCTATAATGCGAGCAGGACCCTAAGGCTTGGGTGAACACAGTAGTTATTGGAAAACTTCCTACTGCTCCTCTGGGGTCTGTGGGCCTTCTCTGTAGTGCTGAGAAGGGAAGGCAGTGTCCCTTTGCTGCAATGGGCTCAGTGTGTTGCTTACCCTGTGGCTCATTCCTGTCAGACATGGACCTGCTCTAGCTCCCCATGTCCTGGTCCTTGACAAAACTTCTGTCCATGGGCTGTTTTGGTGGCTTCTGTAGCTTTGGAAATGGACTGGAATGTTCTGAGGTAGGCTATAAGCTGTACAAAAGGAGATGATGCAAATACCAACAACAAGCCTAACGAGAAAAAGATAAGGAACTCTTGGAAATATAGAATCTGATAATTCTGGTTGTTACTCATTTGCTTCTCTACAGCTGTGCCCATTCCTTGATGGGAAGATAAAGACATTAATCTCCCACATCCCCACCAAGGTTTCCTAAAGGAGTATTCTCTCTAACTCATGTTGGAAATTGGAACTTTTCACGCCAGTTGATGCCTTTTTGACCAGCTCTGTCAGTCACTCTCCATCTTTTGCTTCCCCTTCAGCCATGGCATCTTCTACTGCTGTCATACCCTTCCCAGAATGAGGGATTCAGTTGAGTGGTCTGCTTTTACTTATCTCTGATTTTACTTATCTGATTTTACTTATCTTACCTCCACAACCCATTGTCTTGGTTGCCCCCGGCCACCACCTTGAAGAAAGCAACTTCTTGCTCCCTCTGATGGAAAAGGGAATTTTCCCTTAACTGCAGCTTGTTCTTCTGCAGTATTTTCCTTGCCAGCAGCCAGAACAGTTGAAGTAAGTAGCACATGGAAGGACCTTGCCTCCCCAGTGACAGAAAGTGGCACTTGTGCTGTCTTGCCCCTTCCTGGATCAGAGTGTGTTGTTCTTGTTAAACGGTGTCACCCCGTTAATGAACCGCGCACGGCCGGCGTGGCCCCGCTTCCAGCGCTGTGTGTGCTGCATCCAAAGGGACCCTCCTGCTTTGGGGACTGGCAGCTCTGAAGGACTGGCAGCTTCCAGCTCCATTAACTCCTCTCCCAGCCCCATCAGGAGCTGAGCTGACCTGTGTGCATGGCTGGAGTCTGAACTCCAGCAGGAGCTGCCGTCGTCAGCACTGCCTCTGACCCGATGCTGGAGCAGCCAGTTTGATTGTTCGTGTTCTCTGTCCCAGCTCAAACAGCTCCCATTAAAAATCCTCCTTTGAACTTCCCTCTGCTTCATTTTCCCTGGGTTTCAGTCAATGTCAAAACACCCCTTGAATGAGCAGAATTAGGACAGAATGGCAAGGGCATGATTTCTCTACCTGCATAGGAGTAGTTTGGAACTGAAATCATCACCGCGCTTTGAAAGCTGAGTTATTTCCATGAGGGTGCCTTAGGAGTGCAAAATGTTATTAGAATATGCATTATTATTTTGAATTTCGCCTGTCAGTACTGACATCAGTGACAGGAAAGGGCACTACAGTGGAAATGTGATCTGTTCACCTTTCCCCAACATGATGCAGCACAGAGACAGGTGATTGTCACGCTCTGCTTTTACTTGGTAGCTCGGTCCCAGAGGATATTGTATTGCTGGATGACATTGTGCTGGAGTGTCTGTGCCTGATTTTATTTTGACTAAGTCATACCTCTTTGTACATTGATAATGAGCCCACCATGCACCTGGCACAGGCTGCAGTGTTATTTAAAACAGGAGAGTCTGAGCATGCCTGAAAGTGAAGTTCTCTCATAAGTATAAGCTGCAAACCCTTATTCAACATTAAATCAAATCAATGTTAATTTGTGAACTAATTAGCATTTCAGGCTTTTTTTTCAGCAGTGTGGTGATTTTGTATATAATGCTGTGTGATTGTACCGAAGTACATAATTATGGAGCTGAATACATTGTCTCCTGCTGACATGTTGCAAAAGGAGTTTCTTTCAGCAAAGGATGCTCTGCTACATCTGAATTAAAATACAGATCCACAGCAGAGCCCCATGCATGTGACCCACAGCTGAATTAAATTGGTACAATATCAGGGGTCTTGTCAGAAAAAAAGGCTGAAAATACATTAACTGAGTTTACTCTTTCCCATTTCTCCTATATTTTAATGAGGGAATGGCAGGATATCCTTTGGTGTGAGACAGATGATAAGACAGGCATTCCGAGTGGGGAATATGCATCAAAGAAAACCAAGTGGTTTAAGGAGAATTTTTTTTTTTTTAACTCTGAAGTTTGACTGCTGGAGTACAGGAACTGTCAGTACTTGCTCAGCTCAATGTTCATTCTCACCCAGAATCCTCTCCCTGGCAGCAGCCAGCACCAGGCAGCTGGAGATTGTGTCAGGAATTTTGTAATGGCTCTCTCTCTTAAGGCAAAACTGATGGAAGTCTCCTCTACATTTACCTGTATTTACCCAGCAACAAGCACTTTAATTTAGATACCCTTATCCACGCTCAGGTTTGCTTTAAAAAGTGTTTTAATAATATTTATGTCCTTTGTGATCTTTGATGACATTGCTTTTGTGTAAGTAAGATAAAAGCCTCTTAATACAGTGCAGAATACAATCTGCCCTGACAGGGGAAACATTGCAGCCATCCAATAAAAATATATGAGACAGTAATACAGCATCACTTATGACTACAGTTTGTAACCCTGTTAAAAAAACAAAACCAAAACCAAAAACCATATAAATTATAAAAGGTTTTGCAAAATTGAAGTCAAGCATGTGCATATAGTTCCCTATAGGATCTCTGAGTTGATCAGCAAACTTTCACATCCCAGGTAACTTTTGCCCAGGTGAGGACCCTGCTCAGCTGCTCCCAGGAGTGATTGTGTCTGACTGTGCTGTGCCTGGTTTTTGTGCTGGGACTCACTGCTCTCCTCCTCCTCATTTTGCCTTGATGGGGATGAGTGTGGGACTGTCAGAGGCTGTTTTGGGTGTTTGCCCTTTTGGACTGACAGGTTATCCTTGCACCAGGCTGACTCAGATTGAATTGCACAGAACCATGATTCTCACCCTTCTTTATTATTTGAAGAATTAAACACCCAAATGTGTTGAAATTTAAATGTTCAGCTCTGGCTGCCTGGGTTAGACTCTGGATGAGTTGACTGTGACATGTCATCCTTCCAAGGTGTTGTTTTGGCTGTCTTTGTAGGTTATTTTTCTGCTTCCTTCCTAGAGCTGGGGCTGGTTGCAATTGGAAAAGCTGAAGATTTTAATTTTCAGTCTAGTGTTCCAGGAAAGTGAGGCATGTTAGATCTCTCTATAGACATAACCTCTTGGCCATTCTTTTGAAGGCCTCAGCTAATTTCAGTCAAATCTGACAGGCCATTAAGTTCTCTCAGATCTCATACAGGTAACAAGATAAATTGATTCTCAGCCCTGAGAAATAGTTATAGACTGAGATTCCAAAGGTCCTGACTGACTCATCTGAGAGGTGCTGGAAGTCCTGTGTCTGGATATTAGCTTTCTCCAAGTCTTGCCTGTGAGATTTAGTTGCCTAAAGAATCAAACAAAGTAGTTGTGACAGTACAGCCAACTTGTTCTCTTCTGCTTTTCAGTCCAGCAAGTCCTGTGCCTTCATATGATTCAGCTTTACCCACCTAATCCAGTGCCATTGGCCTTACAGTAAGATAAACAAGCAAACATTTTTATTTATTAAACCTGCCCTTCCCCATAATCACTCAATGAATTATCTCTATTAAAATTTAATGACATTTTGTGAATCTGAACCCATCTTTTACAAGCTCTCATGCTACTTGTGGACATCTGTGTTATTAGATGCAAACTGGATGAGAGGAGAATTGGCCTTGATTTTCAGTTTTCACCATGACTTTCTTATATTTATATATTTCAAGCCTTTAAAGGGTTTAATATTTCTCCTAGTTGCATTTTATGATTGATTGTACACAGTGCTACCTTTGTGCAAACACCCAAACATGCCCATATTTTCAATGCAAACAGCAGAAAGCTGGACTATTTAGAAAAACACAATTGAGCCCAAGAACCAAAGTAATTATATCCCTGGTTATTTTGAGACAGAGAAATATTTCAATCTACACTCTGTATTTATATGCTAAAAATGTTTCTTCTTGTCTGAAGTAGCAAATTTACCTCAGGGAGCTTTATTTTTGGTTACACACTTAATGCAGAACATTATTTGCATCACAGAAAGATCACATCTTCCCCTTGACTATTTCAGCTTTTCCATACCAAACCTCAGGCTTTCCTATTATTTGTAAAATTGCTTTGTTTCCAGTTGGGATCAGATGTAGAAATGGAAAGATCAGGGCATATTAAAATTTGTAGCTAGGGGAGAATTCTGGTCTAAGTGCAGAGTGCTAAACTGTGGAGGGGAGGAGGGGGATGCACAAGACAAAGGAAAGGGTTTAGAACAGGTTTTTTGGGTATCTGATTGATATTACTCTGCAAAAGAGAAAGAGATGAGGACAGGAGGAGTGAGGTATTAAAGCAAAGAAAGAGAAGTATATTCATAACAGCTCATGATTTTATACTTCCTAAATTTTGAGGTGAGTGATCTTGACTATTTGGGAAGAAAGATGGCACTGCCTTATCAATCAATTAGGAACCCTCAGGACATACTCCAGGGAAAAGGTGCAGAGAAAATGTTCATTTTTAGATATTTTTGGAGAAATTGTGAGAATGTTTCAGCCTGTGTGGCCAACACCAATGTGCTTAGCCATTTCCCTGGCATCTCCCTGCTTGCAGTGAATTTATAAATGAATTGTTAATTGGATTCTACTGTTATTAGCAGTATTTTTTTTTTAATTTTAGGCAAATATTACAAGATCAGACCAACTCTAGAGATAAGGTCTGTTCTAATTTCTAGCAGCAGCTGCAATATCAAAGGGGTTAATTTAGATCATCAAGGTTTCATCTCCTTGCCCTCTAAGGTCTGATTCATAAAGCTGAGGAGATGAATTCAGAACTTTCCAGAGACAAATGGGGGAGAAAATCAAGATATATGAAAAAGGAGGGTGGAAAATTAAGTTTTGTCTCAGTGTATGTGGTTACCAAGCAGGGCTTGAAATTCACTTATATTCTTGTGCAGATAAGGTGGTGAGATGTTTCCCTCATATCCTGGGCCAATTCTCAATATTGGAACAGATCAATGATCCATTTAGGCTCCATCACTGGCTAATGCTTGGGAGAAATGCAGAAATCCTTGATGATGCATTTAACAGTTTAAAACTGAGAGATGAGATTTTTTTCCAGCCTGTATTTGTCTTCTCCTCCTCCAATAGAACCACTAAGCAGTCACTATTGTACTGCTGGTTTAGCTCATGTATTTGTGTATGAAGCCAACACTAAACTTCTTGCTGATCTTTTCTGAGTACCCTGCTCTGCTCCAATTCAGCAGGTTAATTGAACACTGTTTAACTACCCCTGTCCTTAGCTGAACACCATCTTCCTATTAACCTTCATTTAGTTTTGCTCTAAACAAGCATTTGAATCTTTATGGGAAAAAAACGCCAAAACAACAACAACAACAAAACCAAACCCAAACAATCAAAAAAATAAAACACACAAAATAAAACCTATCCCAAGACTGGTGTAATTCTAAACTATCCAGCTCAGAGAGTACAAGATGTAATAGACAGTTATGCTTGAATCTTGTTTTAAACAGATGTGCCTTGTTGTGGACATCACTGGATATAGCCATGCTCTCTAAAGCTCTGGAGACCCATGGAGTCTAGGAGGAGATTTCTGAAACATGAGTTTTGAGGAGGGCCATGATGAGGCATTGTTACAGAGAGAAAGAAAATCATTTTTACCTTGGGTCCCTGGTGGGAAGGATGTGGTGAATGGTGCTGGGCTTAAATATCCATTGTCTGGATATAAATTGCATGTAAACCAAGGTGATCAAGACACAAAGATGTAGCAAGAATTTCTGGACCTTGTATTTAGGAGCAGAAGAAGAGGTGATCAGAGGAGAAGGAGAGGGCTTGGGCTGACATTTCTTGATGTGTTTTTACTGGAAACATGAAGGTAGGAGGAGAAAAAGAATGTAATGTTAATTTGAATCAGTTATGAGAAAAGACCAAGCCTTTGCACAACACCCTCATGCACCTTGTTTTATGTCTCAAAAATGTTATATATGCTCTGACAAAAGACAGATTTGTAGAGCAAACAGTGGGTATTCTTTACATGCAAAACAGGCACCTAATTGAACAACCAAAGCCTGGCTTTGTTGTGTCTGGATTAAATTTACAGTCAGATAACCCTCCTTCTTTGCAAACAGCAGAAAGCTTAAAACCCAGTGAGAGCCCTACCTTTTTAATTTTCTTCTGTGAATGCTGATTTCAGTCCTATCTGGCTTATATAACAGTTGCAAGTTTAGACACAAACCCAGAAAATGCCAATGCTTTTTTTTCTTTTTTTTTATTATGCATGGAAAAAGTCCAGGCTGTTTCTTATTGCTTGTCTTTTCCAGCACAAAGGACAGACATGAGCTAAATTTCTGCCTAGAGAATTCTCAGCACAGGTGTGCAGGCAGAGGATAAATCCCCTGAGCAGTGGAGAGGGGAACAGTCACTACCCAGTCTGAAATGTAGGGGTTTGTTAATTCTTATATTACTGATGTGCCTTAAGTCATCAGCTCTGTTTGGTTTATTAGCAGAAAGAAATTTTCTCTCTTATTCTGCTCTGGAAACTGTACATTCCTGCAAATTATAAGTGTAACTAGAGAGATGGGTGGCTATCTCCCAAAAGAGCTGATGAACAGGAATGATAAACTGCAGCAATGTGTGAGGGAAGTCTCTCCCCTCCAGCTGTACCTTGACAAGAACCTTCAGCAGCCAGGAGTGTCTGCTTCTGTCCAGTGGCACAGCTGAGGTACAGACTGGTGTGGACTCCACTGGTTGCCTATGGAAATGATGGGCTGTAATTATGTTTCTTTTCCAGCTAACATAACTCTCTAGCATAGGGATGCTCCTTATTCTAGGACACACCTCTGTAGGAACCCCCAGGTGCAGGGAGCTAAATGACCTTCTTTCCATTCTGTTTCTCAGTTCTTGAAGAAATAAAATCATAAAAGTGGTCTGTAATGTTTTGAGGGAGGAATGCAGACACAGAGAAACCAGGATTAAGTTCTGATAGCATCAAAGTCTGTTATCTTTTTGCATTTGCTTTTTTATTGTGTGTCTGTGAATCCATGTGGTTTCGTAAATTTTCCCTTCCTGATGCATATCTCTTTGTTCTGTGAAAAAAAAAAAACAGCTGAGGGTGTCTGTATTGTTGAATTGACCTCATCAAATTCAGTCCACAGCCTTTAGGAACTTAAAACAGAAAGTCGTGGAGCACCTGCACAGATTCTTATTTACTTTAGAAAATCTTATAGGTTTAATAACAAATGTTGTCCTGATTTATTTCTGAGCTTTCTGAAACCATCCTTGCAGGGAGAAGACTGTTCAATGTGCTACATTTTGAATTAACAAGTTAATCTATAGCTTCTTGCTGAAAGTGAGGGGAAGCAATTACTGGTATGCATTAGATCACTTCAATTTCAGGTATACATTCAGATATATCTTCATTGGCCCAAAGAAGGACTGGGCTTTGGACACAGAGAGGGAACAGTGATTAGCCAAAGCAGCCCATGTTCCTTTTCCTCATGAAGTTTAATCAGTCACTCGCTTACATGACATTTTTCAAAAGCTCTTCATTACTCTTAAAAGATGCCTGATTCTGTGACAGGGTTGTCCATTGTTGCTGCTTTGCAGGCAGGACCATTTACGTGTCATGTCCAGGAAGATGCCATTAACACAAGGCCCAGACTCAGTAGTTTGATACCAATATGAAAATGATGGACGTTGATGATGATTTTGATTGATGACACAAATCAATTAACAAGAGTTTTCCAATTATTCTCTAGCACAGGTGACCTGCCACAACCAGCCACAAAGGCCTCTTACTCAGGGCAGCATTGCCATTTGCTTTTTTCTCAAATTTCTTTCTGGCAAAAAAAGAAATGTTTAATGCCTGGAGTTGTTGTAAATCAGGTACTCTTAATTGCTGGTATTTGCCTCAATTGTGGGGTGAGAGTTTGTGGAGGTAGGGCAAAGGCTCCCTCCTACCCCTGGGAAAGCAGAACAGATTGCTGTAGCTGCATATCCCTCCTGCCTCTCCTCTGTGGTGTCTGCAGAATTTCTCAGTGCTGCAGGGCATTTTCAGCTTCGTGTCTGAATGCTGCTGGAGTTGCCACCTCATTTGCCAGACTGGTGACCAGACCTGCATCCCATTATCCTTCCTGATCCCTTCCCTCACAGCATCCTCAGAACTCTGCACTGTATAATGACCCTCCTTCTGTCCTCCTTTTGGGTCCCAAGGTAAAGTAAGGACAAAGAGAAATTAATGCAGATGAAGTAATTCTAAAAAAAAAATAGAAACTGCTAATGTGTGTGGTGGAATAATGCAGTGTGAATTTTTAGGCATTACAAACAGGGAGGGCAATTTGTTTTCTCTTATTCTACTGTTTTTGCAGAGCCATGGCCTACACTGAGTGCAGGATGTTCCCTGTGATAACCTGGTGCTCTGCTAGCATATGTCCCCCTGCTCAGACCTCATCAGATGTAATTTATCTCCCTGTGCCACACCATTCCTGTAACACACTTACTCGAGGCTGAATTTAGCCATTAATCTACAAATTTCTGGATTTTTCTGGCTGACTGAAGAGTCTGTCATAAGAAAATATGAATTATTTAGAAATAGTATCTCAAAAGGGAGCAGGTAGGAAGCACCTGTGACTGGGACAGAACAACAGCCTGCTCCAGCTGCAGTTCCATTAGTGCTTCAGATTTCTCCAACACGTGTGAGTTGTTTGGCTGCACTGTAGCTCAAGTGATTGTGAGGTGAGCACCTGAGCTGAGGGCTGTGTGGAGGTGCCTTAGGAGGGAGGCAGGAGTGTTGCATGTTATGGTTGTACCTATTTGAAGTGAATATTAGTGGTTCTTTAACCATGGAGCCTCCCTTTCCTGGCACCCAGCAGTTACTGATGCAGAAATGCAGCGAAAGGCACAGAACTGGAAAACTGGAGATGCTTCACAGCAGACACTGGAAACTCCTGGAGGAAACCAAAGCAGGTATAGAAGCAACAGCCTACTTGGAAACACTCTGCCTGCTAATGAAAGGGAAAATAGTGATGAGGGGGTGTGAACGGAGATTATTATTGAAGCATTCACACCTTTTGCAGAACTCCTGTTCTGCATTCAGACTATTTGATGATATGCTGACTCATGGAGTTTGCAGTTACTCCTTTCCATGGTATGAAATGAGCAGGTGGAGGTTTCTTCTTTCTTTTTTTTTTTTTTTTAACCAACCATTTCCAAAGATTGGTTTTCTTTGCTTGTAGTAAACACCCTAGTTTTAAATTCTGTAGTGTAAGGCATCTATCTCCATCTTTTCCCCCTGCCTGCACTGAACAGTGAGCTTTTGGATGCTGAAAAAGATATCTCACACAGATTGCAGCTCACAGTTGGGAATGAGGAGGAGTGATCAGCACTGTGCTATTCTCACATCCCAGTGTGCTTTCTGTAATGTGAGAGGATTATTACTGATGCTCTGCTGGCTCTATTCATTGTTGTGAATGAATTATGCTTCTAAGCCAGGCATTAGCCTAAAAATACCTCCAGTAACTAAAGTGGGGATTATTATTACTGGTTGTGTTTATGGTTGTTCTTCAGAGCCCCAAAGAAGGGAGCCCCATTGTGCCAAGCACTGTATGTGAGATGCTCCCTGCCCCAGTCAGTGTCTGTCAAAAAACATGTATTTTGGGTGGGGTTGAGAAGAAAGCATCCAAATGGGGATTACACACAGCAGAGACTTTTCTGCCAAAGATTGTAAGAAAGACTCACATCTTCTTCCTCCTGATACTCCGGTTTGTCTGAGGAAAGGACAGCATCTGTCCCCTGCCCTGTTCTGGGTTTGTGTGGTGTGGGGAAGAGTCCTCCCACCCAATATTTGAATACCTGTCTTTATCTGCTCCTACTGGCTGCTGTTTTGTTTGCTTCCCATGGACTTTCCTTGGATATCACTGGACTGTAGGGTGAGGGATGGTGGGGAAGCAAAGGCAGCGAGTGCAAGTACTGTGCAAATCCAGCTCTGTGTTTTTCTCTTCAGGTTTGTCATGGACTTTTGATGCTGAATTATTGAGCATTTGAATCTGGAAATGCATTTCACCATAAAGAGCATTTTAAAGAAGAAAGCAGGGAGTCAGGTTACTTAAGGCATTGCCTTTGGATGGCTTATGGGGAAAGCTGTTGGGAGGAACAGAGACGAGTCCATGTGCTTTCTCATTTGCAAAGATTCAGTTGCTGTCTTATTTCTCCCATCATAGAATTGTCTCTCTGAGTTTTCCAGGTGGATGCATCACAGGGGCTGGAATGTAGCCTGACAGGTAGAAATCAAAAGCAGCATGTCTTAGTGATGCTTTGTCAGCTGTGAATAACAAGAAACATTCAGGGGTTTGTTCTGGAAATCCAGATGCCATCCACTGTCAGCTCTCAGCTGCTGCTGCTCTGGGCAAACCTCATAATATGTCACAGGCAGAACATTTGCTGTGCCCTGGATTTTGCTCCCACAGACATTTGCCTAATCTGTCTGTATGGCAGCTCTAAATCAGGTGTCAACTTCTGTCTGCACTGAAATCTCTAATGCCCCTGTAACCTGGAGTCCAGAGGACAATACTGAACATGTTCTGGGGGTGATTTGTGCTTAAATCTTAACAACTTAGGTGACTAATTGCATGAAGTCAGAAAGCAAACACAAACTCTCCAGAGCATTCTGGTTTTGCATAGTGATGCTGATAAATAAATCCTCTCCAACAGTGGAGAGGATGAGACCTGCAGCAGCCAGTCAGAGCTTGAGTGACCTCCCCACCCCAATAATTAAGGGATAACCTGTCCCTTTTCCAGTCACACACCATTCCTAGTACAGTCTGTGAGCAGGGGTCCAAACTCATGGTACTCTGGTGTGGGTGTATCTGTGTATGTAGGTTTATAAACATTCTGAAGTTACTTAGCCTGAATATTTTAGGATTTTGTTTGATATAGTGATATATGTGAAAATATAGAGGTCTATTCATTGGAATAAAAATACTTAGAGGTTTATATAAGTGTGCTGCATGCTGCAGAACACACTTGTATCACTGGGTATTAAACTGAGCATTTTGCTTGACAGTGCACTTCATAATATATTATGGGAGTAATATTTTACCAAGAACTCAAATAACAAAAGGAGAGCATTCCCCACAGGACTCTCTTCTCTTCAAGTGCTTAAGGTTGTATTCAACACTCAGCAAGCTCCTTGTATTCTAAATCCAAAAGATATCTCTTCAGAGATGCAACAAAACAAAACTCTTGTTCCTCACAAATTCCATACCAATAAGCCAGTAGTAAAAAGTTAATTAGAGCACTTTCAAACTCCAGCCTTCAGCTGGAGGAAGAACAATGAATTGCACAATAGTGCCATGCAATCTCTTCAAATAAAGATCATTAAAGTTTCTGACAGGGCTTTGATGCTGAAGTGCTGCCTCACTCGTAGCAAACACCCAACTAAGGCAAGTCCCTGACCTGTGTGACAGGCCCTGAATGCTTCCATTAGCATGGCACCATTCTAATGCATTTAGTGTGTGTGTTTAATGCTAAATGCATTAGCACTTCATGTCAGGAGCTCCAGACCCACTCGAGTCAAGGGGTTAACACAAATTAAGAATTGCAAGAGAGATTTGTCACTCTTTATAGCTCTGTGTTAGGAGTCCTAATTTCATTACTGAAGCTACTCTGTGAAGAAAGAGTATTATTTTTGTGTTAGGCTCTTTTTCTTCCTTTTGAAAATAAGGAGCAATTGCCCTGCTAGCACTTGCTGCCACAGTAACACCTCCTGAGGAGCCTCACTGTAACATCATGTAAATACATGCAGTAATAGAGTAAAACCTGCAGAATATGTTACCTAAGAAAATTTAACCACCTAGCTTAATTATCAGGTTAACATTATAAAATCAAGTTGGGAATGGACACTTCTGGCTAAAGGTGGACTTTTGTTTATTCTGTTCAAAACCAGACCTTTTTGGACTTCAGTTGCATGAGGGAGTGAGGCCAACATATGAAATGCAGCAACCCAAACCTCAGCTCCAGGGAGCTTTCCCTTAGCATCAGGTGAGGGTTAAGCAGCCCTTAACCTTTCCACTTGACCTTGCCCCTCGTGGTGTTTGCACAGACAGAGGCACAGCTGTGCAGGGATTCTCACTGGGGATCAGCCCAGGTGAAAAATAACATGGGAGGAGAACTGGTACGACAGAGGAGTTGGCTTAGAGGCCAAAATGAGCACAGAGGGATGGGCATCAGTTTTGCCATATTGCTGGTGACTGCTTAACTGCACAGAGCTCATTTTATTGTTCAGTGTGCAGAGAGGAAGGTGCACCTGGTCTCTTTTCCAGCACTGCAGAGCATCAGGGCGTTATTGCCTTACCAGTAATTTGCTCTAGCAGTAGCAGTGTTAAAGTCAATGGGACTGCAAACAGAGCATGGAGAATATGCCAGTCTCCATAGGGTCAGGATGAAGAGCTGTTATGTTGATTGACCTCAGGAAAAAATTATTTTGAAGGGGTTTATAAATGATTTTAATTAAAGCATGTATTAAGATGAGTGGAGTTTATGCTAATTGCACTTGTACGTCACCATCGTTCTTGAAAAAGTTTTAGAAACCTTAAAAACTTGAACTTCTCCCAGTGCTTCAGGGAGATGGTGCTGAACTCATCCCCACAGAAAGGCAGTGAGGGAAATGTTTTCTTGGCCATCACCAGCGTGCCAGGGCCCAAGGGCACCAGCAGGTCCTGAGTGCCCTGACCAGGGGCTTCCCTGCAGGCAGCTGCTGCCCAGGGCTCCATTCCAGCTCCTCCCTGCTCCTTGCTGAGCTGTGTCACAGCATAACCAGGCAGGAATTAAGGTGGTGTCTCTCACTTACTCCCTGTTCAGAGACCTTTGCTCCATTGTCCTTGAGGACAAGTTCTTGTGCTTGGTACTTAGCAACACTTTGAGTGTTTTGCTCCTGACAGCAGCTGGATGTGCAAACATATTTTATGTACCATATCTGGCCTTGTGACCAAGTCCAGCCTGAGCAATATTCTGTGTGATTTGCTACCTTTTCCTCAAGGAAGGTGTAAGTACTGCTGGAAGAGCAGACATCTCCTCTTGCACCCTCCATCTGCCTTCAGCAGCTGCTGCTGAGATCCAGAGGTGGCTCTCAGAGGCTCTGATCCTTCTCTTGTCACTCTGTGAAGGATTGCCTCAAGATCCCAACAATTTGTTTTCTCCTATCACTACATCACCCCCCTGCCCCAGTGCCTCCCAGCTGCAGCCTTGGTTCACACAGGACCAGTGACAATGCTGAGGCTTCAGAGGGGCCCAAGCATTCATCCCACCAACTAAAAGCCTAACCAGTGCATTTCCCTTCCCTTTCCAGGCACGCTGGGATTCTTAACCTTTCAAAGTATTCTTAACATCTGCCCCTTTCAATAAACTTGCCTTGCTGCTTACATGCCAGCATATTCCTAGGATTATGGCTACAGGAATGAGTTGCTACAGAGAGATGGAGCAGAGCTGTACCCCAAGGGAAGAGCCAGCTGTGGAGCAGCTCACTCCCTGTCCTGCTGCACTCCTCAGCCTGCAGCAGTTTGTTCATGCAGCCATACCCCAGCAGCAGCCTGATTAACCCTGCCATGGCCACAGAGCATGTTGCTATCAGATGAGACAGTCCAACATTTTCTGCATGTGCAAGAGCACAGTGGGTTTCTCAGGCTGAAAAACAGCCACCTGATCAGCTGTAAGTTACATGCTTGATGACAGTGATATAATACCTATAAAATAAGATGTATCAATAATAGAGTCTAAATTGACTACGGGAGGTATGTGAGCATTGAGCATCCTGCTCATCTTAAAATGATTGCAAGGTATCTTTTTAAATTGAGGGGAACATCCAGTTAAAAATTTATTCATGTGAGGAAATCAGCACAAGGTGTCTACTGTTAAAGTGTGCCTTGATTTTAATGTTTTTGGCTTTCATTTCATGAAGTGTTAGATGAGTGGATAAGCAACAGGAATTATATGATAAGGTTGTCTGTGTTCTGCATTCACATTTGGGTAGTAATTCCAGATGAGAAAGAGAGCCCTGTGATTTGCCATGCACCCTGTGCAGACTTTCACAGGGTGCTCTGAGACTGATTTAGCTGATTTTGGATGAGGTGGAAATTAATTAACAGATGCCAGCAAGCATGGCTCCCCATGAAAATCTGAGTGGGGAAGGAGGATGGACCTCTGCCACCCAAAGGATCAATGTAATGGAGAGGGAGCTGGGATGTGAAGTGACACACAAACCTGGAGCTGGTGGGACTTTGATCCTCATTGTCTAACAATCCCTGGGGAATGTGGCATTAATAGGGCATCTCCAGCACAGGCTCTTGCAGCAGGATGGAGGTGAATGGCTGGGGCAGTGTGGGCAGGAGCTGTTTCCCAGCTGTGACTGCTCTGGAAATGCAGAGAATTTCCTCAGCCTGAGGGCCCTCACTGCACCTGGCCTGAGCTGAGGTCACTGCTTGTGCTCTTGCTTTTTTCTGAGCCCTTGGGGTTTGTTTCAGTGTGAGCTGGGTTCTGCCTGCATTCCTGTGGTGTCCAGCCCTGGCTGTCAGGCTGCCCTGCTAATCCCAACCCTGCTGCCTGTGCTCTATAAAATGAAACCTTTCCTTCCTCACACATCCCTGCTTTAGCACACCTTGAAACTGGAGAGAGTGATAAATTGAGCTCAGGCTGTACCTTGGGAAGAATTACAGCTGTCTGAACAGCCATGCATGCAGGCTGGGTATTTTCCTCTCTACTTTGCCATTTTAAAGTGACATTTGCTTTATCCAAGCAGTCATATTAAAATCATGCACCTCAGTAAGCCTTGTTTATTAGTCTATACAGTGTTCGTAATTTCCAGACATTTTACAGTGGTTTTGGCAGGATCTGCCTTATATTGTTGAAACTTTTGAAAAAAAAAAAATTAAAACAACATAACAAACCACAAAACAAATCCACCAAAACCTGGTAAAATTCCTGATTTTATAGATGCTGTGCTGACTATATAAATAGTCCCCTGCATCTCAGGGGTTTTTTAATCTGTGACCTCCCCAGTATAAATCTCAATAGACAAATTTAGATCTCAACACAAACCCAAATTGCTTGCTGTTTATGAAATGTGTATTTGTGTTGTTAATGCAATCCAGTAACACCGCTATTGTCAGGATCACTTTCTTTTTGCTTATTGAAATTACATATACATTTAAAATGGATTTATAACTGCCTATTTCCATACCCAAGCAAAACCTGGCATTTCACTAGCTGTGCCTTTGATAGTCAAGACTTCTGTAGATGTTTTCATTATTTATTTCTGGTTAGTGGAAACAGGACCTCTTTATTTTCTTGAGTTTTGTTTTGAGCATCTGCAGCTAAAAATGTGTCTCCTCAGTTATGTCAGTGCCATAGTTGTCATTTATTAAAAATAAATATAGTTTGAATGGAACCTTATACATATAGATGAATGGAAACTTTTATTTTTTATATACTTATAGCAATCTATGCATTTATAGAATCTAACTCCAGGTTGGATTTTGCTTCTAAAATCTGATTTTATTGGATGGCCACTGTGACTTTGCTGACGTTTGTACTGTCACACCTGAGTGAAAGTGGGGAGGGTGTCTGGCATGACCAGCTCTTCCAGGGGTGCCTTCCCCAAAGGCTGCTTGGTCCTGCTGGTCTTTTGGGAGCTGCTCTTTATCCAAGGACTAGCAGTGGGGAGCAAACTTGCTTAGACTCTGCAGACATTCAGCTCAGCTTGAAACTGGCTTTACAAACCCTTATTCGAGTCTGTGATAGAGAGCAAACATAACCCCAGGGACTTGGGATCAGGCAGATGGAAAGGAGTTTAACCCCAAAACAGTTCCAGCTAGAGTTCTTCTTTATACAGCATAATCCTCTTATGCATCCACCTATTTCTTATCTCACTAAGTGGTTGAATATTTTATTTGCAAAGCTTGCATGCGGGCTTCATTTATATTGCATGCACTGTGTTCAATGCATGCTGTGTGTCTTTCCATTGTGCATCTCCCAGGCTGTATCTCCTCATCCACACACGACATCACAGAGCCTTATACAGACCTTGATTTGTCCTCAGACAGCTCTCCCTGTTTTTGGCTTGCACACTGCCAGCCAGAGCTCAAGGAGTGTTTGGACAATTCTCTCAGGCACATGGGATTCTTGGGGTTGTCCTGTCCAGGGCCAGGAGTTGGACTTGATGATGCTGTGGGTCCCTTCCAGCTCAGGGATGATTCTGTGATTAGAGTATATTCTTAAGACCTTCACAGAATTGTTCTTACCTCTGCCAGAATGAACCCAAAGAAATGGTTGGGACTGCTCCATGCAATCCAACCAAATGGAGAAGGTAGGATGTTCTGGCAGAGCAGGACCTCACGGGCAGTAATGAGTAAATTACCTTTATCTCTAAATTACCTTGCAAACCATATCTGAAAGGTGCCAAAGAAGCACCCCCTTACAGGGATTCTTAATGCATAGAAATAAAATGAAATTTTGAATGCTAAATAGCTAAACAAAACCCAGAGACAGATACTGAAGCCTTCTGGAAAGGCTATAAATCAGTTACAGCAATAGACTGGAACAGAGTGTGGAAGTGCTGGAAATGCATCCATCATCAGAGAAGCTGAAGCAGCCTTGTTTCCTGACTGCAGAGGGAGAAACTTTGATCACAGCTGCGACTGAAGCACTAATTTCTTAAAAACTGACTGAAAAGCCACTATAAAGTTTAAAAAAGAATGGAAGTTTATGACTTTGAAGTCTTGTTTCAAATGTTGGTTTTCTATATTTCTTACTAATATGTATATTAATAGAAGTAACTTATGGCCCCTAGGATTTTTATTTTGTAAGTTGATTTCATCCTTTTCTTCTTGCTTACCTGTCAACCTCATTTCATCAACTCTTGAATGTAATACTTCTTTCATTAGTGAATAGTGACTAACACTGGGGAACTGGAACTGCTGGGGTTGTATTACGTAGCGCTGTAAATCAGGTCAAACTGGTACTTGGATACAGAACAGAAATTCTGCTTGTTAGGTGGGTATTTAGCCTGATGCTTTAATTCAGGTCAGTGGTAAGCTTTTAAGGTAATCTCTCATTCACTGCACTGTGGTTCTTGGAGTGCACAAAGTGGATTTCTTTAGTATGAAACGAAGTCAGAAGAGACACTCCGGGAGAGCACCTAATCTGTCTGCTAATGGACACTTAGCCCACTTAAATCCAGCCTGGGCTAGTCTGAAATAGCTGCCCCAAAATGCAGGGCCCCCAGTTTACAGTTCAGTCACTGCTCTTGGCTTGCAGGTGAGCATCAGGCTGGGAAAGAGTGACCTGTGTGTGTTAACTGGGCTAGAAATACATGACACAAAATAAAACAACCTCTTGCATTATAAGGGTTGCATTTATAAGGGTTGGCTCACCCAGGGTTTGAATGTTGATTGGCTCTGATAGTGTGTTAGGATAAGGAAATGAATGTTTGAAATAGTGACCTCACCTCAGTAGAATGAAAGGTTTATAAAGCCAGAGATGCTCTGTGGGAGGGCACTGATGTACAGTGGTGATAAACAAAGCTGTTGGAATTGGTCCTTGGAGGTCAGGAAGGGCTCAAGGGAAAGAAGACCTGTGTGGGTTGGGTTTGTACCCAGTACTTCAGATTTGGCTGTGGGGTTTGTGTTTTGGTTTTTGGGTTACCATCCTCAAATGACAGCGATGAGAGGTATTAGGATTGACAATGATAAAACATAATAGGATCTGCTGTTTTGAACTGAGATTTCAAAATCTGCAGAAGGAATTATCTCCTGGATATTGTCTTGAACTCAGGACAGAATAACATTCTGGCTAATGTTTTAAGTGTTTCATCTCTTATCAGGATGTCAGATCTACTAAAGCAAGCACATCTCTTCTGGGTTTGAATACGTGTGAATCCTTGATAATGCTGCAAGGGAAAAAGTGTAGGAGAATCCATGTTAAATGACATCTCATTTCTGCCTTTCACTTAGTTAAAACCAATAATAGGCTGAATAAGGAACAGATGTAAGCTCAGATATGCTGTGTTAGTACTTTGAGTGCTTGTTCAGTGGTGCCAGGTGTGTGAATATGGGAAAGCTCTGGATGATGTGAATAATAGCCATGCAGGTTGGCTGCTATCATATCCTGATATCAGATCTGCAGAACAGGACCGGGAGCAGAACAGCTTTTCTATCCTTGAAGGCTTCAGAATTCCAGAGCTGATACACCATTGGCACTGAAGGGTTTATAATTTCTTTGCTGTATGTGAGAAGTGAAAAAGACTCATCCAAATTCCCAGAGACTTGGAACCTCCTCCCATTCCTATCCCAGAACTGTTTGGGTAACAGAATTTATTTCAACACAATTACTAATTTGAAAATATTGTACAACTCAAAATACAGATCCATCCCTCAGAACAGGAACTGCTGTCCTGTATCTTTCATTAAATGTTTCTGTGCTTTAAATATGGGCTTGACTATACAGGTTGAGGGGACAAAGGCATGAAATTTTATTTGGGAAATCTTTTTTTTCCCCTTGAACAAAAGGGTTTAGGAAACACTGAGAAAGAGAAACTGTCTTTCCTCTGAAGATTAAAGAAGTCAGCATTTTTTTAAGCAATCTCTCATGCCACGCTGTAAAACCCCAGTGTCTTTCAATGGAAAGGACCAGGAACAGACAGGGCTGTATTTTAGGATGTATTCCAATGGTCTCCCTGCTGGCATGGCAGCACAGACCTGACCAGTGGTGAATCTTGCCTTTCTGCTAAAAAACAATCGAGCAGTGAATTTTCTGGGGAATATCTGGAGAACCTAAAATACAGAAACTGTCATTGTACTGCCCTCTGAAACATCAAATGCTCCTTGGTCCTTGAGTCAGGGTCTGCCTTGCAGTAGCTCATTTGTGACTTTGTGTCACAGGGGCATCCGTGGGGATGCTGGAGCCAGGGGATCAGAGGTGCCAGAGGCTGCAGTGTGGCTGACACTGCTGCACCCTGCAAAGGGAATTCCTGGGACAGGGAGGGGACACTCCCTGGCTGACAGCAAAGCACCCTGATTAGAGGGTACCTCGGCAACCTTTCTCTGCTGCCAGCTGGGAAAGGGGCTGTTGGCTGATGATTTTTTTTTCTGTCTAGGAGAAAAGTAGGAGCTCAAAGAGCAGCATGCACAGCTTTAACAGCTGACCCTGCTCTGAGTGGGACCTGGACTGCAGGACCTGCTAAGGCTCCTTCCAACATGAACTATCCTAAATCCTGATTTAAAAAAAATCACTTGGTGACCCTGCATGGGAGCCCCTTCCCCTTCCCTGATGATTTTCCTTCTGCAGGTGTGGGCATTAGAAGCTACTGACTCTGTAGGAGCAAAGTTTCTGTGTTAACCTGAAAATCTGGCCTTGCTTGAGATATTGAGCATTTCTTTATTTATCGTTCTTCTAGATGAGATGAAGAGAATTTCTGCAGCTCTACCCATTCTTAACAGATCACTTGGGTGTCTGAAAAGATCCTGAAATTCAGAATACACTGAGATGATGTTACCCTGCACCCCCTGTGAATGTATGAAGGCTGTATGGTGTGTGAAGAAGGCCCTTGCTCTGAGTTTGTTCTTTAGGGTTTGCATTCCTGGTGGATTGCTGCTGTATAGTCCTTCCTTTTTTTTTTGGTTCAAGCCTGGGAGGGAGAGCTGTTGGTAAGTTTAGCAGTAGCTGTGTAAGCTTTATTTTTACTTAGCTGTGTTATTTTGTTCTTATGACTGTTGCAATCTCCTGCCATCTGGGGGCTTCTGGACCTGCTTCAATAAATCCTATTCTCTTTTCCTGTTGCTCTGAGGATTTTTGCAAAGGGAAGGGGAAGTGGATGCTTTATGCAGTGGACTCCAGGCTGCTGAAGGAACATTAAACAAACATATTTTACTCGTTTGTGCTTACGTAATTTTGCCATGGTAAGTTGCCACAAATGGCAGCCAAGGAAGAAATCGGTGGCTTGTCTTTATTGACAAGCTGACAAAATGTGAAAGGGAGCTGCTAATCCCCTTCCTGCTTTTCTCATAGCACAGCAGTTGACCTTTAGGAAAGTGTGTGTGCTCTTGGGTGGATCAAAATGCCAGGAATCATCCTTGAAAGAACTAAGTGGTGCCTACTAGGAATGCCACTTTCCAGAGGTATTGTCATCAGAAACTGCAGTTTCTGAAGCTGCAGGAGAAGCTCCCAGGAGAACCATTTGTATGCTGTGCCCATGTGCTTCTGGAAAATTCTTGCAGCAGAGGCGTTTTTTGAAGAAGTCACCTCTTTCCACTTGCATCTGTGTGTTTTGTAAAGTGCTTACACCTTTCTTGGGAGTCCTTATTTATAAGTTTCTGTGTGAAGCCCCAGTGTTTTATTCAGCAATTTTCTCTCCCAAGGGACTGTGAAATGACTCAGCCCAGCAGCCCTCTGTGATTCCAGCATCTGTATTTATGAGCTAGAGGATGTGTGTGACGCAACATTTCATTTTATTTTTTGGTTTATAGACTTATTTTCACTTGGCCCATTGCTCATCCCTCCCTCTCTGTAAACACACCACTGGTGTAGATTTCCTCAGACCAGTTTTTACTCTCTTTGCTCTTTTGTCCTGCTGATGGTCCTGCTCAAGTAATCTGTGGCCTTATGGTCACCTTTGGTCTAACTGGCACATCAGTGTTGTATCAGCAATTCTCAGTTTCCAAATTGCCATGTTTAATAATAGTGGTTTTGAGATTCAGCATTGTCAACTTTGGCTCTTCCCTTGACCTCCTCGTTCCACTGGGAGGGTATTGGGATAGCTGTATAATGGGAGAATTTGTTAAAAGAAATGCAGGTGGCATTTATTACTCCTCTGATGAACCTTCATTTGTAAATGGTGGTTAATGGGAATGTAGCTGCTGTCCAGCACGCTCAGTTAGCTCATGGAGTGCATGCAAAACAGATCTGTGCCTTTCCTGCTGCACTGCAAAATAACTCACCATTTGCTCTCAGGAGTGAGAAACAAGCTGTCCTCTGCCCCTTTAAAGTAATAATCCATTTAGTATGCATGGGGATTAGTGCAAGGGCTTGGGTTAAAGAAATCTGTTTGTAAGAAGAAATAACCCTACTAGATACACAATTAGCTTCTGCTTTTGTTTCTAATTACTTTAATCCCAGGGTTTAGTCTTTTGGGCCTTTTTTTTTTTAAACATAGGTATTCCAGGCATTGTCTAAGTGCTTCTACAACCCCCTGGCATGGTGCTGATGTCTTCTTAGACAGCCAAAAGTAACATGGCTTTGGCTTCAGCAGGTCCACAAGAATGATAAACAGCAGTCAGCTCACCTCAGGTGTACTGGTTCCTAATGGGAAGTACAAACTGGATGGAAGGGAGTGTTTCACATTTAATGACAAGGCCAAATCCCAGATGTGGAGTTCTCCAGTCAGCTTCATGCTTCTCTTTGGAGCAGTTATTCATCTAATTAAGCTCTTGTTTCTTGTTTGAAAAAGCTATACTTTCCACAGCTTTATCCAAGATACTTTCTGAAATCTTATTAGGAGCATCAGCTTTGTGTCACCTTATAGCTGGACCTCAACTATTACTTGAACATGTCTTCTTTTGTTCAGTGACAGAGCAGTGCCATGCAGAAGTGAGCACCCCATGAAATCTGTCTTGCATCAGTCTGTGTAACTCTTTATGCACATCCTCCCTTGCCTACCCAGCACCTGCACACGACAAGCAAAGGGACCTCAATCCCTTTGTGATTTGTGTGCTCATGATCATATTGAGATCATCTACAGACAGGTTCCACTGTACATGTGGGGCCAGAGAATCAATAATTGATCACAAGTCCAGAGACACCTGCTGATGGTCTGTTTATGAATCTACTCCATATTGCACAAAGTCCTTGGGGATAAAAGAGCTTTATATATGCAAATATTAATTTTTCTTCTAAGTGGAGTAAGGCTGTTTCCATCTCAAAGGTTGAAAATCCTGGGAGTGTTCATGGAATTGAGCCCATCTTTTAATGATCCTATCAGCAGAGTTGCCAGGCTGACATTTGATTGTCTCTGAACAGCGTAGTGCTGCATTACACCACTCCCAAATGGATTGCTTAGCCATGCCTTTTGCAACACCCTGGCTGAATTAATTCAACTGTCCCTGGAGTGCTTCCAACAGAGACAATTCACTGGTAACAACTGACTAAAAGTTTCCTTTCCAGGATTTTAACTCAGGATTTTAACTGGCATGTGTTGCTCGTCCTGGGGTACGTCGTACTGACATTTTTGTCATCACTGCATCCAAAGCATTGAGGGCAGCAGGTTGGGGCAGGAGATTCTGCCCCTCCACTGTGCTCTGCTGAGACCCACCTGGACTGCTGCACCCAGCTGTGGGGTCCCCAGCACAAGGAGAACAGGGAACTCTTGGATTGAGTCCAGAGGAGACCACCAAGGTGATCAGAGGGATGGGGCACCTCTGCTGTGAGGAAAGGCTGGGAGGGTTGGGATTGTTCAGCCTGGAGAAGAGAAGGCTTTGGGGTGACCTGACTGCAGCCTTCCAGTACCTGAAGGAGCCAACAAGAAAGATGGAGAGAAACTATTGACAGGGGCCTGGAGTGACAGGACAAGGGGAATGGCTTCACACTGACAGAGAGTAGGGTTAGATTGGATATTATGAAAAATTTCATTCCTTTGAGGGTGGTGAGGCCCTGGCACAGGTTGCCCAGAGAAACTGTGGCTGCCCCATCCCTTAAAGTGTTCAAGGTCAAGTCGGACAGGGCTCTGAGCAACCTGATTTAGTGGAAAATGTGCCTTGGTGATTTTGCAGGTTTTTTCTGATTCTATGTTTGCCAGTCTGCTATTATATATATATTATAACTCTTTTACAAAGGTGCAGCAGCATTTCCACCTTCAAACTCTTGATATCATCCTGTCCATAGCTCCAGAAGCCAGTGCTGGCTGGTTACTGGTGTTGCAGAA
The DNA here is from genome assembly GCA_013398175.1 of Climacteris rufus. Classification (NCBI taxonomy): domain Eukaryota; kingdom Metazoa; phylum Chordata; class Aves; order Passeriformes; family Climacteridae; genus Climacteris; species Climacteris rufus. The sequence goes on from VZRZ01007083.1 coordinate 452,161, forward strand.
AGCCTTGGTGTGGCTGTGGCTGAGTTAAACTCTTGCTTGCATTCAGGTAACTTGTATGATGTCTTTGTTATTACTATTCTAGGCTGTGTCTCTGTCTATAACTAATATGACCTGAAGGCAGAGCACCTGTTGGGAAAACCTTCATTGCTTTCAGAAGGAGCAAGCCAGAAAAGCAGCTTTTCCTCAGAACATTTTTTCCTTCAAGAAGGCTGGGATTAGATCCAGCTTTCAAACTGTATGGATAATGCTTCTGTCTGATTTCTCATTTGTGTCTCTGCCATTTCTATTGGCAGAGCATCAGGTCTGAAAGAGCCTCTGACCCAATAAATGCATGAATTATTTAAGACATGAGTTAATTTTCTTTGGGCTTTGTAATAGATCAAAACATGATAGCAGCAGAGAGGACTGTTTTCTGGAATTCCATTCAAGTATCTTTTAAACATTTTAAATATATTTGTATTATGGTCAATTAAAAGGAGCTGAAACAATGCTAATAGTGGATTTCTTATTACTAATGCTTTTAAAGTTCCTGGATTTGTGCTTCATGCTTGAGGGTAAAACCCCACCTCTAACTAATGAGAGCTAAGAAGCAGCTTCCCTGTGGGCAGATTATTCCATAAGTGCTGCATGGCTGCTGGCTTGTCTCCCCAGCTATGGAAGGGCTAACATCTTGCCAAAGTCTCTTCCAACCTCATCCCTCAGGGCACTGTTTATTAATTCAGACAAAAACCTCTGAGAATAATGCAGAGCAAAGCTGTTCCTTGAACACCACAGCCTTTGTTCCACACCCTCTGCTTTATCTCCTCTGCAGGGCCAGTTGTGGGGGAAAGCTCTTCAGTGCATGTTCATCTCACTCTCTCTAGGTCTGATTGGAGCATCAACCATTCCCTTTCCATCTGGATTTCCAAATTGCATGGGTTGGTGTGGCTGAAGTGGGCAGGATCCTGGATACACAGCCCCTCCATCTGGGCTAATACACCAACTTTAGTGTTTCTTTTTTAATTATCAGTCATAATAATGAAATGAGTACCATAATGTGGGCATGAAATTGCTTCAGCAAACCGAGGGAGATGTCTCTGCATATCCAAAGCAACATGCACAGTGAGAGAACCTGGGGAAAGCACCTCTTCCAACCCACAAACACACACAATGTCTGGAAAGCTATTTTCACACCGTTTTTTGTATGTATTGTTTGATGTGCAACTTGTCTCCAACTAGGGTTCACATTTATAACAGGTGCTGATGTCTGAAATTATCAAGAAGAGGTATAGTACATTCTAATTTAATTATAAAAATAATTTAAATTATTTATAAGGGCTGCTTCAAACCTCTATCTAAAAAATCTTTACAGACTTCAAGTGATTTAGTATTAACACAGAGGGGACGTTAAGCACATTTTTTCTAATTTTTTCTTTTTTATTTTGGAAAACATAAAGAAGTCAGTAATTGGCTCTTTAATAGTGCTGAAACTGTTGATTTTTAACCTGATTTCAAAGCATGTTTGAATACAGAGAGCAATTCAAAAATTCTTGGGAGCAGCAGTTTTAGTAGCTGCCATAGCAACAAGTAGAATATCCAAGCCCTTTCTCCCCATTGGGGGCTAGAAATTCCTGGAAAGGACATGATCTACAAACATTTCAATTGAGTTTTGCAAACACAACTTGCTCTAGGACAATCCCTAGGAGAACACTCCCTTTTAATCCCAATTTTACCCTGGAAATCAGGGAAGTGTCATGCATCTAGTGATGGCAGCACTAATGAGAATAAGAGGGAGACTTTGAAAAATTAAATGTTCTATGCATTCTAATGCAATTTGTGTAGTTCATTAAATGATCTGCATAAGTTCTAGTATTCTCTAGGTTAGCTTTAGTCTCTTATCTGTGTGTTCTTGTCCCTTCTATCTGTGCATTTTCCTGTTTGGAAGCCTTCATCTCTGTTCTCTTACCTGTGCCAAGAAATGAGGACTCTTATCTTATTAATGCTGTCACTGCCATGTTGCTCTGTCCTTACAATAATGCAGGGAAGCCTGAGGGCAGAGCTCTGAACAAGCTGCATATTTTGGAAAGAGAAGGGTTTGAGATGATCTTCTGCTTCTGGGACCTCTGAACTTCTTCAGGCTCCTGAAACCCAAACAGAACTGAATTTCAGAGCTGTCCTTATCTTAACAATAAGTCAAATCAGAACTCTAGATCTTAATTAACATTTCTACATTTAGAATTACTTTTGTGAGCACAATAGAGCTGATTATTACTGAAAGCCTCCTCAAAGAAGTTAAATTAATCTGATAAATCAGTGTGGCCAATGCAGATAAGTCATGTGAGCATTTTCAAGCTGCACCAGGATCTGTCAAAAAGAGTAATGAATATCAAATTTCCAAAAGTACACATTTTGGAAGCAGCAAGGAGTAAGATAAATGACACACACAAACTTCATTAACTTGCATGCTGGTAACATGAGGCTGCAACTATGAAATTCAACTGGGTCTGCACAAGCAACTTGAAGACAATAATGGAGAATGCTGAAACTGCTTTGAGTGACAACTCCAGAAGCAGCTGGCAAAGAAGGGGAAGTGATGTATGGGAGCAATGGTGTGACACTTGTGCTCCTTCAGATGTATCCAGCTCAATAATAATTATAATAACAATCTTGCCGTGAATGAAATTCCCTTCCCTATCTCATCTAAGCGTGTTGAAGATCTCTTGGTAGTAAAGTCATCATAAAACTAAAGGATTGCAAAGGCCTCAGACTGTGACTACTGCAGAAGATTACAAAGTGAGCAAAGAGACCTGCTCTGTGCTTGCAGCAAACACTGGAGTTTCCAGGGAAGGTTCTTACCACTCCAGGGAAAAACTTTGCATCTGATTCTTGTTTAAGATCATCTTTTCACGGTGCCAAGACTCTGCTGATGGGTGGTTTTAGATGCCAGTGATACATGAGTGGAAATAAGAGATAGTCAGAGTAGCTATTTTTATCAGAAAGTGGAAGTGATTAATTCCCACTGATAAAAAAGACATTATTTCTCTTTCTTACAAATAAAGTCAGAGAAGCAAACAGAGGACTGTACACCTCTGTACACAGAAGTGTAAAATGAAAAAAAGCCTAGCCTGAAATTAAGGGGGACAAAGAGGATATACTTAGAGCCAAGAAAAAAATAAGAAATTGCAAGGCATTAGAGGAAAGTTAACAGTGCCCTCCCGACAGGCTCCGACTCGGAGGTTGTGTCCCTGACCTCCACTGGCATCAAATGTCAGGCCAGCCTGGCCTTTTCAATATTCTCATAAGCCTTTCTGACATTAAAGGGTGGCAGATAGGCTGGAAAGCATTTCACAAATTAACCCAGGAGGTGCTGTATGCCCACAGAGTGCTGGCCATGGGGATCGTTCTGGGCCACTGTTGCAGCATTTGCTGGACCACACGTGTGTCAGCCCTGCCCACAGCTGCCTCCTCCACCATGGTCCATAGGAGTGCTTATGTGATTTATGATAGATGCATTTACTCAGATTTAAAGATTTGTTCAGTTTTTATTCTTTGTAGATTTTGTGACGCCCTAGACTCCCAGCTTCCAGCTGAACTTAGAGCAGAGAGTATCAGAAATCTCACAAGAGTCTCAAGACAACAAGTCTAAAGCATTTGTGTTTGTATCACGTTAACATCCACAGTAAACCTTTGGTAAGTCAGCTCTCACTGTTCCCTAAAGATCCAACCAACTACACCTCTTGGAATATTCTGATGATCTAGGATAATAGAAAGTATTTCAGAGGAACCTTCATAAATGTTGCAATCCCCAGACTTGGAGCTGAAGGAGAAGAAACTGCATCTTCTGCAAGGCATGCTGATGTTTCTGTCTTTGGAATTAGGGACAGGGTATGAGAATAGGTACCTTGTTTACAAGATTTTCCTCTCTTTCAACTCTCTGAGCAATTTATATCACCTTTTTTCATGGGCAATGCTGAGACAGACTTGCCAGCTTGAGTTGAAAGATAAAATAAAACAGATGAAGGGGGTGGAGGGGGGGAGAGTGTTCCAATTTTTTTTTTTTTGTTCTGTACAATGATATAAAAAGTGGGTTATGAACTAAAATATTGAATCACAATTCTTCAGGCAGTTTTATACTTAACTCATAGTCTTGTCAAGTCTGCATTTGATATGGTTTAATTAATGCTTCCCTTATGTTGCATTTGATTTTGATGTGTATGTGATAGATTCACACAACCTCAGGTGATCAAAACCAGGCATTTGTCAGTGTCAGAGCCTGTGCTCAAGTCTCAGTTGGCTCCGTGCACACCCTGGATGAGGAAGGTGGGGATGGATTATTAGAGGAATGTGAAGCAGCTATTAAGAAATCACCTACAGTAAATGAAGCCAATCCTGTTTTCATTAGGCTGCAAGGAAACTGGGATCAAATGAATTTGGCAAGTGAAGTCAAACTGAGTATGACATGCCCTGCAACACGACAGAGGGCTGTTCACAGCCTGTAGGTTTGCATTTGTTGCTGAGGTTTGTTCACTCTTCCAGTGCAAAACCCTCATTTTCAGCAATCACCAGCTGAAGGTCCTTGTATTTAGTGAGACAATATTTGCAAACACCTTTATTATTTGAGACAATCCAAAAGGAAGGAAAGGAGATGGAGCATGTAATTGTTCCCACAGGGCTGGTGGTGGGATGCTGTTTACTGCACAAGTAGTTAGGAAGGAAGCTCAGAAGTCTTGTACTTGGGATTTGCTCACAGATGGAACTGGCAGTGACAGCAGAGCCTGGGATCAGCTTCAGCCAGGAATGAGACTTTTTCTTCTGTTTCCCTGGGTAACCTCCTTAATCAGTTAGGATGTACCGTGGGATGTCACCTTCCGCTCCTGGCTCGCTCCTTCTGATGTTTCAAGCATCCTCATTGCTCTTAATTTCCTTAAGTGTTAAGAAAAGTAATACCTGGTATTTGTAAGGTAGTGCTTGATGGGATAAAGTGCTTTGATAAGCTCTTAATTATAAGGATTCTTATAATTTGTTGACTTCCCTTCCCAGCAATAGTGGGATGTTTCTAACACGAGGCCTTCTCAGCACTGTCATTTGACCTAATTCTGCTGATTTCATTAACTTTCTCTGATTTCTTTCTTTGCAAGTCGATCCCAGTGATTGATTGACTGGGAAAATAGGTTTTATCATCCTTAGTCTCCAAATTGAATAGTTGTAGCAGTGGGATTAGGTTAATCCTGGCAGCCTTTGGCTGATTTCCATTGCTGAGCGGAGCCGCCCCCGCCCGTCCCCCCTCTGTGCCCTGCGAATTAGGGGATTAAGAGAAGAGGTGCTTCAGTTTAGCTCTTGATTGACACGTGGTTATGCAAATTGTGAAGGAAAGCATGAGGTTCATGAAATCTAGCTTGAATATTGGAGATGTCTTCAACAGGAGAGCATAACAAAAATAGCCATAGAGAGAGAAACAAAGGCCCAGTTACAGAAAGTACAGAATATAAGCCCATTTTCAACTAGATCTTGTAACCTTGAGATCTGCCTAGCCCCATAAGAAGGTGGAGGGGAAAAGTATGTTTTAAACAGGCAGGAGGCAGTAACTTGTGTGATGTATCTGAATATTAGATAAACTCTATCATTTCCATACAGACATGGGAGGTGAGAGACAGAACAAAATGGCTCTGTCGTCTACCACGGGCTACAAGGGAGACTCAGTGTGTGATTAAATAATGAATAAAATATCATTGCAAATGATAATGTTATATTGTAAATAATTCCATTTGTTTACCCTACTATGGCATTGAAGTTCATCTCCCTTGGAGACTTCTTTGACTTTTGATGTTGTTTTGTTTTGCATATCCTTGATTTTTTTTTTTTTCCTTGCTTTCCACAGAACCTTCATAAAGCTTCAGGAACCAACAGGACTAAGTGAATAATTCACAGCAAATAATTTTTTGATGAATTTAGCATCTTTATTTCTGTAAAACAGCCGTACACACATTATGTATGTTTTGCACTAATTTATTTATAAATCAGTTTTAAGTATGAATTCCCCTCAAGCCACCATCAATCCTTCTATTTTTATCAATAGAACATAAACTCTAGTCTGGAAATAGCTGTGTTTAGAAATTAGTTTATTTGTGACTAGAGAAATGTGTATTAGTTTTGTTTCCTTCATGGATGGCTATGGTATTGTTACTGGTATAAATATGTCCCAAAATAATATTAGGCAATGTGAATCTCAATTTTTAAGTTCTTTTTTAAAATTAGTATTTAAACTACTGAAGTTTGATCTCTCAAATGCTTTAGTACTGGGAACACAAGGCAGTCAAAAGACATCTTCTGTGTTTTACTCTAGAGAAATAATATAGAGGAATATATTTTAAAGAAGAAATAGTGCAATTACTATTAATATTTTTTGCTTGACTTTTACCTTGGAGAGCAGTATTTTTTTGGAGGTGACTGCTGCATAAAAATACTAAATTATTCTTTCAGTGGCTGAAGGGTGTGGGCGTGTATATTGTGGATGTAAATTCAGAGTAATGTTTACCCCTGAATATTAACCCAAATACTGGAATTTAGTGTATGTAGTGGATACCACAGTGCTGTGATGCATTTTAGTGGGAAGTATCTCAGAAATCCCTTTTGTCCCCTTCCTGTATCTATCTCTGTATCTGTGTGAATCTGAAAGATGCGAAGTCAGGTCATACTACCTGATCTACTTCCAGAGAGTGCCACTGGGCAAACAGCAGCTGCTTCTCTTCAGCTGTCTGGCAAAAGGGGGTGGTGACACCTCTATTAAGCTCCATGAGGTCCATGGATGAGAAGTGCTAAAGCAGAAGCACTGCAGTATAAAATTCAGAACATTCATCTCTGCATAGAGACTCATGGTATTCCTGGGCACGATTAAGTATCTCTGTCATGATTAAAACAGACACCTGAGGTTTCTTTTTCTGTTTTTTTTTTCCTTGTTTTTAGGTGCCATCAGAAGATGCATTTCTTGTCTGAGAAAGCCAAGAGTTTCCTAAAGTTATAAAAAAAGAAGAAAAAAAATCCCCAAGCTGTGATGAAGTATGATGACAAGAGAAATCAAACTTCTCTTTTGGGCAGAGACAAAAGTGTGTGCATTGATCCTTGCCTGGCAGTTGTGTGTTTTCTGAAGGTTTTGGGGAGAACTGAAGTACATCAGTGAAGGTGGGTTTGGTTTCCTCAGGAATTTTGGGTTGAGTAGGTGCTACAACTTGGGCTATTCTCAGACAGGTCTGGTGGGGCTTTGAGCAAACTCGTCTAGGGAGTGGCATCCCTGACCATGGCAGGGTGGAACGAGATGCTCTTGAAGGTCCCTTCCAACCCAAGTCGTTCTGAGGCTGTGATTCCATGAAGCAGTGTGCTTCCTGCAGCTCAGATGCCTTTGGAATTCCTGGCTCCGGAGCCCTTTGCCTGGCATTGCAGGCGGTGTTTTGTTTCCAAGCCCAGAAGGATGAGACTCGTGTAAAGAACTGCTAATTCGCTCTGCTCTGAGTACACAAGCTGAAGTCTCCCCATGCAGAGAGACCTCAATATCAATGTCAAGATGGGAAGGTAGAAGTAGTTTTTTGTTAGTGTTTCATTCCTGTATGAAACTTTTTGAGTAACAATTAAAGGAGAGCTCTGAGATGAGCTGAATAATGGTGAAACAAAAGTCCCCGCAGCGTGCTGCCTGCTTGCCTGTTGTCTCAGAGCAGCGTCTGCTGTAGCTGCCGGGTGCTGTGGCAGGGAAATCTCCTGCTCATTTCCATTTCAAACTCTGCCTGTTCTGAGATGAGTATAATCAGTCCCTCACTGCAGATGTGCACTGCAGCATCCTCGCCTCCTGCTCCCTCTCCCGGGGCCTGCTCCTTCTCCTGCCCGGCTGTTCGTGGCCCTCTCCTTCCCTCCTCACTGCGAGGCACCGGGGCTCCGTGGGACCGCTCCATTCACAGGCACTCGTGTGGCTTTTCTGCTCACACATCTGCGTTTAAGGAATGGAAATTAACGCCACTTGCATAGCGATCTCTTTCAGCGATCTTTTGCAAGCGTGCCCCATTCTGTGTCCCTTTGTTTGGGTGGGATTGCAGAGAAGCATCCATGCCCTCGCTACAGATAGGCATCGTTAAACCTTTTCTGTGAGTCGAGAGTTCCCAAAGCTCAGGGAGGTAATCGTACCAACAGCAAGCTCTTCAACCCCACTGATCGTCCTGTCAATCTTTGTCAAGTATTTTTGCTAAAAGCAGAGAGGAACCTGCATTGGAATTGGAACTAAACCCTCATCTCTCACATCCCACTTGGTATCGGAGCCACAAGCTCACAACTGTGGCTTTATCCATTCCTATGTGAACCTGGCAGATTTTCCACCAAACTCCTCCCTCCAAAATCAGGCACGAAGACATCAGGAAGGAAACTACTGGGGCCTTGAAGTCAGGGACATCACAATTAAATACCACGACGATGCAAGGCTTGAGATTTGACTTGTATTTTTGCCAAGAGTTGTATTCCTCACACAGATGTGGTGGGTGGGAGCAGACTGGGCCGACAGACTGCAGGTTCAGTGCTGGTATGGTTCCTCTTCCCATCCTCACCCAAACCCCAGGAAAGAAAGAGCGTGGAAGAAACTCAGTGTTAGAAGGGCAGTCAGGATACATCTCAATCACATAATCAATAGGGTATTTGACAGCTTTATTCATCTTTTATCACCCACAAGTTAAGGATAACAAAATGTCCGAGGCAGCCATTATCAAACAGCTCAAGGTTTGCTTTGAAGAAGCCCATTAAGCAGGAAGAGCTCTTACTCCTGTAATAAATACGTGACACAGGAGAGCAAGTAAGAGATTGGGGCCAGGAAAAGTGGTTTAGTCCAATGTGTCAGGTCACACTGAGGAAAGGTTAGCATCCTATCACATGCACATGCCCAAAGCCACCCAGTTTTGCAGTTATTAACACCTCCAGCAAAGCTGCCTCTCCCATGAGGTACAATAACCACAGATGCCTTAATGATCTTACATATGAAGGAATATGTAAAGCAGCTTAAGTCTCATTCTCTAGCTATTACAAGCTTGATCTCCTAGAATTAGACAGAAACTTTAATCGCTGTCTCACTGCTGCTCACATGTGAATTTCTTCCTTGCCAGGGATTAATTTTTCTGTTTGGTGACATCCCATTGAAAGATTGGACAAGAAGAGCAAGAAATGTATCTGTGCACAGACAGTAATTCTCCTTCCTGAGCAGTGCCCAGCAGGCCAGGCACCTATTGACAGAGCTGGCTTAGGTCAGAGCTTGCCAGAGAAACACTTCACATCCATCTCTGAACAGCGAGGCAAGTTGGATGTGCCGTGGCTGTAAGCTGTCACTCAAAAGTATTTCTGCCTTCAAAGTTCGTTTCCAGGCATCAGGAGCAGACACCTTCCTGCACAGGGGAGAGAGCAGCCCGGAGGGGAACCTCTTGTGGGACAGCCAGGCACAATCCCAAGGAAAAGAAGTCAGCATGGGAAGGAAGGGCGATGCCACATCCCACTGGGCCCAGAACGCCTCTTGGTGTCTTCAGTGGATGTGAGGGACCAAGCTCTGCTGCCCAAGCGCCCGTGGGTGTCCCCAGCTGCCGCCCGGGACCGCTGAGCGCTGCGGAGCGACGGTGCTGCCCAGCCCGGGCCAGGGCTCGGGGCTCCCGTTCCCCACAGGCAGCTCCGGGCTGCAGCCCCCCTTGCCGTGACGGCGGCAGCGATGGGCAGCGCAGCCCCGACCGCGGCACCCCTGCGCTGGAAGGAGTTCCCTCAGCTGCCTCCCGAAGGAAGGACGGGCAGAAGGAAGAGCCGGCAGCCGGGCAGCGGACCATGGTGAGAGGTGCTGCGGGGCTACCGGGGAGCGGGCGGCCGGGCAGCGTCCCCGGGCAGGGACGAGGGGCGGAGGAGGGAGATGAGTCCGGGGCCGGTCGCTGCTGCCGGAGGGGGGGTCCGGAGCTGCCGGAGGGGGGGTCCCCG
>VZRZ01007083.1:462371-476452 GCA_013398175.1 Climacteris rufus
CCGCCGTGCGCGGAGCGGGCCCGGAGCCCCGCGGAGCTCGGCGCGGAGCGGCGGAGTTGAGCGCAAAGTTTCTCCGGCGGGAGGGAGGCGCTGGCGCGGCGGAGCCGCCGAGGAGGCGGGGAGGGATGGCCGGGCAGCGCGGTGCCGCCTCGCCTGGCGGCCACAACTGCGCGCCTGGGACGTGCGAGCGGGGATGCGAGCGGGGGCTCGCCCGCAGGAGCCGCGGTTCGCTGCCGTGCCGGAGGATTTAACACTTCCAGAGCCGGGCACAGCCAACTTAGAGCCGTAGTGGGCATCTCCGCGGCCGTGCTGGGAATGAACGTGAGACACCGGTTCCTTTCTTATTTGTGTGTGTGTGTGTGAGTGAGTCTCGAGCAGGGTTTTCTCGCCATCCACCTCTGCGTGTCAGCCGGCGAGGAGCAACTTGAACCAGCTGTCCCCTCTTGGTTCAGTATTTGCAAGCCAAATAAATATTTTGTTGCCCTTCTGCCTTTTCCTCAACGCCTTCTTGGAGCGTAGATGATTAATCAGGGAGGTTAGTGGCCAATTAGGCATAACCTTGTAGGAAAATAATTATGTGAGGATATATGGGGTTTGACGAGTGATGTGATATAGAATACACCCAGATCGTGGTGGCTGTTTGCCCATGTGTGCAAATTCAGCGTGTTCTTGATTTTCAATGGAAATCAAAGTGTAGAGACAAATACGTTACTTCCAGTGGAAGACTATTCTTTTCCTTGCCAGTGAAATATACATCAGCTTTAAAGTGTGCATGTGTGGGGATACAGAGAGGGTTTTCTTCTTTCCTGGTCAGTCACTAAATGTTTTTCTCCCTCTTAAATATGGTCTTTCTAGTGTTGCTGGTTGCTTTGAATGTTTGGTTTGCAGAATGAATTTCATTTCAGTGCCCTCGGAGTCTCGTGAGAAGAAGTGCACTGCTGTGTCTTTTGAGGCTGGTCGTTTTAACTGATCTTGTTAAATAATGCTGTTATTAAATGATGGCAAATTGAAGCAAATGTGTTTTTCATTGCCCACAAGTTGTGTTTCTGAGCTAAATTTCTTTTTATGGCTGGAGAGGCTCTTGCACTGCAGTATTACAATACAGCCATATTAAAAAGGTCCTTGGAGCAAATAACCCTCTGATGCTGCAGCTACATTTTCAGTAGACTTCAGTAGTTCCATGGGAAGTAATTATGTTGGATTTAAGGAATGTGGGCTGAATTGATTGTGCTTTTTTAATTGTGGTATTAAACTGCTTGTGGATATTCATGTGAGTAGTAAATCTAACCCCCAAATCTACAGAAGCAAAGCTCCAAACCCAAGGCTTTATTTTAAATATTTTTTTTCTTTTTTTTGCAACAGGTCCTTCTGTAATTTTTTTCTGCCTTTTGTTTTTACTTCCTTCTTCCTTTAAGTGACAGGAAGGTCTCCAGCTTGAATACCTTTCCTTAACCAAGTAGAGTGCAGTGGTACATGATACCATCATCCTCCTCTGTGTATGGCTTATCTGTGATGCTGCAAGGAATGAAGGCAAGGAAGACTAGAGATTAAAGGGAAAGAAGATTCCTGAGGTTGATGGTGTTGGCAAATTGATTGATTAAGGTTTATTCTGAGGAGCTCCACTAGGTTTTAGATGGTTTCTTTGGGATGTAATGCTGAAGGCATAGATCACCATGGATCCTTCAGCGATCTCACACCAAATTCTCTAGTGTGTACTTGGGAGGTGTGAAAGCAGACATGGAACTAACCTTCTAATGTCAATATTTGGTGCTAAAAATTTAATTTTGAGCAGAAGACAAGCAGGTTGGTTACTTTTCTCTTACTGCAGCTCTTCATTACTGATTTTTGTTTGCTCTAGTAAACAAACACATAGGTCTTAAAATGGAATTAAGTGTATAAATTGCTTGAACCAGAGAGGGGAGAGAGAATAATAAATAAAGAATTAAGCTGTTGTGCCACTGGCTGTCTGATTGCAGCTTTGGCCTGATCACTCAAGCAGTGCTCCAAGCACTGTTTTCCTGGATTGGAGGATGGAAGTGCTCGGGGTGTCTTAGGGGGTGACAGCTGCTTGACTGACAGACATTTACTGTAGAGTGACACCCAGTGCTCTGTAATGACTCTGTCCAGAAAGCTGTCAGAGAATTAAAATGTTTACAGTCAGCTTTTGGAAGGGTTCCTCAAGATGCAGATAGGAGGGTGAGGAAATCCATCAATTTTTAGATCTCTCTAATCCCAAGCTCCTGTTCCTGTAGTCATGCTGGTTTTTAGTTGATTGTCGTGGCAGTGACTGTTTCAGAGCACAGCAGTGCAAAGGTTTCCACTCCACACAGGGCAGTCTTAACGAGAAATCAAAGTGGGAAAGGAATGGCTGAAAAGGACATCTTACCTCCAGTCTTTTTTTCAGGTTGTTCATGAAACTGAGGGCATTGATGGACGGTTGTACACTGTTGAAATTCAGTTTCAGTGGGACAACTAAGCTTTCCAGCCTGTGTTTGCTGTAAGTGCCAGGTTATCTCAAGCACTACTTATCATGAGGATGCAAACCTCAAAGTTCTCCAGCTCAAACCCATTTCTCCACTGGACCAAAACCATGGGAACAGAAGAGTACATGGTGGAGGATGGGTAACTTTTCCCATGTGGATGTCAGCTACTGTGTGCAAAAGGAGCTGAGCTGGAGTCAGGACTGCCACCCAGAATGGCAGTACCTGAGCAGCAGGAACGGGACTCAGTCACTTCTGGTGACCAGCTCTCTCCTTACTGAGTGCATCTCTGTGCTGCAGATCAGGAACATGGTCTGTGCATCTTTAACCCTCTGATGCTGACATAAAATCCCTTTGCAGATCCATCTGTGCTTATCAGGTGAGCCTAAGTCCTGCTTGTTCCTGGTATTCACCCTCTGGTAGGGCCTTTAGTTTCACCACTCAGTTCATACCCAGCACTAGGAGTGTTTGCTGCACAAGTAGGATGCTCTTGGAGGTTTCCCATCACCCCATTCCATCCATACTTTGTCAAGAGAAGTAAGGATGATGCTGCAGGCAGCCCAGTGTGGAGCTGACAAACAGGGATGCCTTCACAGTGACCTGTCTACAAGGGGCTAGGGAAGAGGGTTATGATACTCAGGAGAAAATACCAGAATGTGTATATTCCCTGTGTTCCCCATTTTTATGACTGCAGCCTGTCTACAGTTGCTCTCTCAGATTTTTAAGGATATCCTTCTGCTAGCAGAGCTCTAAAGAAGGAATAAGTGGCATGTTTATGGTTTTATGCTTAACCAGAGATGCAGGAACAGTCTGGAAGTGAAAACAAGCCAATCTCAACTGCTGCTAAGAGCTCTTGGAAGGGGGAATGAGAAGTATTCTTTTGAGTAACCTGGATAGCAGGTGGAAATGACCCTATACACAGTGTCTATAAAACAGTATGTTGGATAAAATGGCCCTATTACACGAAGTGCAGAGGGCAAAAAACCTAAGCAGTCTTGACAGTCATTTTGGGATTGTTCTGCTAGAAAATTAAAGGCTTGTCAGTTTTTGCTTTTATGCACATAAATCACCTTTTGCTCCTCCTGTTTCATGAAATGCACCGGGTCAGGACTTTTCAGTTTGCCTCTACACTATTGTGAGTATTTACAGCAGAATACATGTAGCACACAACAGGAGACTCATATTTCACAGCACTTTGATTTTTCATCAGTATGCCAAGTTAAAAAACCTCTAACTTCCCTTTAAAATAGCTTGGAGATTTGCAAGCCAGTTAAAAGGGATGAGAATACATTCTGATACTCCTCTTTTATATCCACAGATTGATGCATTCAACAGCCAACTCCTTTGATTCTTCCAACATTTAAACATGAGTGACTTAGTGGAAAAACACTGTATGAATATTTACTCCTGTTTTAATGTAGCAGAGCTCTATTGAAGTCAAAGCAACTGCAGCTGGTTCCTTAAGCTGAGGATGTGGCCCAGCAAAGGACTTTCCTAATTGGCAGGAGCCTGCTTTGGTACCATTCCTTGCAGGGCAATATTTTTGAACAAAACAATAAATCTTCCTAACATCAGAGGGATTTCTCATTTGTAAAGTTAAATGCTCCTCAGTGAGAGGTGAGGGGATTACTCCAGCTCAGAGAGCATTTTCCCTGACTAATATATCCAAAATGTATGTTGGGATTGCCCAACACTGATAATTCACACACCTCTGGAGTGGAATACAGCAGCCATTCCGGGCTAGAAACATTATGCAGGAGGGGTTTAGGGAAGAGAAATGAAGAAAAACTAATCCAATTGAAACTGCAAGGGGAATTTAGGAAGCAGAATGCAATTATCCGAGTTGGATATTGGCCAGGACATGTTAGTTAACATTTTTGCTCTGGCGGGAATTTTCACGGGATCTTTAATGACGATGGATGGTCAGGGCTCTGTTTTACATCTCATTTGAAAGGCTGAGCCTTCACTTCTTCATGAGGATGAAGTGAATGCTTTGTTTTCCTTCAGGATGAGTTGCTTTAGTCAATCTGCTTCCCTCCCACAGGGTCAAGGCTGTCTGGGAACACCTACCTGGCAATTCCACGTGTCCAGGGGTTCTCTTCACCCTCAGCTGCTAAGTCAGAAGGAAATCCAGATTATCAGCCCTGCACATCAAAGCCCAGTTCCAATGTGGATGGTCTTCACATGGAGAAATTCCCCTACACTTTGAGCTGGCCATGGCATAGAATCACAGAATGGTTTGGGTTGGAAGGGACCTTAAAGATCAACTCATTCCCACCCTGCCATGGGTGTATTTCCCTCCTTCCCTAAGCACCAGGGTGCTGGTTTTCTTCCCTCTTTTATGAGAACTGATGGATGGAAGAATCATCTGTCAATAGTAAATACGATAAATCTTACTGAAACTGATGTTCCAGGAGAAAGGAGGTGATGCATAAAATATTTTTTCCCTATAATCACAATTTTCCATTTAGCTATCTGAACTAGAATCTTTTCTGAAGCAAACAAGTAAACACTTCTTCTCTGTAAAAAATCATTGTCTGGTTACAAATGTGTTTTTATATTGATGCTTTTGGTATTCAGGCAAGCAAGACAGTGGGATGGCAGTTTGCTTCTCAGGGGGAGAAGGGCTTCCTGTCCTTTTGGAGGTTTAGGGATGGTGTGTTTGTTGTGATTCAGTCAAATATCATTCTGGAAACTTGGAAGATTGCTCTGTATCCACGGAGTTACCTTTTAATCTGTTTATCAATGTGCTTGCAGACTATCTTAGAGGTCATGAAGCAGTGGCAGATGCTGGAAGATAAAATTAGATATGCATCCAGACTTTACGGTATAATTTTATTAACAAAAAGAGTGACGTAATAGTGGGTACTTTGGGGCTTTTTCCTACTGTTTTTCTTTTCTACTGTTTTCTACTGGTTTGTTTTTTTTTTTCTACTGGAGAACCTGTCCTGAGATTTTGTTCTCCTGCAAGCTCAAACATAAGTAGGCTGTGCTTCTAACCCACATATGCCACTTACACTCATGTGCAACACAAATAATTAAAAGTTAACAGGGTTAATACTCTCCTTGTAGCAAAGATTTTTGCTGTTTATATAGGAATTTTCCCCAAAACTCTCATGGTAACATCAATGTCAATAATTTGAAATGCTGTTTCAAAATCACTCAAAATATTCATAATGTATAAAGTGACACATTTTGTATCCAAGGATTTTCTTTTTACATTTTTGTGTCTCTGGGCACAGTTTAGCTTGCTTTGTGTTCTGTGGAAGGATGGGTGATGCCAATATCTACATCCACTCATTCTGAATTTCTGATTAAAAGTAAAGAACTGACCACTCTGACCTGTGTTACACAGGGCTGTGGTGCATTTCCTGCAGAATTTGTGGGATTTCACAGGGGCAGCTGTGAGTGCTGGGGAGAGTCTCATCATTTTATTACTGTCAGGCTTGCTTCACCTTACAGGTGGATCTTAATTCTGCTCATCTCATCCTAGGATGTGAATCAAAATTCCAACTCTGAGCATTTTAAGATGTTCAGAATATGTGGTATATAATGCTAAGAGTCAAAAAGAGTCATCACTGTTATCCAAAAGCCTCGGAGGAAACCATCCTTCCTCATCTTTGTAAAATAACAATGTCTTTGGTCCAGGGCTTCTTGGATAGCTGTGTAAGGCTGGGTTTTGTCCCTCATAAACAAAGTGAATGGGCTTAGGGACCCCCCATGTAAATACAGTGCCCATTCCATCTGCCTCTGTGTGGCTTGACCCACAAAACAACCACAAATGTTTCCACTGCCTGAAAGAATTTGATGAATATATTATGCTGGCCAGGTGTAAAGCTGTGATCTGTGACATTTCATGCCTCATGTGGGCATTGTGCTGTCATGTGGCACAGTGGGCTGCATTAATAGAGTCTTTGGGGATAAAGAGAGACAATATGGACAGAAGCTGTTGTTAGGCAAAATAAATTATAGAGCAGCTCATCCAGTGTGAGAAGGATTGGGAGCGATGTATTTTCAAACATCATTTTTTTCAGTAATTGTGCTGTTTGAATTGTGACCTACTTTAATAACATTCTATCGTTTTTAATATTTCTTTATTCATTACATTTTATACACACTCAGGTGCTTTACTGCAAGCTGTGTGGAAATTACAATGAAGGTCAAGTGCTCTTTGTGAGGATAACTTATTACTGAAAGTATTAGCTGTTGTCATTACTGTTTTCCAACATGAAATTTTATTTGTCTGGTGAATGAAGAGATGATGTTGGGCTTGTGTTAAAGTGTGTGATTACTGTCAATAGACCAAAGTCCCTCCAGTCACAGGTTTGAGATGTACATGATCACTGAACAAGTCTCACTTTAAACTGATTTATTTTTCCCTACACTGCTAAGCTGGTACAGGCCCTTATCAGAAACATCTTTTAGATTAGGACTGGTTTATATAGACTTAACTTTTAAAAGCCTTCAGTAAGCTGAGGCTAAACTGAGATTTGCAACTTTACTGTTGAAATAACCATGCCTGCACTTGGTTTTGCAGCCCTTCAAATGAGCTTAAATTCATGCTTTAAATTATATTAGTTCAGTATTTTTCATGTGGGAAAGGCTTTGGTCCACTGGAGGTCTGTGTAGAGTTGGAGTAAAGCCTTAGTTAGGGTTGAGAGCAGGTTCTCCATGGGAAATGCTGGTGTCTGTTAAATCACAGGTGCTCCATAGTGGTTTTCCATACAAAAGACGTTCCCAAAGTTGCCCTGTGGTTAGTGGACATGTAATTGTGAATTTTAAGTGAGAGTCTGGAAAAATGTGTTGTGGGATCAGGACATCAGCTTCTCAAGTTGTACTCCCACTTTGGTAGAGCAAATGTATTACCTGTCTTAAAGCTATGGAAATCCATGCAGTTGGGAAGAAAGGAAAGCCTTGCAGCATCCCTGCTGTCCTTACAAAGCCTGACAGATGTGTTGGATACCAGGGCATCATTTCTTACACATCATCAAAATAGAATCATTTAGTGTAAAGGTAAGCTGTCCATAATGTCTGAAATGTTTCAGTTTTTATCATGCATATTTTATCATGCATATTTGAGGAATCAAGAAATCAAGGAAATCAAGTCTAAAATGTGTAGAATTCAGACAGAAGAGTTGCAGTGAATATTCGTCCTTTTGGCTGCTGCAGCAGGTCAGGGATTGAAGTGTTACCAGCTTTCTCATTGCATTATTGAAATTCTTGCCTGCTGGTTTGATGTGATGGACTTAAAGGTTTCCCTGATCCAAGGCCAGGGACATCTCAATTTACAAGTCATGTGTGTCTAATTTTCCTTCTGAGCTATGTAATTTGAATTCTCTATAGTCATGTCTTCTAAGGATAATCTGAAAGAAAAATGGAGTAAATAGGTAATTGTCCTGCTGGTAAAGGTTCTGGACTGCTGTGCTAGGTTTGGGTTGGACAGGTAAGTTAGGAAGGTAAGAACTGTTTATAGAAACAAAAGGAAGAGATTTTTAGCTGAATGTGTTTTCAGAGTGCAATTGAGCTCCACTGGACAAAGCTTTTGTGTCACCCCAGCATAAGAGAGGTAGTGGAACAGAAGGTTAGCCCAGCTAAGAGAGCACTTCTCCTAAAGACTTTCTCAAACCAAAGGGATAATTGAATAGGGAATTGTCTTTTCCATTTAATTAAGTGAAGGGTGTCATACAGTATGAGCAGGCAGCAGACACCTCACACAGGTGGTGTTCTGCAGGAAAGCTCAGTGCCTTGGGATGCTGGGGGTGCAAAAGCTAACACAGACCAAACAATCTCCTGGAAAAGTCTGAGATGGAACCAAGGACCCAGGCATGGGGTGATGCTGTTTTTGGTGTAGGCATGCAAGGCTCACAAATGTCTGCAGGCTGGAACTGTGTTCTGGTGAATTTTCTCAGTGTGTCTGCTCTTGGTGCCTGCCAGGGTTGCTGCACACAGGGCCAGCTGGCCCTCTGCTCCCAGCCAGAAGGGTTCCTTCCACAGAGGTGAAGAACTCAGCCAAAAGTCAGTGTGGGGTTGTTCATCTCTCCCCTGCTGTCAGCCAGGTTTCTCTTAAGTCAGAACTGTTTGCATGTGGGAGATGGCAGAAGTTGTTTGTGAGGGACAGGCAGTGGTGTTGGAGGAGAGATGTTGTGTTCTAGCAGGGTAGCCAGTGCTGCAGAGGTGTAGAAAACTGAAGTAATTGGTTGTGCAGGTGATTTATTTTGCTGTAATTTTTAGCAGTGACTTTAGCTTAAGCCTCTTACTTTCCTTACTTAGTGATAGTTGCTCTACCCTTGGTGTTTGACTGTGTAATGATCTCTCTGTTGGAGCTACTTGTTCTTATCCAATACTTGTGTTGGATATATCTATAACCACCTGTACCTGGCTCTACAGCTGAACAAAGCTTGTAATTTTAAATGTATATGTTTAAATTAAAAAAAAAACAACTTTAGAAACCATTAGATTGCATTTAGGTCATCTTAAAAGCTTTGCTCCAAGCTCATGGCATGGAAGCTCCATTTTTATTGGAAGTGGAGAATCTTGGGTAATTGCTTGACATGAGGAATTAGGGCTTAAGAAGAACACTAAATATCATGAGACTTGTGATAAAATCTTAAGCACTGTATAAGCCACTGGGGGCTGTCAGATTGTAATTAGGTTTGATCACTATCAGCTTGAGCCAGATTTGCACAGGTTGCTGAGACATGGAATGCCACAATGCCCCATTACCAATTCCATGAGCAACTCAGTCCTCCAATGGAACCTTTCCTTGATGATGGTGATATGGACTGACCAGGCATTCTTTCCATTTCCTTTGCATTTTTTTCTCTTTTCTTTAGAGGTTACTTTGCACCAGCTCAGGTTATCTCATGCCTAATCACAGGAATCACCAGGAATTTTTCCCATGTGAAGAAATGATCTGGGCTGAACATCACTGTTGGTCCTGTAGGTTATGGTTTGCCCAATTCTTTCTAATTCTGGAGATTGAGGAAGTATTTTTGTTTCTGAGTGGTTGTCTTTGAAATAGGTTGTTTTTCTGTGGAAGTGCTTGTCTGTTTCTGTAACTTTTTGTAAGCAAATTTTGAAGAAATACAATATTAATTGGTGGTAAGAATGACACCTTGTACAGGGCCCTAGGGTACAATGACATTTCTTAGTGGGAGGACCTGGAGAAGAGTTTATTAATAATTCCACTTATTACAGACTCTGTTACCTTCAGATTATCACTTGAAGTGCAAATACACAGTGGAGATTACACATGGCAACATTTAGGAAGCAAAGTTCAGATGCTGTAATTGTGCAATGGAGTCACTTGGAATTATTTAATAAAAGAGGCATACAAAAACGTTCCTCACTCTAATTTCATTAATAATGTATTTTGCATTTGGCTGGAGACATTTGGCTGGCAGCTTTTCTTCCAGTGAGTTGTGGAACAAAGCAGTAACCCACTAAGATTTCCTCATTGGAGTTATGCTCTGGGTCATGGCTGCTAAGAGTGGCAAGGAGGTCATGGAGCCCCTGATACCAAAAGCACAAAGTAGGGATTGGAACAGGGCTTTTTAACTGTCTGCAGCCTTCAAAAGATAGGAACAGAGGTGGGAGAAAGTGTTCTCTGAAGGAAAATGGCATGTCCCTTGAAGCTAGTTAATTGGATATGTATCCTGATTTATTTTCCCTGTTTATTGAACAAGCAGTATGG
The DNA here is from genome assembly GCA_013398175.1 of Climacteris rufus. NCBI lineage: Eukaryota > Metazoa > Chordata > Aves > Passeriformes > Climacteridae > Climacteris > Climacteris rufus. The sequence goes on from VZRZ01007083.1 coordinate 472,545, forward strand.
ACACACATTCACTGCTGTGCCAGAGACTTTCACAGGAGCAGGTTTTGCCGGTGAGATTTCTTTTCCTACTTCTACCTGCTAGTTGCAAACATCTTATTTTGCCTTGCAGATGTCAGATGCTGGCTCTCTGGTTCTGTTCACCTTTGCTTCCCCTGCAGCTCCCACACCTGGCTGGGCTCCCAGCCCTGCAGTTGCCTGACTAACTCACTTTCTGCCTCATTTACTCCCAAATGACTGCTGAACAGTGATCCCAAATTCAGGACCAGCCCCACTTTGTGACTGGCTGCTCAGGATGCTGCAGTAGCAGTGTGTTTAGTGACTTCTCTTTAAAAATGTTACAGCCAAACATCTTTTGAATTGTAAAGCTAGATTTCATTGCCTTCACTAGAAGGATGGAATGAACAGTGGGGAAAAAAATGCACCAGTGAGGGAACTGTGAGGAATTCCTAAGTGATTCAGGAGGCTGGAGCCACTGCCAGGGGTGGTGTGTGTACATTGCCATGTGCTTTCCTGAAGAAAAGCAAAGTTCCTGGTTGCCTGATCCATCCTGAACATCTCTTACAAATAGCAGGCCAAGCCACTTGTGTTGTTGATACTTTGCACTTGGCATTCACTTTGAAGAAGTGAATGCCAAGGTTTTGGAGAGGTTTAAATTTTTTTTTTTTAGTGAGCTTGAGACCTTTAGAGTAAACCTAAGGCCACTTGAGACCACTGTCTTACAATTCTGAGCTCTTTTCAGGATGGTGCTCACAGTGACACGAACACAAGTCAGGGTGTGAGCTGTGAGTGCTGTTCCCCAGGGTTGTTTTTGTCTGAACAATGTTATGTATTCAGCCCTTGGTGGCTCCCAAGGGAGAGTCTTGGACTGATTCCCTTCTCACAGGTACATCTGCATCTTTGTGGCCCTCACTGATCTGGTGGTCACTGACTTTAAATGTGTGGGAAGGTGAATAAGTGTGAGTCTGGAGTTTTTACATTTCTTTTGTTCAGATTCTGCTCAGTCAGAGTCAAGGCTTTTTTAATGGAGACTTGTATAGGCAGACTTTGGCTTTTTTCTCCATGTGCTTATTTCTAAGATATTTCTTCCATAATATTTAAGGCCCATTTTAAAACCTTAGGTGGGTATATCCAAATTCTATTGCAGTTCAGGGACAGCACTGTGATTGCTTACCTTGTGCACTATCTAAACAAAAAAAACCCTTTCATGTGTATATCACCTACTGTTTTCATCAATTTTCCCACCTAACTAAAAGTTCTGTGTCTGATTTCAGAATCCCAGTTTCTTAAATGTTGGAAAGTAGATTGTATTTTTGCTTTAAATGTCCTATAAAAACCATGCTAACAGCACAGAAACAAAATCCTACAGAAACTCAAGTAATTTTTACTTAATTCCTTAGCCCAAAAAAGTAAAATCGGGGCTCAGATGTGGCATTCATGCACTTTGCTGTATTCTGTGGACATGTAATTAGTAGTTAAAATGTTGGTTATCTTGTAGGTGGCATGTTATTTTAGAGCTCAGCATTGGAGCTGGCTAGCTGCTTGTGATTCTGTTGGAGGATGGGAGAGATAACAGAACTAGACAGTGATCTTATTTTTTTGGTGTTTTTCTCTTGGAGGAGGCTGAATCTGAGTACCTTGGCACTGCTCCATAGCAGAGGAGCTTGCAGTGATGCTGCAGTTTTGTTGGTGCCACTGCAGACACAAAGGCTAAAACAAATCAAACTGAGCTGAGAGGAGCAGATGGGGCAAGTGAGAAGTTGGGAAATCATTCAAAGTGTTAGACACCGAATGATTTCAATTTTCCCGAGACAAGAGGGTGCTGTGGCACAACATGGCTCTTTCTGACACTCAACACACGTGAGGCAATTTTGGAATAAAGGCTGCATCAGGTGTTCTGTTTCCAAATTTCCCTGCCTGAGGGGGAGCGTTTGCATTTGGCAAGGGTAACTGTAAGGGGGTGGGGTGGTGAAAACAAGCTTATCATGAATCCTTTCTGCTGTTTTGTTGACCACTCCGAGCAGAATGTGTCTAACAAATGAATGAAGTTCCTCCTTTGGGGGCAAAAATGGAATTTGTAGGGGTATCACAAGGCAGTGGGAGTCAAAGAAATCAAGCAGAGATACCTCCTTTCTTCTAAAAATGTTGCCTTGATTTTAATGTTCTCCTTAAAGGATGCAATATCCCCCACAGTGTGGGAATAACCAAAAGAATAAACCCTTCCCTCTGATAAATATGAATGTTGGAAATGTGGGCATCTTCATGTATGCAAAACCCAAGTAATGACCCTTGGAGATAGGAAAAGCTCTGTCTCCTGGTCTTTTCTGTCTTAGTGATGGTTTTGCCTTGTCCTAGAGTGGATTTTTTGGGTGCTGCATTACTAGAAGCTCAGGTAAGGCTGACCCTGACCTGAGCTTAGTGTTTCCCCTGCTTATATTCTTTTAAAAAAAAGAACTGAACTTGCTGAGCTGACAGCACCAGCTGAGCTGTACTCCATCAATAGTGAGTACACAGAAATTCCTTGAAATGTGTGATCTGTATCCCTCTCCAACATTGTTCTTCTGTTAAGATTCCCCTTTAAGGGATTTGGTATCTTTTAGAAGTGAGGAAATGAGATACAAAGAATTCTGATCTCATCTGATAATTGTGGCCTAAACACGATTTTGCAGTATTTATTGCTTATAATAAATAAATAGACTGTAGATAATTCCTCTTTAAAATGCTGTGGGGCACAGAAAAGTTGAGTGGAGGAAAAATGTGTATGATAAGGCATAGTTCCAGCAGAAAGAAAAGGAACTTAAATAGTAGTTGGATTCTTTCCATCCACCCTACAAAGAAGAAAATTGGTTTGCAGGAAATATAGGTCATGGCACTGTTCTGGCATCTTGATGTTGCTGTTCTGTAAGTACACTGGATTGCTGGCAGCACAATTTGGGACTCCCATTAGAGCTGCTCTTTGCTGTCAGGCTTAAAGGCCATTTAATATCCCTTATCTGATCTAATGCACTCCTCACAAAGACAAAGAAAATTTGAAGGAGCTGTGAGTTTGTTTTGGTTTGTGGTTTTTTTTTTTTTCTAGATTTCTTTTTAAAAACAAGTTATTGAAAATCAATTTGGAGGCTCTTCCTGCTGGTTCATCCAAAAGTCAGTTACTTTAATAAGGACCCAAAGATCAGGGCTGCTCCATGAATGGGGCATTGAAGGGAGATTATTCTCCCCTTTTCATGGTAAAGCACAGAATAAAATTAAACCCTGCATTACTGTGCCATGTGGTTTTACAGAAACAAGCTTATTGTTGGAGAAAAAGTTTGGCTTTTTGAACGTGGACTTTGATTATGGGATTAATCTAATTTCTTTGTGTTAGGGAAGGCATTAAAGGCAGCTGAATTCTGTGATTTAGGTGGTCTGTGTTCTCCTCAGTGTCCAGCACCAGGACAGGTCAGTGGAGTTTGTAGGAACTGGAGAACAGCCAGGGTCTCTGTGGGGACACGAGGTGACACTGCTCCCACCTGAGACAGCTGGCACTGAAATGTAAAATAGTCAGTGATTTTTCTGCTTCTCTCTGTACAAGTGGCTGCTGTGAGCAACAGGAGGCCAAGATGAAAACAGAAGCATGGAAAGGACATTAGGATAAGGAGCTGTAGGTACAGAGTGGCTTTGCCTGTTTGCTGCTGAGGTGCAGTGCAGTGGTGGCAGCAGGGCTGGGACTCAGCCCCTGTGCTCGCTCTCCTCAGCTCTTTATCCCTTATGGTGCAACACAAATAATGTTTAGCTTGCTGCTGTGACATCGTGTGGTGCAGCTTTGAAGACAGATATATTTATATTTATATTTATATTTATATTTATATTTATATTTATATTTATATTTATATTTATATTTATATTTATATTTATATTTATATTTATATTTA
>VZRZ01007083.1:476467-648946 GCA_013398175.1 Climacteris rufus
ATATTTATATTTATAATTTACATTTACATTTCTGTTTAGCTATCTAGATACTGATATATAGCTAGACATACATGTGAATTTTGGGTTGGTTCAAGATGTTCTTTGTATTCTCCAGCTTTCATAACTGTGGGTCCTCCTCACAGGAGCAGGGTCTTCTCCAGCCTTCTCCTATCTATCCCACAGTACTGCTGCAGTTTTAGGAGTTATGTGCTGTGTATAAATACACCTGACTTGCTAAAACTGCTTCATACTCATGTATATTTTCTTTTTAAATGTTTTGTCTTGAATAAGACTGGAAGTTAACAAATCCATTAAATCTGATGAAATCAAGGTCTGTCTTGCCTCTCCTTCTCTCTGTCCTGTGGTCACTTGGGGCTCATGTGGTTTGTTGCAGGTGCAGTTCTCTGGTTCCTGGGCTGTGCTGCACGTGTTGGTCTCTCTCAGGCTCCTTGCACCAAGTAGGGCTGCAGTGAATTGAGACCCTTTTGTTTTGGGTGAAGTTCTACCAACTTATTGCTGCTCAATCTGGAGATTTTCAGGTGTGAGAAAGACAGAAGAGCACAACTCCAGACCTTTATTGCTGCCCCAGTGTATCTGCAGTGGGCTGTTATTACTTGGAGTTCATTAGGAGCAAAGAAAAGCAGTGGAGATCTCACCTCTGGCTGATGGAATGAGAGAGCTTTGGAATGAGCAGAAACCCAATAGTTTCCTGTGCATCCTGACTGAAGATTTCCTAAACCCCTAACAACTTTCCTTCATTATCTGCTGCTATGCTTGGATATAAAGCAGGATTTTTTACAAACAGGCAATTGGGAAAATTTCCTGTGGTGACAAACAGGTTTTCCCTTTGGGTTGATCTAAGTATTAAAACAGTGTTATTGTATCTTAGTTTCTTGGTTTCTTAGTATTTTTTTTATGACTTGCAGCAGGATTGGAGGGCTGATTCTCTAAGTCCTGAACAAGGTGGTTGTGTATGCACACATGCATGTGTATGTGATTTAAAAAAGAAGCCCAAAGTAATACCTTTAAAAATCTGTTTACTTTTATTTTTTTTTTAAGGTAAAGATGCAAAAATGAGCAAACAGAAAGGCCTATCAGTTGTGTGTATCTGATTGAAATGCATAGGTTCTTATACATAAATTATTATTGCATGCAGTTGCATGAACAAATGGAAAAGCTGGGTTTAGGACCCCTTGAAAAGAATCTATTTCTGTTAGACATGCTTATCATTTAGATATATGCTTGTCTATGCAGTGTATAATTTTTCAGTGGCTCTTTCAGAGGTAATTGTGGAAGGCAAAATGTGCTGTGTGAATATGTTACTTCAAATTGTAGAATGCTTCCGTGAGAAAATATATGATTAGTCTGCAAATAATCTCTTCAAAGGCCCTATTACAATTCTGAACTCTGAGATGGCTTGGGTAGGCTTTGCTCTCGCTTTGGAGGGACTAAGAATGTTAAAACCATTTACATGCATTGTCACAAAATAATTTTATGGGGTTGATCCTGCCTGACACGATGCTTCACACCATGATGGAAAATTCATAAATGTTTTCTTCCATTTGATGCTCAAGAAGCACTTAAAAGCACTCATTTCTGTAAGAGTTATTTTCTCTCTTTATATCCAATTCATAGATTATGGTCAAGTGTTCATTTTTATGGTATTTACAAGACATCAGGAGAGCCAGCTTGCTCATAACGCTCTCCCTCCACCCCCTGCCCAGACTCATCCTTGCAGCATCCTTGAACAAAGAGACCTGAGATTCTGAGCCATGCTCAGAGCTGATTTAACAATGCATTTTCTTGTAGTAAATTTTGGAGAGGCTGAGTCATTTGTGGTCAAAGAGTCTAAGGTTATGTCCATTATAGTAAAGACAGGAGTGATGGTTAATAAGTTTTTGAGCTGTCTAAATATTTTAATTTGGGATGAAGTTCCCAGGCTTGTATTTGCCAGCCATGTGTGTGTCCATGCCCATCCCTCTGCTCAGCCCACAGACCTCTAGGGATCTTCACTCCAACTTCTCATTCCCTGAGTGGTAAAGCATCCCAGCTTTCTCTTTGCATGGGCTGGGAATTTCTCAAAGTCTGTTCTGAGCATTGAACTCTTGGAAGAAGCTCGGATTAATGTGGAAATCTCTCCATTCATCAATTTATCAAACAAAAGACTGAGTTGTCCTCTAGAGCATTACCTGCAGTGTTGTGGGAAAGTCTGCTTGTGGAAGAGTGTGCTCTTGGATCCTGGATTAACTGCAGCTTCCTGGGGGAATGAAACCCATTCAGGAATTGTGCTGGAATCTGACAGCTGCTCTTGGAGCAGTTGTGCTGTGACACATCCATGCTCCATCCATCCCAGTCTGGATAAAACACAGAGCACCAATGTGCCAGAATGTGCCCTGTAACTTGCTCTCATGCAGTGTATTTTCCTTTGTAAGGGATGTTTTAATGACTCTGGAGGTGTGGGGGAGACCAGCTGGCTGTAAAATAGGTGTGTAGGATTCAGTCCCATCCTACAGTTGTTTTAGGTGTTGGTTTTACTTGCTTAGGTGTAACACATTTGTTTTATTCTGTTGTTTTGTGCCTTGGCCTCTGTGTTCTCCACGAAGGACTTGGGCAGCACAGGGCACACACCAGTGCTGTTGTATCCCTGATGCTCCACGCTGAGGGAAGGTTATAGGAAAGGTTGTGGTGAGAGAGCTCTGAGGAGCAAAGCGTGTCACACATCATCAGGCTGCAGAGGTGTGGAGATGACACGTTGGTTCTGTTGCTCAGTCCCCTCTGGGTGTCTGTGACCAGGTGATGACACTGATTTTTCACACAACTTCAGTTGCCTTTCACAAGTTCACAATAATTTATCAGCCTGTGCACCTAAGAGTGAGCAGCTCTTTTTGAATCTCGTTTTGTCTTCAGTGGAATTAATGATTTAAGAGGTGTCTCCACAATAAATTAAATAGCTAAACTGGTTTGAGAATTGAAATTTGATTCAAACCATTTGGTCACCATACCAAACATAGATGTGCTAAATAGTTTTCTAAATATTGGAATTTTATTTGTTGAGATGGGTTATTCTGCAATACAATTATTGCAGCGGAACAACCGTAACCAAAATTTAGCAGTCCCCTGTTTTCAGCTATTGGTCAGAAATGCCTTATTGTGTTTATCCCCTGGGGTTTGTCACCTGGGCAATGCTGGGATGTGGTGCAAGTGGCTGTAGCAAGGAAAGGCTCCTGTTGGGCAGTGGCCACCGTGCCTGGCTGCCGAGCCGCGCTCTGCGTGCCCTGGGCTGGGATGTGCTGACCTTTCCAGCCAGCCCTGGGCTGCCCTGGAGACGCCTCCCTGCCACCCAGCATCAGCTCTGTGTACCCTTCCCGCCTGGTGTTTTTGCCAAGGTTGTATTTCATTGCTTTTCAAATTTTCCCCTGCTCAGGCTTGCTTGGCTGAGACGACGAGGAGCTGCCGTGGCTGCATCCAGTGTTGGTTTTGGGGAATTTCTAATTCACAGAAAGGTGCCTGCAGCTCAGGTTAGGCACATTTTAAGATGTGTATTTATGAATTTAAAATTACAAACACTTTTTTGCTTGGGTGTTTTATTTTTGGATTTTTTTTATTTTTCCAGATAAGCTCTGTAATGAGTTGATCCTTTGACTCACCCACAGATAAAACAGTTCCAGTGAGAGAAGCTGTTTTATGGGATTCATTTTGGAAGCTATTCAGGGAAATTACTGTAGGCTTTTTGAGAAAATTAGTGAGAGCATGGAAGGACCACAGAAAGGCTTTTTCCCTTAAGATTTTAAGTAGGGTCTTATGAAGGGAAGGAAAAAACCCAACCCTGCTAATTAAAGATTTTTTTAAATAATGAAATAAAATTATGCAAACTCTGGTTTTGGATATGGGTAAGTTCTTAGCTGTTTGTGTTAGTGAAAGTTTTATTTTAAATTGAAGCTCTTAGAAGGGAAAGGAAATTACTTAATCACTGCTTCAAATTTGTGTCTATTTATGGGGCTGTGTGTGTATCCCCTTTGCAAGATGTTAAAGAGTTTGAATTTAGGATTATGTTAAAAAATGAATGTACAAATTGTATGTGTGAAATGATCAAGGCACCTCATCTGTTGGGCTGTGGGAACCTCAGGAGCTCTGCTCGTGATGAATAAAATCAGCTGAATTCACCTGAAGTTTTTATCCTGGGGAAAAAAAAATGTAACTCAAACCTCTGGATCTTTCACAGGGACTCTTTGATTATTTGAGTTGGAGAGGGGCATTTCTTGGTGATCAAATTAGGGTAATGTTTTGTGGGTATACACGTATCTCAGTTATATATATACATATATTTAAATATATTATCTAGGGCGTGGAGAACTGGAGAAACTACACATGGACTTCTGCTGAACAAAATTATGTCTTTGTCTCTTAATGACAGGTTATTAAAGGAGGAAGTCAGATTGTTGGAGTAACTTAATCTAATTCTGGTAAATGCAAGACACACATGGAGTGTGTGATGTTGAACTGCAGCGAGGGGAATAGAAGAGCAGGTGTGGCTGTGGAGAATCCCAGCAGCATCCCATGAAACTTTACACTAAATAGCAAATAACTTGGAAATGTGCCTCATCTGTGCATGGGGCTAATTGATTTCTGTGCCACTTGGTCTGTAGTTTTGTTTGTATTTAAGGTACTCTTTGGAATCCCTCTCTCTCTCAACTATCCCTTTGTGCATGCCAGACATCACAGACCTTGAGGTCAGACAAACAGCCACACTGAAGCCATTCAAGGAATTTTTGGGCACACTTTCACATCAAAGGACAGACACTGTGCCTGTGCATCTTGAATAGGTCTAGGGTATATTAAACCTGAGGCCATCTTTTGTAAATACTCCTGTAAATACGTTTTAAAAATATTGTTCTCATTGGGTGTTGGGGGGATCTGGACAGGTCTGTGTGGCTTCACCATCTCCATCAGCACAGATGTGGTGGGTGGGGTTTAGATGCTGCTCTTTTTTCATTAGATGCTCGGGGTAGACAGTGAGGGAGGTCAAGGGAGTTATGTGAGAAACTCCCTGCTACTCTGCATGCTTCTCCTTGGGTGTGATGACTTGAGTATCCCAAACTGTGTGTGTGTACTCCTTCCTGTTTCTGGGTGACACAAATGTCTGTGTGAGATGTGTGGTTCCTCCTCCCCTCCCCTGGTCTCTTGTTCCCCAGTGTTATTTTTTTGGATGGGAACAGCACATTGGCCTGTTTAAAAATGACAGAAAAAATAAACCCAAACAAAAAAATTCCTGCCTTGAATGACTGAATTTGTCACAATAATTAAGGATGGTAGCTACTGCTCTGGATGTGTTTCACCTGCTAAGAGCTACTGCAGTCAGCACCATATGGTGGCCTTTTTTCCCCCCTTTTTAATAGACTTAGAACAGCAATTTGTTTCACCCGTGAGCCAGCACCACAGCATGCATTGCTTAACAGAAGCAACGTAAGACTGGTGAGCTTTTCATTTTAAGTTTCAAGGAGCATTTAGCTGGGCTTCAGAGCCTGCTTTCTGGCATGTCTGTTTGCACTGTAACTCTTTGATGTATAAAAGTAAGGGGCTGAAGGGCAGAAGGGCTTGAGTTTCTGACCAGACACTCCTCAGTCCTTAATGTTTGCAAATAATATGTTAATATTTACTTGTCTCTTAGATTTATTGCCAAGCTCTCATCAATGTCTGTGTGTCACCCTGAGACTGTGGAAAGCAAGCTATTGAAGATACGGAAAATTTTATTTTATTTGATGGGTGAACTGACAGTGCAGGTTGAGTTATGGGTATGTCTGGGTTGTGAAACAGGGCCTGGAGCAGGATCCCTGATCCTCTTCCAAAACACAGGGCAGTGTTACAGCACCATGTTCATGTCCCTGTGCCCTTATCCCTAACAGTGCATGGGGATGTGTCAGTGCTACTTTAGTTTTTTTGGTTTTTTTTTTTTACCAGAGATACTCAGTTTTTTAACAACTGTGCCCCATAAGCTGATCTAGGGTAATGCAAACCCACAAGTAGTTCAGGATCCCCCTTATCTTTGATTTGATTGACAGACACAATGAATACAAAAATATGAATTTTTCCTTACTCTTAGGCTGCTTTAAAGCTTGGGCAAGTGGTGAAGTGCCTTATTAGCCTGGACTGACATCTCCAGGGTGGAACAATGACATGGTAGCACAGCAAGGTAACCTGCACTGCACAGGACTGGTGCTTAATTCCCCTTCCATGCCACTCCAAGTAAATTGTTGAGGTTAGGGAGGCAGGAGGACTCCCTGCATGAAGGGCCATGAGAACAGACCTGCAGACCACAGTGGCTCTCCTCTCACCTGCTGTGCTTTGGGAGGCTGTAAATAGCCCATTTCAGAGCCTGACACCTCCGCAGGCAAACACCCATGGGGTGTGCTGAGTCCTCCTTCAGATGCAGGAGCTGTGGGCCTGGGGTCTTCCATCCTTCCTGTCCTCTAATTGGCCCTGGGGCCTTGCAATTTGTGATGGCCACCTAATTCTGGATCAATATCTCAGATTCCTTCTGTTACATGGTGGTGATAACCCAGCTCTGCAACTCCCTCCCTTGGTGATAACCAAGCCCTCTGCTTCATTAGGAATATCTGCTTGAAAATAAGATATGTATCTGAGGGAAATGCAGGTTACAAATGATTGTAATTAAACCTCATGTAGCACATTTCCTACGTCTGTCCTATTGTGTTTCTTTTTTCCTTTCTGAAAAGGCAAGAATGCAATTTCTAGAGGGTACAGGTGTTCTGTTCAGAGTTCAAGAAGATCTCAAGTGAGATGAGTTTGAACTGTCACACCCCCAGCCTTGCTCCTGTCTTGCAGCTTTGTGTACTTTAACTGGAACAAAATGTACTTTTAATTTCACAAAGCTTTAGAAAAAACAGGGAACACTGAGTGGTTTTTCTTTATAAATTAACCAACTTATTTGGAAATAAAGTGTGATTTTTTTTGTGTGGACAATGCCCAGTTGTATCCTTGTAGACCAGGCAGCTGCAGGAGAGAGAGCACCCTCCAAAATGTGGGGACTTCCAATCCCAAAGGCAAACTTCTCTTTAATTTTGCACAAAAAGTACTTGCTCTGCACAGGAGAGATTTTCGTCTGAGTTTTGACAGGAGTGGGATAGAAAGAGCTATTCCTTGGGATTCTCTGGTGTGATGGGAGCAAGGGGAGCATAGGGAGGATGGTGCTGTGCCCAAGAACTTTTAGTTCTTCACAGTCTTTTAACTTCGTGTCTTTGCCACTTGCTACTGTTCAAATGGGTTTAGTTTGCAAATTTAAATGAGCTTGCTAATGTTCTCATTTTAGCAATACCATCTAGAAATGCTGATTTAAAATGTCACCTAGTGATTTTAATCGGTGAGGAATGGGCAGTTCTGCAAAACGTAGATCCTTTTTTATATTCAGTACACCTCCATCACAGCAAAAATGGTCCTGGTAATGTTCCTTGCCTGAAAGGCATGTGTTGGGCTGGTTTTGGGAAAAACAGTAATTTGCATTTCATTTCTGAAGCACCAGTAAACTCCAATTTTTTCAACCAGCAGTGGATTTGAAGTTGAAATTTCTGGTTTGAGGGAATCTGGCCCACCTTGCAGTTGCTGGGTGGTTGCCCTGAGCCATCCTGCACTGCAGAGCTTCCCCAGGGCCCAGCACCTGCAAGCCTTGGCTCCCTGGGAGGTGCTGTAAGCCCACCAAACTGGGCTCTTTTCTCCAAAATCTCCACTTCTCAAAAATGTTCTGCTCAGATGTTTGTGCGCAGATCTGTGATATTTGCAACACAAAGGATATTGTGTTTCTTCTGCTTGCAGGTCCCAAAGTCAGTATTTTTTTAGCAAATGCTGATATTCTAATTTGTTTTGCAGTGCAAAGTCCTTCAGTAATCCAAAAATTGCTCCCCAGAGTGCCAGGGAAGGACAGGATTTTACCTTGTGGGAGAACAGGATTGTCAAGTGTCCTGTTATCCAGTAGTCAGGAGGATGTGTCCTGCAGTAGGAGACACTTCAGAGAGCAGGTTGGGAATGGCCTTACTGGATTCATTTCGAATCACTAAGGTTGGAAAAGACCTTTTAACATCATCCAGTCCAATTTCTGCAAGTCAGAGATTGCTGTTAGTTAAGAGCAAGGACTCGTGGTGCAGGTGGGTTGTTCTCTGCTCACTGCAGCAAACAGATGCTTGTTATCAATTAGCACAGACCTGAGGGCACCTTGTGTACTTAAATAAAGGAAGGACAAGATCAAAGCATCACCTTATGATTTACAAAAGAAGTGAGTTGTGTAGTGACCTTAGAGCAGAATCATAAAATACTTTGTTATTCCAAAAACTCTTTGCGGAAAAAGAAATTGAAGGATATGAATGCCCAGAGCATGGAGCCCTGAGACAGGAAAGCAAAACAAAGTAAAAGGGGGGAAAAAGAATAAAACCCACTTAATTTTCCACTGAATTTAGTGTCTTCCATTTAAAAAAAAGATGGAGGAGAGTGAGAATCAGTTAGAATATGCCAACACTAGTAGTGAATATGTTCTTTCATATATGAAATTATCCCATAATGGAGACAAATTGCTTGAATCATTAAAAAATCCCAGAAATGCTGATGTGGAAAAGACCTTGGGAGATAACTTAGTGTGTTGCCAGGCTCTTAGGTGAGATCAAGTGTACCTGTCTCACCTCCAGAAGCTGACAGTCTGTCTAACCTCTTTTTAAACCTTGGATATTGATTTCTCATCTTCCTTAGACAGCCTGTTCTGGGTCTTCACCACTCTTACTTACAAGACTTTCATTTTTCTAATACCCAATTCTTTCTACCACTTGTCCTCCTGTCAATTGCAGGAGAAGAACTGATGGATGTCCTCTTCTGTTACTGCCTTGTTGGACACTTGTGGATGATGCTTAGCACCTCCTTAAATTAATCTTAGCCTTGCTTTTCAGAAAGAAGAAAAAAAGAAATTTTGGTTCTTGTTTCCTGCTGACCGTGCTTCTGAAGTCATAGAGTTTTTTGTGGTGTGGTTTGTTTTTTTTTTGTTCCCTGGTTGGTTTTTTTCCCCTCCAAATGACCTTTCCCATATTTTAAGGAGTGGCACTCAAAGTGGGATATCTATTGAGACAGCAAATGTCTTTATAGTGCAATGGAAAAGAAGAATAAGCTCCTTGGTCTTAGCATCTCATGCTTCTGTCACACTTCTTTGATATTTCTGGATTTTCAATAACACTGTATTTTTTACTTGTATTCATTGTAAGTGGCTGAAGTGCAGATACTTGGCCTTTTATCAACTCCACTTTCACCACATGAATTTTAAAAGGAAGAATAAAATAGAAAATCAAGTAGGAAGTGCTGCACTCTATCAGGTTTCAGCTCTGAGATATTGTATCCACGTCTCCTACTTGTTGATTTGTTCTTTCTCTGCTGATTCTGCTCACATTTCTTAGCTCTGTCACCTACAGTTGATGACTTTTTGTTGCTGTTTAGTCCTGTAAGAGCAATGGCATCTCATATTGCTGCTGATGGTGGCTATTTCAGGGATCATTTATCAGATGAGAGTTGGTGACTTCAGGCCTTGAGCTGGGGACTCTGATCTCTGCTCTTTGCAGAGCTTTACATGAGCCTCTAAAGATTAGAAACAATTTCTAGATTTAGGGCTAGTCATCATTGCTTTTGCAAAATTTGTCTGTGTTGGTTTAAATTTTAGAGTGGTTTTGATCTCCTGCATGCTGTTGGTGATTTAGATTTTTAGAACCCTCTGAGATGGCAAAAAAAGATTTTACATATTTTTAAAATAATATTTTATTAGAACTGTATCTTGTCCATGTATTGGTGCTGGCATCATATGATCAATGTTTGGATCTAAAAATACTCCATAATTCTCCAGTGAAGAGAAAGAAAAACAATTGTTAAAAGATCCATTCCTTCTCCTTGAAAAAAGCTACCAGAGTTTTTGGATAGCTCAGGTGATTTTCAGGAAGAACTTTATGGAACAGATCAAATCCCATAAAGATGAAGGTATTTGCAATATGCAGTTATAGTGTAGTTATAAAGCACTATGAGACTCTTGAGTCTGATGTATTGTTACTCAATGATTTCAAACACAAGGTGATGCCAAAGCATTTATTTAAGCTGTTGGTATTTCAGAGTTAATTTTACACCTGAACTGAAATAAGAAAATAAGCAGAGCACTTTAAGAAATGTCTGGAGGTGTTGCTATGTTGTTTAAAATTACTTGGGGAAACAAATAAAACCCCTCCCATATTCTGAAACATGAATATCTAAAAGGCCTCATTTTATTTGAGAGGGAACTGGTGAGGAAAAAGATTTGAGGAAGTGCATTTGTGATGCACCCTCACCTGAGTACTTATGAGATTTCCCTCAATACACTCAGTGATAATTATTCACATATCCCTTTGAAAATGTGTGCTGGGTGCCATGTAATGCAACAGCTCTAGGTTACCACTGTGTTTGAAAGAATATTTCCTACCCCAGGAAGCAGAATTTCTTCCCTTTTGCTCTTCACTTCCTCCTTTTCCTTGTGCTGGGTTATTCTCTGACATTATCCCTTTATTGCTCACTCCCTGCTGCCTCCCTCCTGTGCACAGCACCCTTGGCCCTGTCTCCCTGCACCCTGTGTGAGCCCATTTCCACCAGGATTTCCAGCTGCAGCCCTTCCCTCTGATATTCCCTCCTTCCCCCCTTCCCCCATGTTTTTCCTGATGCTGCTGTGCTTGCCTGCTCTGTCTGATTAGCTGGCTCCAGGCTGCGAGTTAAATGTCAGTATAATTTTTTCTTTCTTCCAGTCTTAAAGAAGTGCCATGAAATGGAATTTGAACACAAAAAAAAATTAAAAAATTCACTTCTGCTGGGAAAGGCTTAACCTGCAGTGTCCAAGCAGGCACTAAATCCCCACAAGGTTTGCTTCCATTTGTTGTTAGAAACCATCCTCATCAACAGTTGTGTAGTCTGAAAGACTGGAAATAAAAATGGTGTGGTCAGTGAACTAATGCCACTGAGTGTATTCTCTTTTGTTCTCACATCTTGGGTCGATTTGCTGCTTACAGTGTGCTCAGACACTTGCTGGAGGTTGCATTTTCTCTCCTCTCAGAATATGACACTGGCTTTGATAACAGTGATAATGAGGGAGTGGTTGTGGTTCACATCTTCCCCAAGCAGCTACTGCTTAGTTTTTATTTATTTAATACAGTATTTTTCAATAAGGAGACAACAGATCATAATCAGGTTTTTATCTGAGCTTATTGGAGGTTATTAAAAAAAAATAAAGACTTTCTGGCAGTGGCCAGCAGGCAGGAGGTGTGTCTGACCAACTGTGACCAAGAAAATAGGACGAGCAAGACACTGAAACGGGCTCTGTGCTACAAATCAATTCAGTGATGACAGGCAGGACCAGGGTCAGGGTGCAGTGGTTTTGTTCTCAGCACTGGGAAAAAGGTTAGGAAAGATGAACAGCTTGGCAAAGAGGGATCCTGGGTCCTGTTTGTGCCTCCTGCTGAACTCCCAGCAGTGAGGGATGGAGGTGGAGGCAGGGCTGGGCTGGGCACTCAGGCTGCCCTGGGCACTGGGACTGGCAGAAGAGCCCGTGGAGCCTTTCCTGAGCAAGGGCTCCTGTCCATGACCTGCTGTGCCAAATCCTGCTGGGGATGTGCCAGAGGAGTGTTGGGCCTGCAGGGCTCAACCCTGGACTTGTTCTTTTGGCAGCCCCATGGCCACGGCAGAGCTGCTCCTGCACTCGAGGGCTTTGCTGGCTGGGGGCCAGGAGAGCTTCCCATGGCCAGGCACCGATAGCTTGTGCCTCTGATCAAAACTGAATTCTGGTCTGCTTCATATAGAGGGACAAAGTGCTCTTATTCCATCATTGACCCCTCTCTCTCAATTTAAAGCTCTTCTGTATTGCTCTCAACTGTTCACAGATACTTTAGATGAAGATAAGGATCCTTGTTTGGTTTTTAGAGAGATTTAAAGCAGCCTCAGGGAAAGCAGTGTGCTGGCAAGGGCAGTTACTGTACAATGGAAAAGACATTGCTACAATAAATACAGCAAACAAACCCAGTTCAGGAGGAGGGAGATGGCATTTTGGGGATTAAGTCCTGCCTTACTTTGCTGTCCTTTAGTATTTTCTGTCAAGTGGCATCCAGGAGCCACAGTCTGCTGGGTTCCTTTTCCCTGGAGGGGGAAGCTGGGTCCGAGGTGTAAATGGAGATACCACAGATAACCACCCTGGAAGGATATTATTGGCTTTTTACTCACTTGAGGTGGAGTAGCAGATGAAATTAGAATTGGCTGTTGATAAATCTGTAGGTGATTGTAGCTTGAATTGGGCTGTGCAGGGTGTTCTTCCCTGTGGATTGCACTAATGACATGATGGAGGGAAAGGCAGAGAATTTTGATAATTAATGTGTGTTTGATTCCCAAAGATAAAAAATGGAATAAGTTAATATTTTACAACCAGCTCCTTTTGCTTTCTTCTTCGGTTGAGCAGGGAGTCTCTCAGATCAGTAAACCCTTGATGAGTGGAAAGATCAGGACGAAATCTGCTTTTAAGAAGGAGTGAGAGAATTTATTTGTGCATGGCACATTTTGTTTGCTCTTTTCCCCATGCTCATGAGAATATTTTGATGAAAATCTAATAAAAAATTAAGAAAAAATTATAAAAATTGAAATTTCACATACTTCTTACTTGAAATCTAAATGTTACTCCTAAGCCTAAGTGCATCTTTTAAAAGATAAAAGATAAATCATGGTGAAAATGTGTGCAGGGTTTTAGCTACATCTGTTAATGGCTTTTTTACACTGGTGCATCTGCAAGACATTTAGAAGTGTCACTTCTAAGTGCTCTGCATGTTTCTTTACAGAATCTGTTGTGTCTTCTTGGCTGGTTTTAAGGCCTAAACACACTTAGGAGACACTGAATTGGGATCTCAAGATTTGTTTACATCTGAGACCTTGAGAAAGACACTTGAGCGTAGGTTTCATGTGTTGACACTTTAATCCTGTCCTAGCTGAAGCTCTGTGGGGAAATAATTTAAAAAGATAAATATGTTTCTATCAGACCAATTTACATTTTCCTCCCTTCTCACAAAAACTCACCCTCCCTAAGATTTGTGATTATCCATCCTCTGCTGGATAATCCTCTCTCCTTCCTTTCCTCCAAACAGAAAGGAGGACCTGAATGGTTGGCAGAACACAAGCACATTTGCCTTCAAGTAAGCAGCTTATGCCTGACAACAAAAGGAAACTTTTGCTTGTTTTGAAATGTCAGTGGGCAGAAGAGCTGCCCTGGGAGAACACATGGCTTTTTAGTGTTCTCTTTGTCACCTGAACACCTCTCAGATGAGCTGTCTGCTTTTGTGGGAGTTGGGGTCAGAAGTTTAGACACAGAATGGCGTTAGGACTGTGGACAATAATGATCTGATAGTAAACATTACAGAGATAATAGCTTTTAAAAACATTATTGCATTAAGACAGGTTTTTCAGTCAGATTGTTGGGATCAGCTGAGACGCCAGTGTTGGAGAGAAAGCAGCTGAAGAGAATTTGTGAGGGTACAGCAAAGGAGGAGAGATGTGTGCTCCTGTTTTTGTTAATGTTGGGTGAGAACCTTAACTCCTGAGTCCTGTCCTCCTCCTTTTTCTTCATTAAGCATTTTACAGCTGGACTGGGCCTTTTGACTTCTGATTTTTCACAGCTACCACTGCTGATCAGGGTGTGCAGAAAACATTCCTTCGTGCTGAGTAGCTCAGTTTTGGCATCTTGCCATTTCAGGCTTTCTGTTAAGCTCCCTGTCTCAGAAAAGGGAATCACTGTGGGCTTGGAGGACTTGTCAGCACAGTGGGTTTTGCAATCCTACAGCTTGTTTGTCTCAAGCATAGGAACCTTCACTGTGGAACAAGACTTTGTTATACCTGTAAATAAATTCTGGAAGAAAAGAAAGTCTCCCCCATTGAGAGTCTGGGAATACGAGAGATGTTTGATGCACTTCTATAGACACATGTAAAAAAAAGGGTTAAAATGAACCAATCTGAGAACAGGTAATCTCAGCATGCCCCTTCCACGAAGGCTTTTGTAAGGCATTGCAATGAAGGACTTAAAAAAGATAAGCAGCTTATGTAGAAGTTGGTGGAAGCTCTTGGGAAGGGCCCAGACAGGTGCAGATAAAATCTGAAGGTGGCTGTTTGAAACTGTGACCTGTAAGGAGCATTTATTGACCAAAGAGAGGATCATTTCTCAGTGTAGTGATTGAGAGATGAGAGGTGAGGTAGAAAAAAGATCTGGTGAAAGGTTGTTTAGACTGAAGATGTCACATTGACAAGTCACAGACTTAGGACTTCTGTGAGGTTTTGGGGATCTGTCTGTTCAGCACTCACCAATACACGAGGCAGTTTGCACTACTGACATTTCTCTCATTCAGCCTCCTCATTTGTCTGTTCATTTACCTTGGACTTTATGGATTAGCATGCAAATCATAGCCCCTGCTGATATTTATCTTTCTTTTTTATATTTGGTTTATCTCTGTATTTTCCAGAACACTCCCTCCTTTCTGTGTTGTTCAGGTCAGTGGTTCTCAGTTCCATCTATCCATCTCACGGTGAGCCCGGGCAGCCTGATGTGAAGCTATTTGTTTAACCATTTCAGCATCCCTGTCACCCTCTGGCCGGTGATTGAGTCTGCTGGAGAGACACACATCTACCCAGCCACACTTGATTTGTTGCAGGTCATTTTTCCCCCTCTGCATTCAATTCTCCCTTGTCATCAGTCAACTGCTTCATCCCAGCACCGCTCTCCTCCCTCAGCCTGTGTGTCGACCTCCGCCGTTGCCAGCCACGCCAGATGGGAGCAAAGTCGTGTGCCCATCGTGCCACTCATCCCATCCAGGCCCAGGATGGCGTGTGCCAGCTGGCCTTGGAGGTATCATTTCGTGTGTCCTCCAGTTGCCATTGGTTTGGAGGGTAATTTGGCGTGTTGATTTTGGTCAGAAGAATTATCTGTTCATCTGTGGCGAGCCATCTGCTTCGTGTGCAGTCAGTGGCACGGTGGGGAGTGGGATGGTCAGTGCACCTGACCCTTTCTGCTGTACCATGGTCAGTAACTTCTGTGTGCTGTGTGTTGATATTCAAGGTGTGGCTGGCTGAGGGTGTCAGTGACAGCTCTGTCCTGGTGTGTGGTCCAGGGAGAGTGTCCAGTTGCCTTTTCAATTACCCCTACTCACCTTTGGCTGGGAGCATTGCCTATGGTTTCCAGTCGCATGCAGTCAGTAGATGCAGATTTCACTGGTGTGTTTTGCATGTGTAGAGCCTTGGATCCTCCTGTGTGTAAGTTCCTGTACACCAGTGATGCCTTGAAAAGCTGACCTAGAAACAGAGACTAGACAGGAGTAAGGGAATAAAGGTGGGTATTGATTCGAAAGGCCTTCAAAGGTACATTTAGGGCAGACAGAGCCCCCCTAGGGGCTACACCCAAAATGGACAAGTCATGAGTTTTCCACACCTTTATAGGTTTGGTCCATTTGTGTATCATCATAAATTCACCAATTAAAACTTTGAAATTTCCCCCTAGCTCCCCTAGCTTGCCCCCCCTCTAGAAGCTTGCACCTGGGCAGTCTTAAGTGTCCTTGAAGACCAAGCCCAGAGAGGCGTTGTTATGTCTATCTTAGCATGAGAGAACAGCAACTAACAGGCTATAAAGCATCTCAGAGTTACACATTAGGCAATACAGAATTCAAAAAATATAAGTGTTAAAACCTAAGGCATCACCAGGAACATCCAGAAGTGCTGGCAGTGAAACCTGTTACTGATGCCTTTCTGTGTGTGTTGCTATTGGTAGTGGGTGAAGACAGACTGATGCCGTGTTTGAAAACACATTCCTACACATCCCTCTCTTGCCTCTTGGCTCAGGCTGTGCTACTGCATTGGGAACAAGGCCAGAGCATAGCCCTAATTTTGCAATATGCAACCATCAGCTTGGAGATGCTAAATCAATTGAACACGGCCTCGTCCAAAGCACCGGTGGTGTCTGTGCAGGTGGTGGTGTGTGCTGAGCACCAGTGCCATAGGTTGGTGCACTTTTTCTGCTGGGAACAAGAGGGTGCCACTATGACTGATCAGATTTCTAGTCATGATGTTTGCCATGCTGTTTGCTGACACACGATAAATGCTGATTTTAGCTTCTCCTTACCTCACTAGATAAAGTGAAGCTGGAAATATTTCAGTACTTTGTGTTTGCTGCTGCACATAAATGTAGTGGTACTTCCAAATGGGAGGTTCAGGCTTCTCAAATGTGAAATTTGGAGCTTGTGTCTCAGCAATTTCTTGCTCATCATCATGTTGAAGTCATTCTGCATTTGAATGGGTGAAGTAAGGTGTAATTAATGTTCCTATTGTTTCAAGTTGTTAGGCAAAGCAGACCAAGCCAAAAATTGCCTGACTCTATTCTCAAACAACAGGAATTAGATGAAATATATTCCTAAACAATCAGACTAAATTAATGTGTACTTTGGCAGACTCCAAATGAATGACATTGAATCCTTAAAACTATGACCATTAAATCAAGCACTGGCTTTGATACCATTAATGAAGAAATAATGTTTTGACTTTCATACCTTCATAAATTCTGACACTTCCAATTGCCCTCGAGTACCAAAATACCATTGTCATCTGCAATAATGTGCTCTTTAAGAATTTTGGCTGAACTATAAAGCTGGGTGCTTTGTGTTAGGAAAGGACAAGCATTTCTTGTTTGTGCTTTTATTTCCCTTTCTTTGGTGGCTGCAGGTCCTGCTGTTTGAGCCCTCAGCTGTGCTTCAGGGTCTTGTGCAGTAACAGTTGTGTGGGTCAGTAATGCTTGGGCTGAGCCTCGAGCCCCAAGTGATGTGTTGGGCGCTGACTTACGGATTGATGTACGACCGCTTCCTTTTCCATCCCCAGCAAGGGCTTTAAAGCTGCTCTTTCTTTTGTTCGTATTGCCTTTTGTTCCCATTACATGGAGGACAATCTGGTCTGAGAAAGACAAATTTCACAATTTGTCTTGTCAGGCTGTGAGATGGAGTTTTCCGTTCCGCCGGGCGGGCAGAGGAGCAGCGGAGCTCGTTCCGAGCGCGCGTGGGCGGCCGAGTGCGGAGACCCCTCGTGTCCTGCCGGGTCTGTGTGCTCCCCTCCCACACAGCAACCTGCAAATGCACCTCAGGAGCTCACACCTCCTTGGTGCTCTCTTCCTGCCCACCAGCGGGGCTCGGCAGTGCTGCCTCAGGATGGAAAACCACTCAGCTCCTGCTTGGAAAGTCATCCATTATTAACGGGCAATACCCACTCCGTGCACTTGCGCTGCTTTAGGATTCATTATGTTGCCTTTTGGTTGACCTGACAAAGCTGTTCAGTGCCTTTCCTGCCAGTGCAAAGTCCTAGATTCAACTTTGCTCCTGGGACCGTGTACTCCAGCTCTGGCTGACCTTTCACAGGAAGGAGAGAGCAGAACACAGCTGAGATATTAATTTCTGGAGAGAGTTAGGAAAAGGTATAAAAAATACTTTCCTTGCTGAGAAGCGAAAAATAGCAGTGATCATGCTAAAGGTAATAGGGATCTGGTTCACATTCCTCACTGTCCTATAAATGTGTGGTGGAAAAATTCTATCACTATAAACTTATGTTATTGTTGACCCATTTTCCCAACAGCTAATGGCTAGGACTGAATACATATTGCTACCATTATAATTGTTACATTTTGCCTCACTGCACCGGGAATTCTGTGAATATTGTGAGTCTGGCCCAGAGCTCTTTGCTAATCAAACACAAATTAAAACTAACCCAACTGACTGCTGTAAAAATATTGGTACACTTCCCTGGTAGATTTATAGTGTACTGAGAGAGCTTGAGACCCTCTCTTAAAATACATGGTCACATTTCTGTTTTAGAGAGGATGAAAATGAGATGCAGTAAGGTCTTGCAACCACACAGCAGATGAGAATTGGCTGCTCCTAGTTTGAGGCTGAGAACTCTACCTTTGGTAGAGAGGTAGGCATTAGCCAGATTTACTTCCAGTTTTCTGTATGTAAAAAGTGATTTGTAGTCTTGGTATTGCATTTCTTGCTTCAATAAATAGCTGTTTTCTGAATTCTGCATATTGGTGTGGTGCCAAAAAAGGCCATTACAGGTTTTACTGCGATACATTCCAGCAAAGAAATACATTAAACCCATTTTTTTTTCCTTTACCTTTAGGACCATCAGCCAAAATAGTGCAGTTCTGAGGCAGGAATAAAGGCAGATAACCCCCATTTTACTGAAAATGCACATTGCATGCTGTCGATTGCCATTTTCCTTGCGCTGTACTCAGCGTGGCATCCTATAGCACAATGTAAACAAAATTATAATCTTATCAAGCAGGCTGCTCCTACAGTGATGACAGCTACTTAGATTGCCAGAAGCACGGCCAGAAAAGCAGAGACCATTTTAAAGCAGCTGACACATTTTTTTAGCAGTGTGGGCTGAAAACAAATTATAATAAAGATTTCATTACATGCCATTCAGAAGGGTCAACACAGTGAGTCTCCAGCAGACCTGAAGCCTGGAATGCAGATGGGGTCAGTGACCTGGACACAGCAATATCCTGGGTGTTAAAATGAGGTTGGAAAGACTCATTGGGTCTAATTCTTCTTGGATGTTCAGTGCTCTGGGGTTATTGCACCATCCCATTGATGGGATGGAGTCACTCCCTGCTTATTCCAAAGCCAACGAGATGCTGTGGGCTGGCTAAGGACACAAGGGGAAAGTACTTGACTGATTTTCTAAGTGTAGCATATCCATAACTCACCTACATACTGAACTGGTTCTCAAAATACTGCTTTAGTTTGCATTTGTAGCATTATGAGTAGGGCTTCTGGTTTTGCTCACTGCAGGAAGATTTGCCTCACCCATCCCTGGTGAGGACCTGAAATTTAAAATTTTGCCCATGTTAGAGGTGTTTTGGGGAACACACCAGGTGCCAGGACCTGAGATCTTGAACATATCCCAATAGCCATTCCATACCTCATTCCATATTCATTGTGTTGACCAGTACATCTTGAAAAAACCTGGAAGCATGGAGAGAAATACCACTCTAGGAACGGCAACATCAGTTTTGGCACAAGCTCAGGAGAACTGTTCCATCACAGAGTCACTTTTAAATCTGGCATGAAGGGTCATGGCCCCAGTGCATCTTGTTTCTCTGGCAGAAAGAAAGTACATTTGAAGCTGGCTACAGAACTGTCTCTCTTGCTTGTAAAATGTTGTTGCTCCTATATATTTTCAGCTATTCATGAAGTGTATTGCATATATAATTAAAACATTAATAAAAATAACAGCAGGAAGAGTTCATCAGCAATTCAAATACAAATATTTGTGAAAATCTGTCTTCTCCAACATGTTCCTTTCCCCTCTGACTGATTTTTTTTATTTTGGGTAAAAATATCATAAGCAACATTGCTTAACCATTTTCACAGCTCCAGTAGCTCTGTAGGATAGTAAATTTATTTAGCTATTGAATTAATTTACCATAGATTGTGCAAGCTCATTATTGTTGTGCTCTTCAGGAGACATCCCATACATATTCAGGGCAGGACAGGCTCCTGTCCTCCATTGTGTGCCCATTCCCACTCCTTGGGATTTGGGGGAATCCTGGATTTGGGGCAATCCTGACCCTCCCCGCTGTAGCTTTGCACTTCACAGAGAGCACAGGCTGTCTCTGTCATGGTTTGCTTTCTGGAAGTGCCTTTGGCTGCTTTTTGAAGTATGAAACTGAACCACAGCTGCCTGGGTTGTGTTAGGTTGGGGAAGGTAGCCAGGAGAACCCACCTGCCATTTCCCAGGATTTTGGTGGGACTTGTGTACTCACCTTTCATAGTTAATATCAAAATTCAGTGTGTGGATTCATCTTTGTAAGAGCCTTAAAAACCTTGCAGCATGTGCCTACTTCCTGAGCTCATAATATCTCTTTTTAAAGATGTGCTGTCAAATGAGTTAGACTTTTCTAATTCTGTGTTATTAAATTTCCTTGGGATAAAATCTAAATTGTACTTTGCCCCTTATTACTGTGATCTGTTGTGTGTCTGTGGCATTTACTATATTCCTAAGCAAAACGTTTGGACAGTCTGCAGCATTGGTATGTTGTTTTGGTTAAGGATCACAGGATTCAGCCAACAAATATGTCCAGTGCATTGGTTGGAAATAGGTTCCCTTTCCAACAGATGGATTTAAAAAAAAAGAAGGAAAAATGAAAAAAGAAAAATGTCTCATATGGAAAGAATTGCTCGCTTCCTTAATTAAAAGGTCCCCTTTATTGGAGGTGTTTTTTCCTGCCTTTTTAGTTGGCTTTTCGGTTGTTAGTGGATGAGTCCATGGCCCTGGAGAAAAGGGAATCACTTTCTGGAGAGATTTTCCTCTGTGGCCTTGCTGCGGTTTCTCTGCATTTCTTCCCTGATTTAGCATTTCTCTAAGTGGTGTCTCTGAACTACGCAGCTGTGAGGAGGATCTTTGTTTTAAGGATAGAAAGAGAGGATTTGAAAACCTGGCTGCTGCAGGATACTGAGCTCTAGGGCTGGCAATCCCTGCTTTGGGTTAGCTCTTCTCATGTTTGGCTCTTTGAAGGAGCACTGGATATGGCTGGACTCTTCATCCCCTTGCTTTTCACACCAAGCCACCCAAAAATTTTGCAAAGAGTCCCCTGCTTTTATTGTTTAAATAGTCACTGTTTACTTCCAGCCCAAGAAACCTGGGATGTCCTGCAGGGTAGCCAACCTGCCTCTGTTGAACCAGCCATGAGATGCTGATTTAGTCTCTGCATAAGGAAAGCAGATCTGCTGTCTGCTATTCTGTGTGTGGATTGACATTAATCCCCTAATTGAAGCATCCAGTTTTAGGATTAAGCTATTTATCAGCAAAAACCTGCTAAAAAAGCAGAGATTTGTGGTAAATTGTGATTTAGACCAACCCTGCCTGCTCCTCCAAAACACATCAAACTTCTCCCTATTTCTTGCTTCTTCACATCTCCCTAAACTCACCAAACTAAGCTGCTGCACGTGTTGGTGGAAAACTGCTCCAGTCAGCTCTGTGGCATGGAAATGTATTAGCTTGAGCAGTGTGGACACAGGGTGTGAAAGAAAATAGCCTCTGAAAGGTTGAATCAGATAAATGCCACCAACCAGGACTTCAGTTTGTAATAGCAGCACGATCCGTTTTGGAAACAGAGAGGACAGAATCTTTTGCTATCAGAAAATGTAGTTATTGTGTGAAGTCAAAATCCCATGAGCAGTAGCTTGGTCTGAAGATGATGATGGTCCCAGTGCCTTTACCATTGGGTTTGTAAGTGAATTCAGTTTGTTCATAAGACCAAGTAGCACCAGGAATTTCAGAGGTGCCAGCAGCCCAGAGGGGAGGCAGCCACCTCTCCTTTTTGCAGTGAAAGCAAAATAAGGTTGACATCATTTTATCAGAAGCTACCTGTGTTTATATTCTTAACTCTGTTTCATGTGGTGACAGGGAATGTCAAAGTGCTTATCTCTGACAGAGCATTTTCTTCCATTCCTTATACATGTCTGTAATTTGGTATGTGGTGCTTCAGTACTTCTCAAACATGTTGTCTTTATATTTTCATATAAGTGATTTTTTCCCCCTTTGTTTTAATTTAATTTTCATTATTTTCTTACTCTTCACAGTATTTCTTTTCTGGCTTCAAAAGGGAGCTGACTAGGTAAAGTGAATTGTATCACAACATGGAAAAGAAATGTTAGCCAGGGGAGGTATTGCTTTTTTCTTCTGGATAGAAGCCATTATCTTGTGGCACTGCAAGTATTTGAATGCTTCAAAATCACATGTAAGTGAATGAAGCTCTACAAAATTCCTTAAAAAATAGTCACAAACATGCTTTGCATAAGAGTTGACTATTGTTATGTGTCTCTTGGATATGGTTTATGTCTTCTGGAGATTTGCTGCCCTGTAACAAACAGCAGGATTTGGGCTGGGAAAGGAGCTTCACCCATTGAAAACTGCCTCAAGTTTTGGGTTGGGATTGAGGGTTTTTTGGGGAGTTTTTTTGTTGTTGTCTGTATTGTTTTATCTATTTTCTGCAGGCAAAGCCTAGGACTGCTGTAGGTTAAAAAAATTGGAAGGGAAGAGCAGGTAAATAAACCTTTGCTTTTTGATTTATGATGTTTGTTTCACAGCTGTTTCGGTACATTCTGTTTTGCTGTCTTTTAGGTAGTCAGTTGGAAAAACAAATGTGGAAATTAGGCACATATGATTATAAAATGACACACAACTGAGAAACCTAAAATCTGAGGAGCAGGTGAAGTGCCCG
The DNA here is from genome assembly GCA_013398175.1 of Climacteris rufus. Lineage (NCBI taxonomy): Eukaryota > Metazoa > Chordata > Aves > Passeriformes > Climacteridae > Climacteris > Climacteris rufus. The sequence goes on from VZRZ01007083.1 coordinate 498,804, forward strand.
AAACAACTTACTCTAGAGTATTTTTGGCTAATTTCTTAGTCTGACTCACTAAGACAATGTCATGTCATAATTTTAACTGAAGATGTCTTTTTTTTCTTTTTTTAACGCTTTAATTTTTTTTAATGTTTCTGAATGGGCTCCAGGGCTTCCCAAATCTCAGTGAGATGGAGTTTAGACCTTAGAGACAACTTTGTAGATATAAAGGCAGCATTAAAGTCTCCATACAAAGCACATATTGACTGATTTATGAGGGATCCTTCTATCTTTAAATCATCCTTTCAAAACATGTTATGTCAGCAGAAAATTTCATGGTAGGAATAGTCAGTTTTAACCCCTTTTAGCTTTTCAAAGCTCAAATAAATCACTTTTGAATTCTATGTGACTTGTGAAATACAAGTGTCAGGCAAGTTAGACTCAAATACTGCTTATGTTATGGGTTGTGGTAATTCTCACTGCTCATGCCCTGAAATAAGAAATGAATAAATGAAAGATAACAGCTCCCAGTTATAGCAGAGGCCATCAGCAGGTGAGGAACAGGTGATTCAAATAATTCCCATCTTGGATTTATGTTTTTAAATGAGCCATATTTCATGGAGTTTTGTGAGGGGGAGGAGAAAGAGAGGCAAAGTTGAACAGAAATCCCAATAGATGCACTGAACAAGCAAGAAAATACAAAATGTGAAGTAGGGTACTCAGCACTTGTGAAAAGTGCTGTGAAAAACTTGGTGGGACCCCACAGAACAGCAGTGCTGCCAGAGCAGTGGAATCCCAGGTAACACTGGGATTAGGGAATTAGGGAAGCTGGGAAAGCCTCACTGGGCAGTTGCTAGAGGCACTGACTCGAGATCAGCACGTCCTGTCACTGGGCTGTACGTTTTCCTTTGCAACAGTTATTCTGTCACAGCCAGGATTGTATTTCATTAAGATTCCAATATTGTATTTCATTAAGATTTGCTGTGTAATTAAATTCTCAAGAAGTTGTATTTCACTCAGCCCTTCTGATACACAGCTGATAGACTTATCATTTGGGATATGTTTCATATTAGGGAAATGAAGTGCCAATGTTTCAAAAGGCTAAAGAAAAAAGCACTGAAATTTATTAAACTCTTCTATAATTGTTGCTAATGAATGGTGGGTTTGGAGTTGGTTTTTTTTTTCTTTTAAATTAGCTGTCCTTAAAACACGAGTGTGCATGAAGAGGTATTGCATGTTTCTGGAGTCTTTTCAGATCCCCAGCTGCCAACCTCTTGTCTCTGCATGGGGATACTGGATGTCTGAGGGGATGTGGAGTACAAGCTGCTTATTCTATTTCATGGCATCTCTCAAAGATATAAACCATGTTTTCATTCCTGAATTCAATAAACCCCAAATCATTTTAGCTAAAATTGAATTGTTACCACGTCTGTCACTGAATCATGTGGAAGGGACTGGCAGAGGCACTGCTGGGTTTCCAGTGGAATTCTTCATCCCACGTCACGCTGACTGATGCTCAGCCATCTCCCAGACCTAAGCCCCAGCCACCAGCCTACAGCTTGTGTTAGAAAACATCTGCCTTATTCTCCTGCACAGAAACACATCTACAAAACTGTTAGAATGTTTTGGCTGGTGTGCAGCAGGAATTTGGACACAAATCTGTTGAATGGAACGTGTTCCCATCAGCTGCTGTGGGCGATTTATGGGGTTCTCTGGGATCAGTGGTTGCCAGAGCCATTAGGGATCATCTAATGTGGGATGCAGACACCCATCCTGGCTGCACAGGCAGCAAGCCAGGTTCTGGGATGACCCTTCTGTCCACAGCCAATGTGTTCCACCTCATCTCCTTTACCCAAACCACTGCCATCTAATTTTTCTATTTATTCTGCCTATTTTTTCTTTGTCTTTTTCAACTTCTCCCTCCAAAAGGGCCTAAAAAAAAAAGGAAAGATGGTAGAGAGATGAGGAAAAGTGAAAATTGAAAATGGGAAAAAATGTAATCAGCTGAGTTTTTATTTTCCAGTTTGAGTGAAAATGTATATAAGAAATCATCCATGGACTTCTCCAAATTAAGGAAGTCTGTTTTGTCCAAAGTATTTTCATTTAAAAAAATTTATTTGCTTTACTGGGGTGCATAACTCTCGTTCAGCATTGGTAAATTCTACCTAATCATCCCTGAGGGCCCAAGGGCTGTTGAATTGAATCTGAATTTGTTTCATGGGGAGCAGACCTGGAAAGCTGCGTCTCTGGGCCAGTCCTACATTTCTGCTCTTACAGATTTCAGGAGCATGCTAATAGGATTAGGTACTACAAAGCTGTCTTGAATTCAGAATTAATATCAGAGGGAGTGTGCTGTGGAACAGAATTTCTTACAAAGAGCGCTGATGGCAGAAGCACAAACTCACCGTGAGATTCCACTACCACATTACCACGTACTGCCCTGAGCTTCCCCTTCAGTGCTTTGGATTGCTGCATTCCAAACTCTTCTCCTTTGTGCATGGCTCTGTGGCTTCCTCCAGAAGATCCCCTTGAGACAGACACCCCTGACCACACACAGATACCCTCGTGCCAGGGTGTTGTGCATGTGGCTGTGTCCTGGTTGTGATGCTTGGGGAGGAAGAGCTGGACTGGCTGTGTAAACAGCATGTGTTTCCTTACTGAGAATAATCTTAGCTGGTGATTTTGCAAAAGTCTTGGTAAACTTTGTCTCAAACCGGTATGTTTCCTAAAATGAGTGATATTTTCACTCTGCCGCTCCCCCCACCTCTTTCTCTTTATTCATTTTGCAAATTGCTACAGCACTGCAACCAGAAATGTAAAATTACCAAGTCAACATATGTTGGGTTAAAAATAGAACAAAACTCAAATTCCTGCTAAGGGATACAAAGCTGAGCTTCAGATGATTGTAAACAAGAACTGACACAAGGTCCAGCCCAGCATCCCATCTCCAGCCCTGGCCATAGGCTGGGAGAGGCACATGTGATGCTTCTCTGCTGATGCTTCCCAGGCTCCAGCTGTTTTCTGCTCAGGGACTTTGTGCCAGGAGTGATTTCTGTGTAGATAGTAAGCATGAATAGATTCTTCTTCTGTGAACTTAATCTTCTCTAGCCTTAAGCCAGTGCAGGCTTGTGACATCCTCAGCTTCTCTTGTTAGGTACAAAAATCACTGTTGTTTGTTTGTGTTAGACATGGCTCCGGTTTGGTTTAAGGGGTCTTTGTGTCAGTATTGGAAAATTCCACCCACAAGCTGTCCCCATCCATGCTGCCCATGCCCTGTGTTTCCTTTTTCCCTAATGATTCTAAGCATTTGATCTGCTGTCTTTTTCCCTTTGCCTGTTGATAGCACTGGGCTGACATTTCCATGGTGCTGTCCATTGTAAATCCAGGATTTCACTCCCCTGCAGTTGTGGTTGGCTCAGAGTCCATTATTTCATATGTGAGGTTAGGATTGTTTTTCCCACATGCATATTTGACATTTATCTCTATTGAATTTCATCTGCCATCTCATATGTCATATCATTTCATAAGGTCCTGCTGCAGTTCCTCACAGTCAGCCTTTGTCCTCATTACCCTGAATAAATTGATATCAGCAAACCTCCTCCCCCTGCTTTCCAAGAGGATGTTGGAGAATGTAGATCCCTAATTTGACCAGTGAAGGAGACAGGCTTTCAGTCCTGCAGGTCTGTGCATCTCCCTTGGTTAATTTTACTCAGTATTGCATTAATAAATTCAGTATGCTGGGAAGTTAATCCGTGGTGTGTCCTGTTTGCTCCAATGAGTTTTGTTTACAATAAACCAGAACAAACTATGGGAAAATGACTGCTAACATTTCAGCTTTTGATGTCCATCGTGTGTGTGTGCAGGTCTGAGTCCCTGCATTGGTGAGTGGCAGAGAACAGGGTTCACATAAAAATTCTCCTAAACTGTTCACAATTTAATTCCTGTGGATAACATGAAAACCACCAATAAAACCTGGAAAAGAAATGGAAGACTCAGAGGTGCCTCCTCTGATGACTGTGATGTAGGTGACTTGGAAGAAATCTGCCATTGGTGTATTACAGCTGCTTTTCAAACTGGGCACAGTTGAAGTTGTAGCAGAAAGACAAAGACCAAAGAGGATTTGATCAGGTACATGAATATACAGACAGGAGTGGGAACATGGTCCTGTGAAGCTCCTTTGCATTTCTCTCTTCTCCAACAGTAGCTTTTATTTCAGCTAACACAAAGCCTTAGTGATTTTTGGCAGTATTTCAGGCAAATCTTCAGATAGGGATGAACTGTTCTTGAACCAAATCTCCAAAGGATTTGGCACAAGTGTGCTCTCCTGCACATGAAATGTAGATTTTTGTTCAGTATTTATATTTGAATAGACATTAACGAATGCCTAAAGAAAATCACTATGTCTACTTTTTCTCTTGCTATTTGATTTCCCTTTGTCTGCTTAATGCTTATTCAGATTGTACATATTGCACTGGGAAATCCTACCTGGTGTTGGTCTCCCTGTTGGGGTTGGGAGGTGGTGAGGGAGAAGATTCCACTCTGATGTAACTGTGACAAAACATTTGCTGATCAAGAGTATCAGTTTCAGTACTGACTGTCTGACAATGATGCCAAACTGGAGGAAAATCCATCCCTCAATTTGTTGAGTTTACTCATAATCTGCTACCAGTAGCACAATGTGTGAAGTTGCTCTGCAGGTATCATTAAGAGGACATAGGTATCACAGAATCATGGAATGGTTTGGGTTGGAAGGGACCTTAAAGATTATTCAGTTCCACCCCCTGCCATGGGCAGGGACACCTTCCACTATCCCAGGGTGCTCCAAGCCCCTTCCAACCTGGACTTGCAGAGATGGAGCAGCCCCAGCTTCCAGAACCATGGCTGTAAAGCAGCTGCCATCAAGGAGAACTAAATCCCCATGGCCTTTCTTGCCTTTGCTGAGTCAGTAGATTTATTGCTCTTGTGTGTTCTTTAAGGGTGGTTTTTATACACCACCTGTCAAATTGTAAGTCCTTGGAGCACATTAGCCCTGCAGAAGGGATGCCCCAAGTTTCCTCTAGACTTTCCACATTGCACTGAGTAATGATTCTCTATTAATGAAAAATTGAGTTTGTTTCATCGCTGTCACGTTTGAAGCACAAGGATATTTTTCCTTCCCTAGGACTGGTTACATTTTAATGCATGTATTCAAAATTCAAGTCCAATCTGAAATGACCTATCAGCTATGATATAGTCAGGGGAAAGCATCAAAACATGATGCATTGAACATATTTTACATTCCTAGCCTAACAGCATCCTTGAGTTGATTTTATGCAATACATATATCCGATATTTGATTTTGATGAGAGGGGCTGTAGATGCAGATTTACTTCTCTGTGAATATATTTTGGCAATGGTAACACATACATCGCTTTAATTTGGGATGCAGAAATCACATTGATGATTTTTTTAAAGCTATGATTAGGAAAACACAGATGAAAGGGTCAGGGAAACTGTCAATAATTACTTTTTAGAGTTTAATGGAAAAGAAAAAGTAAATTATTGTAAACCAGGCGTGGCATGGTAGGTTTCAAAGTATTTCACTGAGCTTAGCAGATAGGGCAGGTTCTCAAGTTGTTTATTAAGTAAAAAGTTTATTAAGTTTAAGAAGTAAACATTTTATTAAACTCTTTTTTCAGTTAGAGTAGACGGGTCAGACATATAAAAATTATTTTATTTTAAATGACTCACTTCTTTTTGCATGTTATTTTGTTTTTCACTTCAGCCCTAAATAGCAGCCTTTGAGGATAGTTGTACTACCTTCTTAGGCACATAACTATCCTCAAAGGCTGCTATTTAGGGCTGCAGTGAAAAACAAAATAACGTGCAAAAAGAAGTGGGTAATTAAAAGCTGCCTGTTTGCTTCTGAATTTCTAATCAGATTCATAACTCCTGCTTCAAATGGATGGAATGGCTTTTTTTTTTTGTGCAAAAGTAAAAAATAAATATTTATCATATCAAAACCATTCCAATATTTCCCTGAGCACATCAGGATTAGAAGACAGAGCTTTGTAGCTAAAATGAGTCCCTCAATGGCTTCCTGAGCAGAACTGAAATAAGAAACAATCTCAAAGCAAAAGTTATAATTTCCTACATCACACTTTATTAACATGCAGGCTTCAAAAGGGGTGTTTGAGGATAACTGGAGACATCTCTAAACTCTGGGGCACACTTGTGAACCCTTGGAAACCTTGTAATGAGATTATTTTAGAGCAAATCGCGTTTTGTGGCACTAACAGAGATTTGATGGAGAATTGTAAAACTTTCCAAACCCAAGAAAAATTTCAACTCCAGAATAATTCAGCTTGTTGAGCCCTGGAGATGAGGTTTCAGCAGATACCAGACCCCTGATCCACTCATGAGAAATCGACTGCCCAGGAACCGGGAATTGACTGGGGACTTTCTCCCCCGTGTCCCCAGCTCATCCTTTATCTGCAGAACCTCTTGCCACTGGAAATCCAATTACAGTTAAACAAAGATTCACCTCAGTGCCTCGTGGAAAGCTTTGAAAAATGTTTTGCTTAAAGACAGTTCTGCCCACATCTGTCTAGGTGGAGAGCCAAGATCTTCTGAAGGTTTAATGCTGTGTCACACCCTCTCCGAAGCGGGATATTGGCTAATCCTGGCATTAGCGTTCATCTAGACCAGTCCCTTTATAGCTACAGGGGCCGTGTAGGTCACACTCTTACTGCCTGTTTTCTTGTGAGCTTGGCTTAGAAAGCTGACTTCATTAAAATGAAATGTTTTCTCTTTGCCTTCAGTTTTTTGGTCTACTTTCCGCATTGTGTTATTTCAGCCCCAACATATTCAGGATTTTATCTTCCTTCCATGCACCTTTCTTTGAAAACCCAGCAGGTAGAAAATCACTTTGACTAATGCTGAGATTTTCACATTAAAAGCTGAGATTGTCCAGCTTTTCAAAGTATGTGATTATATAAAGTATCAAATACTGTGAGAATTGGATTAAAAAACCACGAGGGCCGATATGGAGACAAATGATAATGAGCAGTGGGAAAAGACAGTGCGTACAAATACAGTAATGGATAGCAAATGTCAAGAGTTCAGCATTCAATTTTATTTCCCTGTTTTTATGAGGTGAATTTTTATTGTATATGTCATGGGAATTGTGTGCATGTGGTTAAGGGAAAAGCTGAAAAGGTGTATAGAGGAAAAAGGTTATGGGGTCAGGATAGTCAGAGGAATTTGGGATGAAGAGGACTCGGATGTATTCAGGGCATGAGCACCAACAACACACAGAGGATCAGATTGTCAAGCTCTTTGTGATGTTACAGCATTTTTCCAAATTCATGTTTGCCAGCTCCCTCAGTAATTGCAGAAAGTTGGTGCTTTGGCACCAGATGTGTTTCTTTAGGGTATAATAGAGGTGGATCTAAAACCATCTTCCTTGCATGCATGCAGAAAAAGTACCCAGAAGAAAACCATAACTTTGTGTCCATGCAGCTTCTCCTTTCTTTCTTGGGGAGCTGGCTGGGAATTTTAGGGATGAGATCTGATTGTGAAGACTGGGGCTCAAGCACAGTAAAGACTTTCAGCATATTGCAGCAAAGAGACGTGTTTTTCCAATTGTGAAGAGTGTCAGGAAAGCAAAGATGTTCCCCAGCATCCTGCTAAGCTATAGACTCCACCAGTGAAAAGAATAATGTTTATTTCAAACTTTCAAGAGGGCCATTTTCTAACACTGAGTTCAGCATCTGCCTTTGCAGCTTGTGCATTTCCTGGGCATGGGAGCTGTTTCCACTTGGGTATGGACACTGTCAATGCTTCAGTTGTGTTGTGGGCACCTGTAGCCAGGCACACTCTATTCCCTGCTGACATGGTGATTCAGTTTTGCCCTTTTTGTGTTTTTGAAGTTCATTCTGCCTTTTCCTTTGTTCTTCTTGTTGTTGTCTTCATTAATGAGTGCCAACATGCCCGTGTGCTGTGTGCAGCACGTCCTTGTTCAACTCGCCTGAAGAGGCTGAGTCATGAACAGCAGAGCTCCTGCCATACAGATTGCCCCATAAACCCTGGGCTGGTTTGAGGCTTAAAACCAGCTTCTGACAAGATTGTGCTTCTGAAGCTCCTCTTGGCCACTTCTCATCAGCCTCCTGCCCTCTCTTTGGCAGCTTCTGAAGTGCTGCTGCCTTGGGCCTGATTTAGGATTAAAAATGTATCATCCCTGGCCTTCCCTTGTCCTCTGTCCTGGCTTAAATGGAGCAGAAATGACCTGGCTTGTTTGAAAGCAGGCTTTAGGGAGGCAGATAACAGCCATGCCCTGCAAAGCGATTGCAAGTGTTTAGCAGGGAGTATTCAGTCTGGATTTCACACACAGAGAGACCAAGTGGGGACAGCTCCTTCCTCAGATTTGAGACTGCACTGGTTACACTTTGTGGGTTCACTGACCCCTGCACAACTGGGCAGATGCTGTGAGAGTATTCCCAAGCACATCCATGCCAGGGCTCTGCAAAGGGCAGTTGTGCTGTGAAATGTGAAACTCCTCTCTATTCCATCTCGGTGCCTCACGTTCATTCCTGCTCCTTCAGTGACCTCCTCGTCAAATGCGGTCCATTTAGAGATTCACAACGAGATTTGTCTTAACTGCCAGCTTTGCAGCAGCAACCTGCTCTCCAAGAAATCAAGCTGTGTGCTGTCTGCTCCATCAATCACTCCCAGCCCGTGCTGACGGGCAGGATTCAGGATGGACACTTGGCTGCTGACCAGGCAGCTCAGACACGGAGCGGGCACAGCTCTGTCCTGTGCTGGCAGTGGCTGTGTGGGCTCCCTGTGTGAATCCTGGGGGAGAGAAGTTTTCCCTGTTTCTTGAGAAGGTCAGCCTGTAGTATTACAAACCAGGCTTTGTTGTAAATTTAATTTTCTGCATCTTGGGGCTATCCTGTCTTGAAAATTAGCATTTGATAACAGCAGCAACATTTGGTTGTTGGATTTTTTTCTTATTTTTGTGAGGGCAAAGTTTTAGAATTGACAGCTTTGGCATTCCCTCCCAGCACTACTGTTGGGGCAGCATTGTGTCTTCACCAACAGCCTCATGGACAACTTAACCAGAACCACACCTGTCATCCTGTCTGCTTTCCCCTCTGCTGTTGTCAGAACCAGAGACAGGCTCTGTGTACCACATGCATTCCATGCTGCAGCATTACACTGCACTTTGGAGCCTTTCAACAGTTCAGAGCCATCCTGTATGGCCAGCAGCTCGGTGGATTAAAGGCTTGTCCAAATTCTCAGTGGTTGTTTTGAAAAGTCAGAGGGTGACACGGTGTCACACTTCCTCTCTCTGTGACACGCCGTGTGTCACACACAGCACACACACAAAGGAGCTGCTGTCCCCTTGCACATTCTGTTTGCTTTCACACATGACTTGCTAAAGGGGAAAAGGTGAAAAAGCATCATCATCAACTGATCTTCCTGGCTGGGTGAGAAATATTTCTTCAGTCATGGGCTTTACAGAGACTTCATCAAAGTTGCTGGGTTTGGAATCAGGATCAATGGCAACATTAGGGAGTGGAGAAGTCAGAGCAGCCTTTCAGGGTGGGGAACAAGCACTGTCACCCAGCAGCAGTAATTGATGCATTAATGTCTATCATGGGGAGGCAGGGCTTGGATCAGGTAGATCTGAGACTTTGCAGGGAAAAGCCAGCAAAACAGTTATTCCCATTTTTGCAGGCCTGTCTACAAAAGCAGAACCTCTGATATTAAGATCTGCAGTAATTTTGCAAAATTGTTTCCCCTTCTTAAGTGGAAATGAATTAAGTCATACTGTGAGCATTATCGTGGTCAGTGCTTCATAATGGAAAAACAGCAAATAAAAATTACTCCTCCAGCAATGATGTGTTAATGTCTTTTTAGTACCAAATAAAATTTTGATAGTTATCACTGATGTATTTTTTTAATAATTGACTGGGATGCTTAATAATGCTATGTCTAATTTGGGAATCCAATTTATTGACAAAAACAGGAAGAAATCACCATATTAAATAGATACAAAAATCAGTTTAATTCAATTCATGGGGAGGCATTGTAACTTCACAGCAGGCAAAATACAATAAGCACTAATGTAACCTTTTATAATAAGGGTTAAGACAAAACCTCCCAGCCTGTCCAGGGTAGGGCATGAGATGGTACAGAGGCTTGCATGCTTTGGTTCAAAGCCTGGAATCTCTCTGCCCACCCAGAAATGCTCTGGTTGGTTGACCACTGTTTTACTTTTCACCTTTCACTTGAGCTGCCTTCAGTTCCCTTTTCAAAATGTCTTTCCTTCTGTGTACTCTTCACAGTATTTTGAAAAAACTCTTCCATCGTGGCAGGGCTTCCTTCAATCTTGTTCGTCTTCAGCAGCTGAGTCTGTTTAGTGAGTTTATTAATTACCATGTTGGGCTCATTAAAGTGAGCACCTCATTTGGAGAAACCTCCTGGGGACTCCAGCAAATACACACGTACTCATTAGACTGAATGTTTTCCACTTGTAGATCAGCATTTTGATAATAACACTTCATAATCCTAAGGAATATGGTGCAAGTTGAAAGTTAGAATTTAGTTGAGGCTAGGTTTTTTTGAGGGTTTTCTTTCCCCCATGGACATCAATATGGCTATTAGCTCTACAGCTATGGGTCATCAAACAACCAGCAAAGTAATTTCTCACATGATTTCTGCACCGTGCTGAAAGAAATTCACCTTTTCTGTCCTGCTGGTTTGTGCAGCTCATTATAGGACATTTGGCTTGGCTGTTGGCAAGTCAAAATATGAAGGGCCATGCAATTAAATGTAGTTCTGAATTTCCTCACCTTCCAGCAAGGGCACAGTAACAGTGTCTGGCATGGTTTAGCACCAGTAGCTGTGCAGTTTAACCCAGCAGACGTGGAAGATTCAAAGTCAAATAAAACTATGAATTGGGTAACCTATAGCTGGCTTTAAAGTTCAGATTAACAAGAGACAATAACGTATGGTGGTGCCTTGGCTGTGGTGTATCCTAGGACGGCTGAATGTGGAAATATTTTGCAAATCCTTGTGATGCAGTGACAGGCCAGGTGAAAACCTGGAAGCATTTTAAGTTGGTCAGGTGTGTAGGGTGTGCCCATTTTATGGACTGCAGCAGATTTGCTCATTTGCAGCAAGTCTGCATTTGGGCTGAGGCTGCAAGATCCAGCTTCCCTCCTGCCTCTGGATGAGCTGTCTGTCACGCCTTGAGTGCTGAGATGCTGCAGCAGTTTGGTTAATCCCTTGCAGGGAAATCTACTGCAATGTTCTTTAATGCTGCAGAAAACAGTCCCAGATGTTTTTGTCTGAGATGGGGATATTTGGTCGGGCTGTTGGAGCAGTAATTTCTCTCCCCAAGGATGAGCAGAGCTGTAGAACTGAATCCCAGGTCACACCATGGATCAGCCTCCAAACTTCCACTCTAGATTTTAAAAGCCAGAGGAAAGAGCCTAAAAACCAGCTGGGTGACTGGAGGCTGTTGGTGCCCTCCTGTGCTCTTGTAAGAGGAGATGTGACACCACCATTGAGCTTCTCTGGGGGCACTTAAGGCAGAGTTTATTTACTGTGTAACACTGTTTAGTGTGATTCCTGCTTGCTGCCTAATTAGTTCCACTAATTTATTTGGAATAACGCTTCCTCCCTTCCTGTTGAATAGCTGGATGTGGGTTCTGGGAGCACCTCTCCTCCCTCATTTAGCTGTGGCACACTTGCAGGATGCTGTGCTCGCTCTCGCAGGCTCATGTTGGAATTACTATTACCTTTGTAACCACTTCAATTTAGCAATGCCCAAAGGCCCTTTTGGAACAACTGTTACAGGCTTTGTGTAGGCAGAAGGTGTTGTCCTGATCTGTTTGGATCCTGAGGATCTCCAGTGTAGGGCAGTCCCTGGAGCACAGGGGTTCCTGAGAGCCTGAAATTTGGGGAGTGAACACAAGATGGTGACGAGGGGTGAGTGAACAGCCTGACCCTTGGTGAGTTGGCAGCAGAGTGGTGGAAATGCCCAACTTCTTATTTCAACAAGTGCACAGACACAGCAGTGCAGTGGCAGGCCCTGGGATGAGATGATGCTTTGAACTCATCCCATTCCTTTGTGGTTTTAATGGCTGCACCAGCCACTGGGAGTAGTGTGGTTTGGTCACTGTGTATCTGCTGGATTTTTGGCAGTGTGACCACTAACTATGCTTGATAAGCCTCCACATCTGCACCTCACTGGGTACACATACCCCAGTTGGCTTCAAGTCCCTGCTGGGAGCAGTGCCTGGAGCATCCCAGGGCTCAGTCAGACCAATTCCCTTTGTGCCTGTGCCTTCAGCTACCTTTAGTGTCCATACCTCTGCTCTTTGAAGCAATACAGAGGAGTCTATACATAATTTCAACAGTCATATTAATTCACTTTGTTTCTCATACTTTTTTAATTAACTTGTTCCTGATACAATTTAATTTATTTATTTGTTAATTCAATAAGCCTATTCAGTGAGATAAATCAGACAATTTTTGTATACTTTAAGTTTCTTCTGCTCCATATCCTGCTGCCTGTTCTCTCTTCCCTGCCCCTTCCCAACCTTGCTTACTGTCTGCTTACTTATCACCTTTAAAAATGGTAAGTGCAGTGATAAATGCAATTAATTCTATCATGTATGCACACTTAGTAACTAAAACTCTTTAGCTGGAGAGCAATTTGTACAGAAGCAGACTTGGTACTGAATATTCCTGTGCAAGTGCTGCTTCTCTGGTCTTTTCCATGGAGAGCTGTGTGTAACCTTTGGGATTGTAGTAGGTTGGGTGCAAGAGGAGGGATCTCACAGGCACAGGGGTTGCTGCACAGCAGTTTCCTCCTGGCAAGGTGTGCTCATGCTTGAGATTGGGACTCAGCATCAGTGAGTCAGGAAGCACAAGTGCCAAAACTGAGCATATGAATTGATTCCTTTGTCAGAACCACTTCCTTCACTTTACCCTTGCCATGTCTGTGTCCAGAGCCAAGAGAACCTACAGACACTTCAGGCACAACCACATGGATGCTCTTCCACCTGTCCCAACTTCTTCTCCTCAGAATTTCATGTATATTTTGAAGCTGTTTTCTAGGGAAGATGGTGTTTTCATTTGGTTCTTTTCCTTTTGGCAAAGGAGACTTTTCTCCCTTCCCCTGGCCTGGGAACTGGAGGGCACTGCAGGCTGCTCTTGGTTCCTGTGTGAAAGCAGACATGAGGTAATCAGGCTGGCACAACAATGGGCTGTTATTTATGAACCCAGCCCTTTTCTAACTTTTCCTTTGTTTATGCAGTGTAATTTCAATGTCATAAATACTAAAAGGTTTACCACTGAGAGATGAGAACTTCCCTCATTCATCTCTGCAATTAAACTTCTTGTGCCCACGGTGGCTTTTCCTCTTAACTGCCTTTTAGGATGGAGTCCAGGATTTTAAGAGGTTTCACTGACTGAATTTTTTTAATGAGGTCAAAGTGTTTTTGAGGGAATTCTGAATAGTATTTTTTTGTTTGTTTGTTTTCTTTGCAGGTTCAGGTTTTATTTTTCAGTACAGTCCTTGAGTTCCTGAGCGACTTCAAGCATTTTCTTTTTCTGTGTCTAAATGTCACCAGATATGTAATAAGATAAATCTTGTTATTCACTTTACCTGTCTTTAAAAGTGTCCAGTGCTGTATGTGAGCTACCCTGGAGCTGGGTACTCTCCCTGTAACTGCTCAGCTGCTCCCTTTCTTTCTTACACAATCTCTGCAGCCTCTGGGCTTGTTCTGGAAATGTGTCACACAGCGACAAATATTCTAAAGAAAGGAATCCCGTTGAGTTTTTCTGCAAAGAATTGGGAAAGTTACTGCATGATAATCCTGAGGAGTCCTGAGGAGAGTTGTGTGCTGCTTCTATCAGCTGTAGGACAGGAGGTGCTTTTGTTCCATTGACAGAGCTCACTACCCTCACAGTAAAGAATTGGGATTCTAAAGATTTGGGATGGAAAAAAACGCCAAACAAGAAGGCTGTCATTGTACTGTCAGTTAACTGAATTGTTTCTTTCATATCAGTCACAGATTTTATGGGTAAATTTTGTTGTGAAGAAGAATATAAAGATATTCTGTGGTCACTGTAGAGCTTTAACTGCTGTAAGCTGTAACTATGAAGTTGCAGTAGCAGGAGGAGCTGGCATGAATCAACCTACTCTCATTTCAAACAGCTGTTTAATGAGAGCTTCTTGTAAGATCCCCTGTTAAGAATAGGCCATAATGAGTATGATGAAACCACCTCATCCTTGAAAACAAATTCCTTTTCATGGCTTAATTAAAAGTGCTCCTAGTACTTCTGTGAGCATACATGATAGCTTAGGAAAGACTCTGTTTTAATTTATATACAGAAGTCTCAATTAAGAAGCAAAATAGATAATATGTTGCTTTAATATTATATAGTTAAAACTGTTCTTGTTTCTAAACTACTGCTATCTTCCAGTCAAATACAATATTTGTCTTAGCAGTTTAACAGCTTTCCCTGACAGACCGGCGTGACAGCCACGTCCTTGGATGCTTTTAGTTCTGTCTTAATGTGATGGAAAAAGTAGTGGAGACTAAAGCAACTGACTTAGTCAGGCATGATTAGTTGGAGAATTTTTTGGTGGAGCAATTTAAGGGTGGTTGAGCCTTGTGAACTATTTAGACCCAGATTTTCTAGGAACAGGCAGCACTAATTAAAGCTGCCTGTATGATGAGCAGCAGTGCCATTTGGCCAAAACGCATCAGCTGTGAAATGTGCTGCAGGAGGGGTTTGTGTTAGTTAACAAGAGCTGGATGAGCAGCAGCTGGTGTGGCCAGGGCAGGTTTGTCAGAACTCAGTGAGCCAGCCCTGCTGCCCCAGTGCAGGAAACATCCAGGTGAGGGAGAACAACCCTGCTCCACATGGGCAATTCCCGTGTCTGCTCTTCCTGCTTCTCATTTGCCACAGTGAAACATCACTCTCTGTTTGTAGTTTCCTTGTAAGATGCTAATTAAGGAAAGAAATGTTGGTTTGAGAGAAAACTGCCAAAGTGAGTATTATAAAAAAGCAACTGTTTCTTGCAGTTGTCTGAAATTGCTGTGCCCTAGGGAGAAGCATAAAGATACAAGTTCCCCATGCAGGGACTTGCAGGCTGTGATACCTGAGGAGGAGGGGACAGCAAAGCAGATTGGTTTTGTGCTGTTTCCTTCGTGGGGCTCTCTCCTGACGGACTGAAAAATCAGTGAGTAAATTGCACGGCAATTCACTAGAACCTTAAAAAGGGATCTTTTCAAAAAGAAGAGTGAAGTGTTGAGGGAGGGTTGCTGGCTTGGGTGAAGAAGTTTGTTGCTCTTTGGGAAATGCTCTGTGCTCTGGTCTGGCCTTGGGCATGGACTGTCTTTTGGAGGCTCATGGGCAGCTGTGCTGAGCAGCCAGCTGGGAGAGAATTCAGGGGGTGTCACACTTTCCCCAAGTAGCCAGCAGAGCTACAGAGCCAACAAGGAACAACCCAAAGCTCCCTGTGCAGATGTAGTCCTGCCACAAAGGTGTTATCCTGTTCTTCTTTCCCTTCCATGGCTTGTAGTTGCAGCATTTTGATTTCCCTACAGAGTGCATGCTGTAGTTTGGACAAATGTGTTCTGATGTATCACTTGGATTGTTTTCACATTATCAGATTTTCTGTACTTAGTAAGGACACACTATCAGTGTGCCAGTGGAGCACAGTGGTTCATCACATGAAGGCATGGGAGACTCAAATGCAGGAGTTAAATGGTGACGTGGTCTGTATTGTAAAACCCTGGCCTCCTGCACTGAGACACCACAACAGAGAGTGTCAGCAAAAGGATTGTTAAAAAAAGGAATGATTTTGTTTTCACAGTCATTTCTGGTTTGTCCTCTGAATAAGAAGGCTGACACCTTCATGGCTGACCCTTTGCTTTCACTCAGTTTAGGACCCTGCTACCACCTGATCTTCTTTCAATTCAACCGGTATTGCAGACTAATTTTTACTGATTTTTGAGTTTTCGTGTAAATCTGTCAATCACACTGAACAATTTAGGTGCAATCTGTCTTTCTCAAGCTCTCCTTTGCATGTAGCTGCCTCCCTGTCTTTTGGGTGGGTTGTTGCAGACAGATTTGCTTTCATGGTGGATTGGAGATTAAATCCTTCAGCAAAAACTGCCCGTGGTAGCATTGTTTGCAAGTTTTATTAATAGCTCATTGATGGTGCCTTGGTTTGTTGTTAGTCTGTTGTTTCCTCTAAAAAGAGGTGTATTTTGTGTACTGAGTGATGTTCATAATTGCCCCCCTACTCTGCCAAAACGCTGCTTCTGAGAGGCTTGCAAATGTCAAGCGTGGGACCCAGGAGGACAATCTACCAGTCACTGCTGAAATGATTTGAACTAGTGAACTCTTGTTAAAACTGTTAATTGCTTTTTTAAAAACACTTAATGGAAATTGCCACATTTAAGTAGCCCATAAAACTGGGATGACACCAGCCTTAATCAGGTGTCACAAAAGCACATCCATTATAAGCTACCTGGCCTGATAACTTTGAGGATGGAAATCAGTTGTGACAGCCTGGTGTTTACAGTTTTGCATCTCTCTGGAAGAGAAGAATAATTTATTTGTTTTACTTACGAAGAGACTCTTCTCTGAACTGCACCTTTATGTGCAATAAAGCTTATTGAAGAGAATGACCCCAGGACACTCAGCAGTCTGTAGGATAAAATACTGCTGACTGTTTTTGAATATTTCATATTGATATGCTAATTTGTATGGTGGCCTTGCTGCAGACTCAAAATACCCATGGAGAGCTCCATGAAAACCACTGTGCACTGTTTTTTTCCTGGTGTGTTCTGATTCCAAAAGCCAAAATGCTGGGCAGCGAATATTTGAGTGTATATTTGAGGCAATAGTTACTTGGGACCAGATTTTACTGAGTAACACGTATTTATGGGACATATGCATTTTAAAATGTCAAATGAGTTAACTACAAATCCCACTGAAAGTTTAGATTGGCACTTAATTTATGAGGATACTGGGAGATGTCTGTTTGCCTCTTCAGGCTGCTGACAGGGAGGGGTGTAGTGGGGATAACCACACTTCTGCCCTGGATTATGTATCTACACACAACCCACCAGAAAACATCTTTGGGAAGAAGAAAAGATGGGAGCAAGCATTAGGTGAAGGTGTTAATGTGTGAGAGGAACCTTTATGTTCTGTGTATCCAGGTCACACTCGGCCTCTGGCCTGCAGCTGCTCGGAGCTGGAGTCAGGCTGTGCTGAGCTCCCTCCCCATCCCCATGCAAGGCTGTTCCTCTCCTCACATCTTCCAAAAAAGGTGTCATTAATTGCTCTGTCATTAATTAGTCTCAGAAGAGGCCTAAAAACAGAAGTGGCCCAATGAAGTGACACACTTTCTATCCCATTGCAATGGGCCATTTCAGGTCATGGCAGCTTAGCAGGGCACTGCATTAAACCTCAGAAACCTGTTCTGTTGTTCAGGGTGGTGTTTGTTGTCCAACCCCTTGCACCTTCACATCATACATATATGATATGTATCATACATATTTTATTATACTTAAAAAAATAAATATCTGGAGTCACCATCAACTTGTTTTCTCTCCTGACACTAAGAGTTCCACAGAGTTGTTGTAGCAGCAGTATTGACAGAATGGGATGTTTCAAATAGGGTCACTGACAAACACTTCAGTAAAAATGCTACAAATCACCCATCCCAGTGTTTCCACCTTCATGTCATGCAAAGTTTCTCTAGTACTATGGTGATGTTTCTTTTTTTTTATACTTCTTAAAGTTTTATACTGGGTCTTGCTACAAGTTATTTGAGGTGATGTCAGGATATAACCTTGAATTCCAGTGATCTCACTAAAAGACTTCACAGAAGTTCTTCCACTTCTTTTGGGGTAAAAGTTCGCTTTATTAAACCAGTTTAATTTATTGACAGTGCTGATCTTGAGCAGAGCTTGGGAGGCATAAGGAGGTACCTTTGCTGCCAGTATCCTGAACTTTCCCAGAGCTGCTGTGCAGCCACTCCTTGCCTCTTTGAAACTGTGAAGGAACATAAATAAAAGTAAAAATGAAATAAGAAGCAGTAGGTCTTTATTGCACTAAGGTGATATTTTGTAAAACCTTATTTACTTGTGATCCTGACATTTTCTGCTATTATTACTTCTTAAAATATAAACTCGAAATAGTGCAGACATATTACCAGCAGAGCTAAAAGTAATTTAGGGCAGAAAATTTACAGTGGAACTTGAAAATCCTTTTTTTTTTTTTTTTTTATTTTTTGGAGGCAGCTGTTCTAAAAGGATATGTTCCTATTCTTCATTCTCCAAAGGGAAATTTTGTCTCTTCCAGTTAGGGCAATAAATAAAGGTGAAAGAACCACCACAAAAACATCCCTGAATTATTAATTTGCCAGAAAGAGCATCTCAGAAGAAAAAGCCTCCTCAGGATAGAATAGGAATGTAAAATACTCATTATTCACCAAGCACATAAGGATCTGCAGAGATAAGTAATGAAGTAATGCACCTGGGCCCACACACCTGAGATCAGTGACAGACTTGAACACTTGAACCAGGTTTTGAAGACTACACCAGTGATTTTAAAAAATAAAATATATCTAGCTCAAAGTATCCCTTCATTGTAAGTCAAGTGGGGAATTCCTGTGTTATGAAATCAAGCTACTGTGAGGTATAATGGCATAGATGCTTTAGTTTTGATATGAACAGGATTATTGTAGTGCTTGGCCCAAAGATTAAAGGCTGCAATCAGGAATGTAACAAAAGCCTTATGAGTCCCAGTCCCTGCTTCTGCAACCACATATCCTTTAACTGTGGGTATCTTTAAAAATTAAGTGTACAGAAGAGAGGTGAAATATTAGCAGTGGATCGTTTACTATATCCCAACAGTTCAATCATCAGTGCTGGAAAGTCAATATTATATTAACTTCAAACTAGTCTCTACTGAAGTTCCCCAAAATGATGGAAATTCAGAGGTCCTAGTTTTCTGGCTGTGTATTTGGCTGCTTATGAAATGTCATAGAAAAATGATGTTTTGGTAAGAAATCATTGCCACTGTTCTCCCAAAGGCAGCAGTTCTATGTTACATCGGGTTTGCTTTCAGAATAGAGTTTACTACAAAGTATGTCATATAAATTAAAATAATATTGACATAAGGTGATCAGGTGAGAAACAGAGCTCGATGATTCCTATTGGAAATTCTGTGAATATTTCTCAAATTGAATGTCAGCAATAACTTCTGAATGTCTGTCAACAGATGACTTCCCAGAAGGTGTTTGTTTTCCATCCTGACTGCAGTGAAAGATCATTACCTGGGATATAGATTGTTTCATCTGTATTCTTCCTGCTGCTGCCTAATTGGCAGCTATAGAGTGTTTTAACACCTGGATTAACAAAGGCCTTTGTCTTCCATTTACAGAAGATAAAAAAGGATTTGAGCTCTTATAAACTAAATGTATTTTATGGTATGATAATAGATGAAACTTCTTCCTATTATATAAAGTACAGTCAATTTTAACTAAGAGCTTCAGAGTCTTCCCTCCAGCCCTTGGTCACCTCTTGTTAAGCAGTCTGGCAGTTTGCCAAGGGAGCTGGAAAATCTGAGTTTGATCCCCAAATTGCTGGACCCCAAACCAATGAAATAATTTTGTAGTACATCAGCCTGTGTGTGCCTACATGGCAGGTGTGTGTGTGTGGTGGCTTCGTTTAAATGCTGTGGGTTTCAGTTGATGTAGATGTGTGTGATTCCAAATCTGCATTTCTGAAGGCTGGTGTCTTGCTAATGTCTGATTCCAGTATTTGTACAGTTCACAGGAATCCTTCAAGGGTTTATTTGCTCTGTGTTCATCTGGGATGGAGTGAGTGTACCATGTAAAATAATATGTCAGCTCATAAACTGCATGTACAGTGATGAGCAGTGAGCTCGTTTCACTTTTATCACAGGACCTTGAATCAGGCTTGTTCTGCTGCCGAGTCCCCAAACACTTCCTTGCAATGTGCCTGGAATTCACTTCTATGGAATTGTGTTTTTGGTGTATACTTTTGTGGTTTTCAGACTCTGGTGCAGGGAACTGGTTGTTTCACAGGTGAGAGCTGAGAGGGATGCAGCCTTGGATGCTGTTGCATTTTGGGTCCTTCCTGAGGAGCTCAGGGCAGGACATAATGTCCACTGCCACGAGCAAAACATTGTAACCTGTGCTTCATGGGACACACTGGACTGTTAGGGCTTCCTCTGCCCACTCATGATTGCTGCCATGTGCACATTGATTTTTGTGCTTTTTCTCACTCCATCCTCCTCTGTGCCACAGGAAGTGCTGTGGTGTGTCCTGCTGGCTGGACACCGAGCA
Source organism: Climacteris rufus (assembly GCA_013398175.1). Taxonomy (NCBI): domain Eukaryota; kingdom Metazoa; phylum Chordata; class Aves; order Passeriformes; family Climacteridae; genus Climacteris; species Climacteris rufus. The sequence goes on from VZRZ01007083.1 coordinate 519,172, forward strand.
GCAGCGAGCTGTGCTGGCATGTGGTACCTCAGAATGGAGATGAGAAGAGATGCCAACAGGGTTCCTTCTCTTCCTGCTCAGCTGCTGAGGTGCGTAGGCAGAAGGATGGCTTCTTCCAACCTCTGCTTCAGGGCACTGGTTTTAATGAGCATAAAGCCCTTTAGGCATGGACTGGGGGTGTCTCAGGAGTGTGCACTGAGGAGGATTAGGGAATTTATGAACTCGACTCACCCACAGTGTGCTTAGTGGGGAATGTAATTCCTTTTACTGTTGCTGTTCACAAAGGAACTGCTTAAATCCCAGCATTTCCTCCCAGCCCTGAACGCCGTCTGTTGCTCCTGTTGTCTTGCTGGTGACGGCTGCAGTGTTGGACAGCAACTGTTGCTGCAAACTGGATTTTTTTTCCATCTTCTCTCACCATCTCTCCAATAAGTGATCTGCTGTGACTATGAAGATTTTTGGACCCTCCCATGTCTCTTATTTCCTTGGCAGAGTGATACTTGTCTCCTCCTAGGTTGCTCCTTTGCGAGACGGTATGAATCACGCTCTGAGCGAGCTGTCGCGTTGTCTCGTGCTTTGGAGGAGCTACTTGTTATTTGTGCTCTTCATATCCTTGTGACAGCTTGTCAAGGAAAAGAAGTTTTCCTTTATTTTCTTTTCCTTTCATCGTTGTTGACTAATTAGTAGCCAAATAGACAGCATTTGTTTTTGTGATCAAACTGGTGGTAACTTAAGAGTTGGATGCAATCCAAAGCCCTGGAACCAAATAATGAACTTTGGGTATGGTTAGGTGAAGATCTGACTTGGAGTGGGAAATTTTCCATCCATGGTAAAGGTTTCTATATTCTGGACTCAAAACAAGCATAATTAGTTCTCTAATGCCATTTTAGCAGTTCAGGATAAACAGTTCAAGCTTGACAATACTTGAGAATCAGGAGGAGATTGGACTGAAGAGGAATTTTGTATCTGACTCTGGTCTCCTGTATTTGCTTAAAGGAAAAGTAACAGGGGATCGGAACTGAAGCCCCCAGTAGAGGTGGTGTCTCCTAAAGGTGAATGGTTGTCATGTAAGCTCCATGTGACTTTCTGGGTGACAGACCAGTGTACTTTGCGTGTTTATTTGTACCTGGCTGTGAACAGAAAGGCCATTCTCAACCAAGGGACCTGTTTGTCCAAAGGAGTTAAAGAGCCACACATTTGTGTCATTTGGAGAGTAACCAGGGCCCTATTTTTTCACCCAGTGATCAATAGCACGGAGCAGTAGGTGGCATGCAGACATTTTTCATACCTAACACATTCTGGAAGGGGGGGACACGTGGAACTCCACATCCTGCACCTCCCTGACACAGCCACGATGGAGAGCAGACCTTGCTGCTGGCAGCTTTCCTGATCCACCTCGCCTCATGCGAGGAGACTCCATCACCTTCCCACAGTGGGACCAGCTGTCCCAACATGCAGTGTAATATTGCAAAGAGGGGAAAAAAATGAGCTAAAAAGCTCTGAGAACTAATCTCTGTTTTGTTGAACAGTTGGAGAGCTCCTGGCCATGGCATCTCAAACCTGACAAAATTACCCCAAAGTCACTGATTTTACATTCCATTTGGCAGTAGAAAATCTTCCAAAACATTCAAATTCTGCTTTCCTTCATCAGCTCCATTGGGAGGTGAAATAATTCAGAGTAAGGGATTTTTGTGTTTCACTCAGGCCTGGGAATGATTAGCCATTTTTCTACAAAACTCGTTTTTAAAATTTTTCTTGTCTTGCTTCCTCCTGGCTGTGTTTGCACAGCGCTGGCACGTCTCTGCTCTAGTTTGATGAAGACTAACCATCCTGGGGAGGCTGATTTGGAGTGAGACCTTTGCTATATAATTCCCATTAATGTTAGGAGAAAAGTAGTTGGGAATTTCATCTCTGTACATGGAGCTGATTATCCATCCCAGGCTGCTGCCTTGGGGACAGGCTTAGACCCTGCAGCCTTAATGTGTGTGTGTATCAAACACTGCTCTCCCATAAGGTAGCAAGCCAAGTGTGTGTTTCCTATGCATTATTTATGGAATTGAAAATGCATTCTCTTAAAAATTACTGTGGACTGTGCAATTTTTGCATTGCAGCTGGAAACATGGGGATCTCTGGCATTTGGAAGGACCTGGGATGGGCACTTGCACAGCCTGTTACCATGCACATAAAACCCTTTAAGGAGCTTAAGATAAACAATTAATAGTTTGTCTATTGGAGTTCAAGTTTCAGTGAGGCAAGGTTAAAAAACAGCTGGGCAAAAATATGTGTCCAGCACAGCAATTCTAGAAAGGCTTTTTTTTTTAAACAAAAACAAACCATACGATTTTTTGTTAATCTTTTTCACAATGAGATGTACAAATTGTTCTTTTTCAGATGTGGTGGTTTGCCAGGCAGGGTGTGTATATCCTGGTCACTAGACTTTATTTAGAGGTGCAAATTTTCCCTTAAAATGGTGTTGTCCCCACAGAGAATTTGGAGCACAGAGGGAGGACCTTGTGCACACAGGGAATTTCACTGCTCTTAACACCCTTCTCTATAAGTGTCCATCCACTCTTTATCATTTGTACACATCAAAAAGCCAGAATCAGGTGGACTTTTAAAAATTTTGATGAAATTTTGGCTCATCCAAGCAGTCTCTTGTTTCCAGTACGGATGAACAGGCTCAGTATCTCCCTCCCTGCTCTCACCTGCACAGAGTCAGGTGAATTATGAAGCCTTACTGTGCTCTCTGCGGTGAGGAACTATTAGTGCTTGGACTCTCCTGTCTTCTTGATTAGCCTGAAAAGGTTGCCTGAGCGCCAAGCTTTAGCTGATGCTTTAGCCAAGCTTTTCGGCTGATGTACGATTGAGCTCAACCAAAGACAGATTTATATTTATAGTAGCAAATTTAGGGCCTGTTCCCTTGCCTGTTGTAGCTATCAGGAGTAGCTTTGGGTGTTGCTCATTAATGATATGCATCACCTGTAAGGCAGGAGAATGAATTATATAAATTGCTGGCAATCTCCAGCCAGCATTTCCATGTGGATTTAAAAGTCTTATTTTACCCTGGATATTTTATCCCCACCTACCAAGAGGCATACCTGGAGTGTGCCAGGGATAGCCTACATGGAGGTAATGTACACAACAGCTTTGTTATTTCCAGGTAATAGAGGAATGCATCAGCACATTGTGGGCATTAAAATGTATGATTTCTCTGTGGCCTTTAATGAGGGTTTGCAGGACTTCCAGTGCCCTACAAAAAGTATTGGATTTTTCTCCTACTTTCTTGCAGGGTCCAAAGGGAAAGGAGGAATTTGCTGCGTATGTGTTTTGAGGAGAACATATTTAGGATAATCAATTTTTTCACTGGTTTCTCACACACACACCCAAACCTGGAGCTGGGTAAGCTGTTTAGCCACGCATCATTCCTGCACTGGTGCTCAAAGAGGTTGAAGTCCCTGTGTCCGTGCTTAGCAGCTGGAATCAGTCATAGGTGTGTTTTCCAAAGGCAGCCACCCTGCCTGGGCTTGGTTTGGTTCCCAGGACTGTGTAAGCTTGCACAAATGTTCTTTCAGATATGACAGTAAATCAGCTTTAGTTGTTTGTTTTCCTTTTACATTTATTATCTATAACTGTACTGGCCAGTAGGTTTTCTGGCTGCAGTTAGCACTGAGATAGGAGGATTGAAAAATGTTCCCAGAAGGAACATTTGGGACTGGTAATTGTGATTGTTCACCCTGGAAATCTGACTCTGAGCTTGTCTTTTCCACTCAAGGAACACATACACTGTGTGACACTTGTGTTACCAGATCCACTTTGGGATCTTACACAATCAGATACTTGGAAATTTGTCACAGACTAGGGGAGTATTCACAGAAGGTATTTGATGGCTGATTTCAGGTACTATTCAGTGTCTGCTGTGATAAAGTCAAGACACTCATGAATTGTTCTCAGACAATTTGCAGAAGGAAAAGCAGCTGATGTACTTTAGATGTTCCTGACCCATCACTTGGCTCGAGCTACGTGTGGAGGCAAGTCTGGGATACGGTCACAGAGTGGGTGAGGCTGGGAGGGACCACAGTGGGGTTGTCTGCTCCCACCTCCCTGCTCAAACAGGGTCATCCCAGAGCACAGGGCACAGGATTGCATCCAGACACTTCTGGAATATCTCCAGTGAGGGAAACTCCACACCCTCTCTGGACAGCCTGTTCCAGTGCTCTGTCTCTGCACAGGAAAGAAGTTCTTCCTCATGTTCACATGGAACTTCCCATGCATCACTTTCTGCCCGTTTTCTCTTGTCCTATTGCTGGGCACCCCAGAGAAGGTGGATTTGTCAGTGTATTTCCCTTTGTTTTGCAACCACAAGGTCGAATGTGGCGTTCACACCTTTACAGTTCCTCTCTCTCATGGAGTAAGGTACCCTCAAACCTTCCAAAAGTGGAGCCTGGTCAGGCTTTAGTCCTCTGAGCTGCCCTTTGCATCTCACCTGACTTTCACATTCCCCCTCCAGCAGCACTGTTTGTTTTGGGACATCTGCTCCCCTGTGGGAAGGTGGCAGCAGGAGACAACATGAGATCACTTAATGATTGTAAGTACGTTCAGGCAATCTGCCAGGCTGAGTGCTCAGCCCTTCTCCTTTTTTTAACTTGTCAGAAATTCAAAGTGAAAATACTGCAGCAAAGAGGCTCATCTAGAAAAGCAGCATGTTAATTACAGGAGGCAGTTTCTTGGCTATCAGTTGCTGTCCTGCACAGAATAACTTGGAGATGTACATTTTTTCTGTGGGAAGACATTTAAATCTGGAGCTACTGGCTTTGTTTCTTGCTGTTTGTTACTGCTACTGCCAGTCAGTGAAACCTCTAACAAAGATTTTTTGGAGGCTATGGACTGGAAGCCCAGTTTTCTCCATATTCTTTGTCCATTTATCCAATTCTTTGACCATTCGATAAAGTCTCACTCCATCAGATCAAATTTTCAAGGGTTATCAGAAAGTTTTGTGTCCAAATGTCCAGTAGGTTTTGTAAGTAGCTACAAGTGCCAGTGGCTGGAAGTGAGGCATCCCTGTCATGGGGTTGATGTTTTGTAATACAGAGCAGGGGAGAAATGATAGCATTTCAGAAATAAGGCCAACATTTATAGCTTATGTGCCAAGATGTGTTAAAAATACGCAAATCTGTAGGAAAGGAGAATTCAGGAGGTTTAAAAATCAAGGCCTTTGTATAAATTGTCATGGTGGCATCAGATCTGTGTTTGCTGAGTAGCAGTCTTGGTGTGACCCGGGGCTCCATACAGATACAGCACATACCTCGGTCCTTGGGCGAGTTTTAATATCCTGAAATTAAGGATGCAGATAGAAACCATGATGGGGGCAATGGGGCTGATGTTTTTTCAGTCTTCAATGTCTGCTTTGGTCAGTTTGCTGCATGTTTTTAAGCCTAAAATTCAGTTCAATCAGCAAAATAACAAACCCTCCTTCACTTCAAGCCAACCATTTCCTAAATACTACAAGTGGAGGGTTTTAACCTAAAAGATAGAGAGAGACCCTGCAATGGCCCCAAAAATACAGTTGTCTGCTGTAGATTATGCTTGAAAAGAGCTCGGGGATTCCAGTGATGGATGACAGTATACAAATCTCAAGTAGCTTTGCTTAGTGTATTTTGTGATATGATATAGGAGAGATAATTCTTACCCAGTGTCTTTTAAAGGAAATCCTGAGGGTGAATCAATTACCTTTCTTTTCTAAATCAATAGAGATGGGATGTATTGCAGTTACTTTGTGCTTTGGCGAGTGCTGGAGCACAAAGGATGGCTGTTGATGATAACCATTGCAAAGAATGCTGTGCCATTTTTTTCTCATGCTTCTTGTAAGGACACTACAATCCCCTCAGTTCACACACTTCATCATTCCCAGTCACAATCTTTTCTCAACAAAGATTTAAGAGCAGGAGGAGGAAGTAAGCTCTCAAAACGTACAAAGCACGCGCTGAAACATGGCTTGTAGTCCTAATGACAGCACTTCCCATTCCCAAGACTCTCCAAACCCTCAGCACTTGTGAGTTTTGCCTCGAAGAACAGTCAGATTTAGGAGATGGAGTAAGGGGAAATGGGATATGAGCTGACACAGTGGTGCTAGCAGAGGTTAAATCAAGTAGTTGAGGCTCAGCCGAAGATAAAAAGACAGATTTCTTGTATCTCTGAAAGCAAGTACCTTTATGTTTTTTGCAAGATGTTTCTGTGTATAACATCAGGCACACTTTTGTTCAGCAAAAGATAAAATACTTCTATAGTCATACCTCATATTTGAAAATTATGTCAGATAACTTATTGTCTTTATAAAAGTCATTATTATATTCTCAAAAGAGTATTAATATGTGTGTGTAATATGATTTAGCAAGAGACTATTGTAAGAGGTTCCTGAGTGCAACCCATATGGTAACCTGAGAGTAGTTAAATGGTAGTAACACAGAATGCCACGTGGTCTGTGGTTCAAGTTCTCATAAAAGATAATTTAAGACAAGTGAGACCACACTTTCTTTTTCCCCACTTGGATCTCTCCAAAGATCCAGATATATCTGAGAGGTCTGTATAGGTCAGTCTAGTTATCTGTGTTATCAGATTGCTGTCTGAAGAATGTGGGGAGACAGGAAAATGGAAACTAGATAAAAAAGAAAGGCTTCTTAAGCTCCTGCCTTTCTTGCCTGATGCCGAGGTCCCAGGAGGGCAAAGGCACTCTGAGGTGACTGAGAACTGCACTGGGCTTTTCTCTCTGGTTCCCTTCATCAGGAACCACTTTCCTTTTCAGAAGCTGAGAGAATCTAAAGCCACTACAGAGGCAGTGAAGGCTCTGACCACATACCAGCTCTGTCTTAATGCAGAAATGGATTTACTTGTGAGAGAGGGTTCTGTTCTTTGCATTTCGTGGCTTGCATAGCAATGAATTGAAAAGGAAAAGGAGCCAGGGTGGACCTTCCCACCTGGTGTTGTGGCTGCTGCCCCTGTGTGTCCCCTTATTTGAGCACCATCCCCAGGTTTGCTGAGGATCCATGACCCATAGGCAGTTTTATGCAGATCTTTAATGAGCAGGGCATTAGGAATGCTTGCAATTTAAAATAGATTTCGAGGAATGTCAGTGATGTTTTGTCTGGGAGTCAGAGATGTAATAATCCCTCTGTGCAAAGAGCCTTTTTCTGCCTTGGAATGCAGCATTTATCTACAGGTAGTTCAATAATAGAAACAGGTTAACAAATTAGGTAGAATTCAGGAAAGAAAGATGATTGTGTCTGAAAGTGAATTTTCTGGGTGAATAACAAAATAGTTTTGATATATTTCATTGTGATGGAAGACCAATCAGCTTAAAAGGGGCAACTACCAACAAAAATGTTTCAAGGATATTTAAGGTACAGGAAGGCCTTTTTAGAAAAGTTATGTGCGTGTAAATACTGACAGGGATATAAATGAACCCTGTCTGGAAAAGCTGGATCCTAGAAATGCTGTGAACACCGAGTAAAGTAGCCACAGATAGGGCTGCACCACAGGGGTATTTGTGAGTTTGAGCTGAACCATGCTCGAGTGCCAGAGCTGCTTCTAAAACCTTGAATAGGACCTTAATCACTTAAGGTAAAAAATAAATCTGTATTGTGACTCCATGCATTTTCAGAGGAGATGGAAATGTGTTTCTCCCAAGGTATTTCTCTCTTCTCTTTTGCTGGGAGGGTTCCCTTTAGAGAGGATATCCTGCCAGTTTTCTTTTATGTTCCTTTCCACTGAGTTATTCCCCTTGGTTTCTCCTTGCATTCTTGGAGGAGAGAGAAGCAGCTTTCATACCTTCAGGGTGTAAAATCTGGCTGTGTTGGGGTGAATGGAAATTTTTCTTTGACTTAAAGGCGATCAGAATTTCCTCCTCAGAGTCCTATTAGGAAAACCAGATGATTTAATCTGAAGCATCACACATTATGATGATCATACATAAAAGAACAACATTAACCTCGGTGCCACATGCAGAATTATTTTTGAGTGAAAATGAGCAAAATTTCTTAGAGTATTTGCAAGGCCTCCTCAGTAAGAGAAAATATTACAGATGATGAAGAGAAATAAGAATTAAAGCTTGAACCACTGAAAACCTCTTTTTGACACTGTCTCTTTAATTAGAAAAAATGAGCCTAACCAAGATGTATATCATCATTGATTTTTATAATAAGCTTTTAAAGCAAACATACGTGGTGTCACCGTGCTGTTTTATAACATACACTGCTAACCATTTATTCTGTCGTATAACAGTTCACCAGCAGACATATTTTATTATTTTTTCTATGTAATAAAAAAAGATAAAATCAATACCTATTATATGGCATACCTTCAAGGTTAAAAAGTACTAAATCTTGATGCTAACATCTTTCCTTGTATGCATTAATTTAGGAGCAATATAAATTCAATACAAATACATTTTCTAGCTATATGATTAAATCTGGATTCTAAGTATTACAAAGGATTTGGACATTTGGAAACTCAACATCAAGAAACTGTCACTGGGCAGTGTATTCATGGAGATTGTTAAGCTTTGCAGGAAATTTAACTATGGAAGGCTGAGCAAGCTGGTACAAGGGCCAGATACGATTGGAAGGAAAGATGCTGTGATTTCACATATTGGAATGTAGTTTTTGATCCAACAGAAACTCATCTGGCCTGACCAGATGCCAATTAAATGGCTTTATAAGGTCCATACAAAGCTGCAGTGCTTTTCCCTGGCCCTGTGGCTGGCAGTCATTTTGCAACAATTACAGAGTAACACTTAATTTAATGATGAGAAGCTTCAAAACTGAGGAAGTGAAAATGGAATTGTCAAAGCCATCAGCAGCCTCGTCTTTGCTGGGTTATAGCTGTTACTGGAGGGCCCACGTGGGAAGCAGTGGGATAATGTTGCAGCCCATTACTGTGCACTTTGCCTCTGCTTCAAAGGCAACATCAAAAAGAGAAACTCCAAGGCTTATCTCTGCTTATTATAAGTTAGTTCAAGATCTAATGTGATTGTGTTAGTTGTAAATGAAGAAGGACATGCTGTCTCTGTTTTTTATTAAGCAATTAAAGCTTTTGGCTTCCTGAAGCAGTGATGAGTGTGTGGCAGGTGTGAAGCCAAGGACACGTGTTGGTGACGTAGCACAGCGTGCACTTTGTATGGATTTCGTTCAGAGTTAAAGTAGAAATATTTTCTATTCATTACTGTTTTTTCATCACTCAGCAATTAGTTGTGTCTTGAGATACTTATGAATATGCAATGCCAGTTTCCTGCCTGGGAGCAACCTTCTCCCGTCTGCCTGGGAAACACTTGCACAGAGTTAACTAAGCCAGAGTTGAAACTCCTTGTTCAGGGTAACATCCCTAACATGTGAGAAGCAGATGATGCTGGAAATGCAAATGAACAGATTCATATTTATGGGATCAAATTCTGCCCTTGGGTTGTAAATGCTGATGGGCAGGAGGTTTACCTGGTGCCATCCCAGTGAGGAACATCCCCCCTTGTGTTGTGATGTTTACAGTAAATGAAATAAACTTCCAGTGCTGAAGACAAAAAGAAACAGCAAACACTGAATGTCTCTTATCCTGAGAGTCTTCTGTTCCTCTCTGCAGGTGGATAATTGGCAGCATAAAATTATTAAGTGTGGGTTTTTCCCCCATTTGGCTTTAGAGCTGCTCTCAGCAAGTTCAGATAACAGATTTCACCTGGAAACATCCTTTCCTTTGCTTTCAGTAACAGCCTGAAAAGTTCTTTAATGGACTTACTCACACAACTTTGTCTTGAAACTGAACTCTTCCCCCAGCTGACTTGCAGAACTCCCTGGAGCAGAACAGCCCATGTTTTCCAAAGTATTTGTCAGCTGAAACACATCTTCCAGCAGGTGTGGCTGGACTTTTGTCAGTCAGATGAATTGATGGATATTGCATATTTTTTCAATGATTTGGATATTTCTGAGGATTCTCTATTGTGAAATGAGAAAATTTCTTTGAGAATCTGCATGCCAGTTATCAAATAATCACCAAGCTCTGTATTCCTTTGAAATATGCACTTAGCATTAACTATATCTCTTTCTACTGACAGTATTTGAAGGAAAAATTCCATGGGCTACCTAATATTTGTTGCTTTTCTTCTTTTTGAGGGCAGCTGTTTAGTGAACCAAATAATACAACACAGGCACCTTCTTTGTACATTACACATTTACTGGCCTTTATTTTTAGACAAATGTTTTCCAGATAAAACAGCTTTTTGTTGGTTGAAAACATCTCGAGATAATTCAGCTTGCTTCTTGCAAAAAAAAAAAATTGCAGTGAATGTTAATAACAAAATACAATTTATGAAGAAATACATGGTTTTTGGGTTTTTTTTTTAAATAATTTGGTGAGGAAATAAAAGGCTAGCAGATAGATTAATGTCTTACACGCTAAGTGTAAGTTGGAGAGACATTTCACTGGCAAGCTGTAAGCTTCTGGATGCAGAGGATTATAGGGAAATGCTCACACAACCTTAGCAGCATTACAAACAGCAATGCCACAATGAACAGAACAGCCTCATTGCAGCGATCTAAAGCCACTGCTGTTTTCTTTAAGGCAAACATTGTTTTTATGCCCTACAGATAAATCCCATTTTAAGCTTTGATCAAAGCAAATACACTCACTTTGAGGCTTTGGGCAGATGTAAATTGCTTTGTTATACACATGCATTTGCATACATTTGCAAGGAGACACGGTCTACATGTAATGGTGCCTTTTATTTTTGACGGAGCGCTGAAATTCAAATAACCAATGGTTTTCTGCCACAGAGAAGGCAAAAGTTTCTCTGCAGAGGACAGAAATAACACAAGTGAAGCAGTGCTGAGGTATGCACAGAGCTCTCTCATTGCCAGGCAGGGCCCCAAACATCAAGAGTTGTTTTAGTGTATCTATTTTGCTGTTCTGTCTGGCAAACAAGTGTAAATGGAATAGTTCCTAGAGAGGGACATTTCTCTTGTTGGGCCACTTCTGGAATGACTGTGCCAGAAGTGTAGGAAATATGCAGGTTGCCAAAGTGTTGGGTATCTGTCTTTGTTACAGACCTCCATTTGTTTTCTCATATTTCTCTACTTAGTTTTCTGAATTAAATTGGATTAACTTCCTCTCTCTCCCAATTAATGCTGTTAACAGTAATAACAACCATAATGTGTGAACATCTGGCATTTTAGTACACAGTAAGCTTTTAGAAACACCAGATATGAATCTATTGAAATTTGTCTCTATAGTGATTTTCCAGCATTTTGTGGATTAGACAATGATTTCTTCTTTCCACTCTGCTTTCCTTTCATTATCAAGGTTTGTTAATTCTTTAGATGCCAGGGTTAGATAATTAAATACCCCTTTGTAATTACCGTAGTGCCTGTGGGTTTGAGACCTCCAGCTCATTAGGCAGTGTGCTGTCCTTCTAAGATATTGGAGGGAAACACTTTCATACTCATCAAAGATCTCTGTGGCAAATTAAGGTCAGGGCTGGCTCTGACAGGCTGAAGGCAAAGGCTTTATTTTTATTTCATTAGTTATCACTAGGGCAGTTCTTATCAGAAACAGCTGAATCCAAATATTGAACAGCCAGTTCTTCAAATCTTCTGTGCTTTCAGTAGCAAACACGTTGCCCTTATAAATTGCCAATGATGACTTTGTTATAGTGAACAGAGAGATTTTGTGGGGCTGCTGCACTTTCATACACTCTAAGGTGAAGACTGATCTTACAACATCTTTTATTTCTACCCTGCCACAGCTCTTGACTGTTTTCCAAAGCTTTTTATTATGGCTAAAGAAAAAATTGAAGCAAACCTCCAGTTATTCCCCCTTGTAATTTGAAGAAATTACCAGACAAGAAGTCTGAAACTCACACTGTGGTTGTTGCCCTTCACTCCATTTTGTGTCCCAGAGATTTGTGTTGACTTTTTGTTGCCGGTTTTGATGTCTTTCCATACCCAACTTCACTTTATTCAGGGGGCTTTGGTGAATGCAAAGGGGTCTGGACTTGCTTGGGAGGGTTTGGGTTGCAATGTGTGAACGCCTTGTTCAATTCTTCACTGCACTTTTGTGCAGTAAAACCTTGTATGATTTGGTGTCTCTTCACTAAAACAGGAAGGAAATTCCCTGTTATAGAAGGATCACAGAGTCTGAATGTTCAAATGGTGACTGATGCAGCACTGCTTGCTTAATGGGAAACAAGCAAATGGAGCCAGTGAGCTCTGACATGAAGAACCTGGAGAGACACTAAGAAGGAAAAATGGGAGATGGATGTGGCTTATTTAGGAAGTAAACCTATTTTTAATCTAGAGAATAGTTAGAAAGGAGAAAAAATTCCTTTCCAAACAGAAGGATGGAGTGGTAGGGATGCAGATGTAGCAGATGAAATGGGTTAATTGCATGTCCCCATCCCCAGCCATGGTAGGCTGTCTCCTCTGCAGTGCCTGGTAAGAATCAGGAAGGTGGATTGGGATGTGAGCAGACCTGAGACATGCAGACGAAAACCTGTGTTGCAGCTTGTTTAAGAAGCCTTACAGAGGCACAGTTAATTTTTGTGTGAGGCAGAAGCAGCTCATGAGCAGCAGAATGCACTCGGAAGGGAGCCCCAAGATGTTTTTCCCGACTGGAAAATTAATAGGGAGTAGCAGACTGCTCTTCTGCTGGCTCGAGGCAAGTGATGGGAGGCTGGGCATCCCAAAGCCTGCCTCACAAGCCTACCAGCACGGAGAGGGGGAAGGGTGTCACCACCAATCTGCCAGATGGAGCATGTTAAAGGGCAGCCCGCTGAGCAGGGAAGGCAACAAGCCTGAAAAGCCAAGCACGTCGACGAGTGCACCATCTCCCCTAGGAAAAAACAGAGCTGCAGCCAGTGTTTGCAGTTGCATCACACTGATTCACTGAGGCAGAGTTGAGGGTGCAGGTAGAGCTTTGATTTGTTGGGTTGTGTTAGAGAACAAGTGCTTGTGGTTGTGGCTGGAACCACAACGCCGGCTCCCCGATGGCAGGGCTGGGCGCGGAGCTGTGCTCGGAGCTGACACTGCAATTCCATCGGCCAAGGTGGAGCTCAGTTGGGCACAGCACTCCAGCAGCCAGGAATGAGGGCAACAGAGGTTGAGCAGTACCTGGAGAGTAAAGCAAATGCCATTGGGCGAAGCTGGGTCTTGCTGTAAGTCCCAAGTCTTGTCATCATTTTATGTCTCCATTATTTATATTTTTTGCCTGTGACTCCATCACAGGCATCAATTTAAAAAGCCCCTTCCATGTCAGCTCTGAAGTGTATTGTGCCTCATGTGGTCATCTCTGATGCTGGGCATGATCTGCCAACTTTGGTTTTCAAGAATTTTAACTCTCCAGGTTTGATGTCTTTTCCTGACATGGAAGTTGAAGGCCATAACTTAACACTCTAATTTGCAAAGTTTTCAGTTTATCGTGCTCTAGTGCATGGAGCTATGAAGCAGGTTTTCATAAATCTTCTCTTTTTATCTCATCTGATGGTTTCTTTTTAGATGTTCTCCTGCCAGCAATTTTCCACTTTGCTGGACAAATGAATGCATATAGGCAGAACGTCCCTGGCAGCTGAAAGGTTAATGGAAGGAAAACGTAGTGACATCAAAGTAAGTTTTATTAAATGAAGCTTTGATTTTCTCCATTATGGGCTCTTTTGTGTGAATAAACTTTAATTCTCTATAAAGCACGTGACCACAGACTAAACAGGAGCAGAAAGCAGGAGAGTACAGCAAGGAATGTTAATATGTTGTTTTTCTATAGTTCCTTGCAGCTGAAGGTCACAGTGATGCATTACAGCTCAAGCCTCTCTGCTCTTACATGTGTGTTAAATATTACCAGTTTCTTATTATGAATAAATAAGAAACTGAAGCAGAGAGTTGCATATTTAAAGACAAGAATAAATGTCTAAAGCAGCCCTAGGAAGGAATGTTGGATATTTCGATTCCAAATTTTGGCCCTTCTCTAAATGAGAATTCTTTTCTCTTTTAAAGCTGATTCTGTGCAGATACTGGGCACAGGCTCTGTCAGCACTAAACAGATAAATAATAATCATCCCACAGATTCCAGGTTGCACCTGACACACTGAATTTATTTGAGAAAACTTCTACTGCTGGCAAATACCAATTCCATGCCTGCATGCCAATTATGGGATAAGTACCTTTTGTGAAGAAGAGAAAAGCCTATTGTTTTAAGGGGTTTTCAGAAAATTATACACCTGAAAGAGGTCACTTTCCATCACGCTTGAACAATTCCAGTTCTCTTAAAAAAAACCCCGCACATAAAAAAGAAAAACGATCCTGTAATTTTCTAAATTGCAAAAAGATTTCTTCTCTTCCTCGTGTTCTTTCCACCCAGGTTAGCTGCTGTGTTATTAGTGCTGCAGGAGCTGAGGGCTGTGAAATGCGGGGACAGGTTTCAATTTTAGGTGAAGCTGTACAGAACTCACATCTTTTCTTCTTCATGTACAGTGTGGGGTTTGTCTCGGACACCTGTGGTGGTCAAAGTTTCTTTGGGGAGAGAAGACGAAGAGCAGAGCAAGGATAAAGAAAAAACAGGGAAGATTTCTAAGTGTTGAGAGAGTGACCCCCTTTTTCAAGGGCTGAAGATTGGTGATAGCTCTGAAAAAATGTTTAAGGGAGCAGAAAGCAGGAGCTTTGCCTGTGTTACAAGTACAGATTTTTTTGGTGTGTTGTTAAAGAAACACACTTGACCCTCTTGTCAGTAGCTTTATTGAGGGATTTAATCTTTTCGGCATAGAATAATATGAAAATAGAAAACATGATTGGCACATACAGTTTTTAACAAAAAATGTAAGCAATTTTTTCCATAAACATTTACAGTTAACAGTAGATAATATATCAATTTCCAACCCTGATAAAGTAGTATTTTTGCACAGTTTTTGGAGATAGATTTTCTCCTATATCCAGTGATAGCATGCAGTGCTCCAGTAATGGGATTTCTTGTAAATGCAGATTTTGTAATGATGTACTGGTCCTTTATGGGTCAAGTTCCTTTTACCGTCTGTGTTATGGCAGCTTCCACTGTAGATCAGATCCATAACTTTGACTATATGGGATTTATGCTTACATATATTATCCTCTGTGGAAATCCACTGTGTCAGTATAAGTGTATGTATACCTGATCCCATGCTAGGGATGTTATTCCACTTAAAACCAGTAGCATTAAAAACTGGTGATGTAGGGAGTAAAAGAAGGGGAGACAAAAATATTAAAAGGAGACAAACCCACAAGGTTTCAAAATCCCATTGAAAATCAATAAAGCTTTAGCACAGGAGTTATTTATATCTGTTTGTAAATGTTATCCACCTTTTCTGGGTGTAAAGTGCAGATTCCCAGTGGAAGGCTGGCTCAACACAGTGAGGCTTGAGGAGGAGGATGGGAAGAAGATAACAAGGCCACTGGGGAAGGACACAAGGCAATGGAAATTGTCTCAGGCAGAGCAGAGTGGTGGGTAAAGAGGAGGTGTGAGAAGGGTAGGCACAGAAGAAGGGGAGAAGGAATGAGAGGGCTTAGGGGGAAAGGAAGGCCTGCCATGCCCTTGGGAATGCTGGCTGGGGAGGAAGAGCCCCACTGCCCTTTGCCAGCTGCTCAGGAATAACCTTGGTGGTTCTGCCCACACCGTTGTGTTTCACCTCTTTTTAAACAGCACGATTTTAGAGTGGCCAGGTAACTGTGTGGCAGAGTTGTCTTTGCAAGTGGAAGCCAACCCAGTGAGTCCTTCTAGGAAGGACTGTTGTGCTGCACAGTTCAGGCCATGGCACACGCTGGGTCAGGGCATCCCTGAGTCGAAGGACCTTGGGGGTCACAGTGTCCTCAGCCAAGGCTGTGCAGGACTGGCACTTCCCAGGCTCTGCTGGGTTTTCTCCCACCTGCATTCAGGTTATGTTTTCACATGTAGGAAGGTGGAGTGGGGGAGGAGACCTTATCAGTGTCTATCAGTATCTGAGGGGAGGGTGCCAAGAGAATGGACCATGCTCTTCTCAGTGGTGCCCAGCAATAGGACAAGAGACAACAGGTAGAAATGGATGCACAGAAAGTTCCACCTGAACATGAAGAACTTCTTTCCTGTGCAGTGACAAAGCACTGGAACAGGTTGTCCAGAGAGGGTGTGGAGTGTCCCTCACTAGAGATATTCCAGAACTGTCTGGACACAATCCTGTGCCCTGTGCTCTGGGATGGCCCTGTTTGAGCAGGGAGGTGGGACCAGACAACCCCACTGTGGTCCCTTCCAACTCAACCCATTCTGTGATTCTGTGAAGGTGTATATATAAATTGGCAAAAATTGCCTGCTATTCTGTTATTTTATTAAAAGTACTTTATATGTACTTTTTTAAACCCTCAGAGCAAACAATTCAGCTGGGGATTTTATTCTTGCATTAAATCCACCTGTCATCGTTGAGTTTCATTTTACTGTAACTGATGAATTGTTTTAGGGTGGCACAGAGTTTCATGGTCAAAATGGAAATGAGTTGAAGAAAGCACAGCATAATTGAGAATTCGGCAATTTTACGTATCAGTTCCCTTATGATAATTGGCCTGCAAAATGAAATATTTAAAAACACAATCAAACTCTGCCTGTGTACATGAGTCTGTGTTTGTGTATGTGTGTTAGTGCTGCACCATGTATTAGTTGCTTGGAACTAATTAGTTGCTAGCTACTCACAGCATCTGTATTTCAGATCCCGTGGGACTCTAAGGAATGTGACCTTATTTTAATGCTTTTCTGTGCTTTGAGAATTCCTCCTTTGTATCTATTCCTAGGACGTGTTTTGTTGCTTTAATAACAATAATGCTTAGCACTCGTTTTAGATTTAGATCCCAAGGACACCTACAAAAGTAGACAAACATTATCTCTCTGATAAAATCACATTTCTACTTTAGACTTGGCCACTTAAAACCTCAGCAGGCTGTTGGTGGTGCAGGGATTACGATAAAACCTTGCTGGAAGAGCCAAAGATGGGACTTTGCCCTGGGTCCCAACTGTACAGCTCCAGGAGCTTCTCCACACACATCCAAGGGATATCAGCCCTGAAATAAAGGGCGGTTTTAACAAGAGAGTGCTTTGCTCCATCAAAAAACACATTGGGAAATGAGTTATTTGGAGAACATCCATGTACACACAGTGGGGACTTGTGGTAGAGGTGGTGATACCTGTCCAGGCAAGGAGAGAGAAGAGGAACTGGCTCTGCTTCTAAACAAGTGCCAGGTATTTCCAGGAGCCTCTGAGGCCACAAAAAGTGTATGGTTTTAAAACTGGGGTTTTGCTCTGCTTTCCCTATTGCACTTGTGCCTGTAAGGCTGGAGAGGCACTGGAACTCACTAGAACAGATTTATTCCCACAATAAAGAGCCATGTTGATGTTCTTGAGGCCCAGAGAAGTTTGACTGAAGAGGTTCATTAGGCTTTGTCAGAATTTGGTGGAATGCTTGGTGTGTAGTGCTTAAACACACAGAAGTTTGCCAAATCAGTATTTAGCTTGTATTTTTTGAGAATGTTGTTTGGATTAGTAGATGATACAGGATTTTTCTTTTTTTAAATTCAGCATTAGAATTAATTCAGAATTAGAATTAAAATTAGAGCTTGTTCACTGGCTCTTTTCTCTCTACAAAGGCCATATTTTATAGGATGCCACACCCTGGGATCTTGCCACTTGTGTTCATGGCACTTCTGGTAGAAACGAGGTGGCTGGACTTCGTGTCCTGGCTTGTGCTCCCGTTTGCACTGGCCAAAATTCAGTATGAGTAATTATATTCTGCATGCCTTAATTCCCCCAGTAATTTCTATTAGAGTTAGTATTATTCTTCATGCCTGATCCTCAAACCTTGCGTGGTGTTGCTGTGTGATTAAAGTGTTGTGACATTCCATCCCAGAGGTAGGTAAAATGATCTTGGCTTCACAAATTATAAAGCTTTTCCTTGAAATAAATGGGCAAAATAAGCATAAAAGATTATTACTGTTTATCTGAGAAATATTGGTGAGAAGGTTTTCTGCTTGTTTGTTAGTCTGTTTTTTTTTTTTTTACACTAAAGCAAGGAGTGTTTGAAACTCAAGACATGATGAAGAAAGTATAATTAGGCTGGTTGCTCAAGGTGTTTTAAAGGTTTTAAACCAAATTAAGATAATGTACCTTAATTGCATTTGCATAATGGACAGAGTTGAAATCAGGTCCCTTTTTCTAATGTCTGTGAGTTCCTCAGCAATGAGTGCAAGAGCCAACTTTCTACCTGTGGCAAAAAAGCAAATTAAAGCTAAATCTGGATGGAGATGATGTGAGCAGAGTTCAGATGAAGATGTAGCTCAGTGTGCAGGGAGGCAGCCAGCCTTATTCACAGTGGTCACATTCGCATTTGGGATTTACCCAGCCCTTGATCTTTGAGATACTGAAGGAGCTCATTCCATCTGACTGCACACTCAAATCAAGCCTGAATTGCAGAAGATAAGCCCTGCTGCAGAGTGCATACATGGTTGTTTTTTTCCACCCCACTATTCACCTGGCCCCAAGATGTCACACCTAAGCTGGATTAAAAAAAGCTTTGATGACTAAGAAGCATAAATAATATTACAGCAGTCTCCTGGAGTCAGAGGAGTCACTGACCAAGGGCAAATCACCAGTGTGTTTGTTCCTGAGCAGGGAACTAACCCTGGGGAACTGAGAGTACATAAAAGTTACCTTCATGTGCTGTCCCAAATCAGCAGAATTGGCTGCATTTTCAGCCTACAAACCCATCTTGTTCCTGGAAGTAATGTAGGTCCTCAGGGGGAAAAAAACAATCTTCCTTGCTCCAGAAATTGTCCTTGGTATCAGATGTCAGTAGCTCCCCCTCCAGCAATCCCAGCAAGGCTGAGACAATTGACAGCCATGCATGAGCACTTTGAAATATCGTGGAAAAAACTGTTAACGAGAAAATTTGTGGGTGCTGGGTGATGTTGTAGTGGAAAAGGTTGCCTTCCTTGGCTGATAGCACAATGGTTCCCTTGAACTGGTGGCTTTTGGAGTTAGAGCAAACCTTTAAGAGCAATTTTTTGAGCAAAGTGTTTTTTTTACCTCTTTTATACTTCCCAAAGCTTTGTAAAACGCCTGAGCTGCACTTTCTCAGCTTTAAATAATTCAGGACTGAAACCAGTGGTCATTACCAGGGCAAGCTTTTAATTCAAGTAAGGTTTTTTTTTTGCTTCAGCAGGTCAGACTTGACTGAAATAAAACCTAAGATAGGAAACAAACTTTTTAAAAACACTGAACAGTTAGGATACTACTTATAACTCTTCTTTTCGTAAACAAACTTTTTTCCAACAAGGGTAAAGTTGCAATAGCTCATGTAATATCAGGATTTGTCTGTTCCTTCAAAGGTGCAGTGTGTTTTGAAGATGAGCAGGAGCACAGATGTTGTGCTGGGTTTAGCAGACCACACTTGCTCACCAGAAGCAGGTTCCTGCTGCAATGTGTGTAAGGGTTTTTATTGAGTGGGGCAGTGTCGCAATAAGGACATGAAAAGAAGGATGCAGACACCTGCTAACAGAGCAGAGAAACAACTGGACCCAAAATGGGCCGGAGTTTATTTTATGTGTGTCTTAGAAACCACAGTGGATTGGAGGGATGACTTGCTGCCCCTCAATCACACTGGTCAAAGGAAATGTCCATCAAACTTCGCCTCCCAGGAGAAAGGAATGTAAATAATAAACTGCCATTACAAAAACATGGATATATTTACAGAGAATGCATGAGAAACAGTTACAGAAGAATGAAAACATCAGAACTGCAAAACTCAGGGCAACAGGGCAGTACTTTGGCAGAATCCAACCAGGAGGGCGGGGAATCTCCCATAGCTGCCTACAATGAACAGATTACCTGAAGAACGGAGCTCTTTGCTTTTGGGGGATGTCTGTCAGAGTCTGATTGTATTTTTGTTGTCCTGAGTGCCAGTGTGTTGGCCATGGCTGCTGGAGCTGCCCCAGTCAGTGTCACCCGCTGTGCCCCGACTGTGCTGAGGTGGAGCTGGGCACTGGTGCTCAGAGACCTTGGTGCTTCCCTGTGCCTGTGACTCTGTTTGTTCTCACAGATGGGATTTTCCCTGCAGGCATTTCACTGTTCACTCGCTGCTCATCGAGGGTCAGCAGTTCCTCAGTCCCATGATACTCTGTACAGCAAGACTTAAGGGATGAAAGCAGGGAGCTCTGGGTTGGAAGGGAGTCTTTGGAAACCATATGAATTCCTTGTTTTAACGTGTCAGACCAAGTCTTTATATGACGAATTCTCTTTTGACGGAATTTCAGCTGCACTCTCAAAATGCATTTTTCCTGAACATATATGAGATTTAAATTTAATTTTACTTAGATTCCTAGCTCCTGTCTTTCTTTGTTTGAAGAGGGGGGGCACATTCTGGATAAAGGGGGTGTTTGGTTTTGTGCCTCCTTTTGATTTTTGGTGTACTCCCCGGAGCCTATTTTGAATGTGGTCTTTAATAAATCACATTGTTTGAGTTCTGCAGCTGCACATGGTCAGAGGATGTTACCCCAGGAAAGATTAACGTGGAGCATTGTCTCTTCTAATGGACAGTTGTGACAACTTCATTTTCAGAAGTGACTTATGCAAAGGGCACGCTGTGATTTGCTGCTGGGTAAGTAATCTGAAATATTGATTCTTAAAATGTCTGTATGTTTCTTAAAGAAAATAATCATTACTGTAGTTGAGAGTGCAGCTGTAAAAGGCACGATTTCTTCTTGGGTAATTCAGTAGGTGCTGAACATGCTCAGTTGTGAGCTCTAAAGTAGAAAATAATATATGATAGTGAATCTATTTCAGAAAGCATCTTTAAAAAACCACCCTGCTGCATTATTCTTTCAGCTGATAACTATTTCTGGTACGTATCTCATTTGCCTGGTTTATGCCATCTGCTTTCTTTCCAAGTTTAGTGTAATTATATTAGTTATCCATCAGACTTGGAAAGTTTAAACACTGCCTTGGAAGTGTGTGAAGACAGTTGAAGTAATTGTTATCTTTTGGCTTTGAGTTCCACAGTTTCTAAGTATTGTGTGTCAAAATAGCTGCTCTAAGAAAAATCCACAACTACCACCTTGAAAAGTAAATGAAGTTAATAATGGTATAGATAATAATCTGACTTCTGTAGTCTGCAGATGTGAATTGTCAGAGGAGAAAGAAGATAAAGCAGTATATCATCAATAGGACTAGATCTTAGATGATTTTTTTGCATAATTTGCATAGTAATGAAAGACAATTATGCTCTTAGACTCCATTGTAAGCTCATATGAATCACCTTCAAAATAATTTATAGTACATATATGGAAGAAAAACCTGTATAGTTTTACTGATGTTTCATCTTGGCCGTGTCAGCCTGACCTTCAGTCACTGTCAATCGTTCCATTCAAAGCAATCAATGAGAGCATCGTTAGCACCAGTCAGTGATCACTTATGACAAATCAGTGCAATGTGATTAAATTGTCAGTGCAAATGGACGGGATTGTGGCTGAGGCTGCAGGGAGGCAGCCCCAAGGCAGGAATATTTAAACCTGGCCTGTAGACTCAGGCCTGTATTTCCAGAAATGTGTGGAAAGGGTAGTGAACTACTAAGAGATGAGTAGATGGTTTGTTGTAAAAACTGTGTGTGAAATTTGAATGACAGAAAGCAGCAATAGCAGCCTGCGCTCCAGCACAGCGACATCTTCGGTTTCTGCTCCAGAGTAAATTCAGATCTGCTTCATGCCAATAATTTTCACGTTTCCCTGATGCAGTGCAGTTACTTTCATGGAGTAGCTTCTCCTTTTTGAGCCTGTACCCAAGCTTTGAGCAGGGCACAGGGAGAAACCTGTCCCTGCTGTCACCTGTCCAAGGAGAGGGACAGAGCCTGTGCCTGAGCCAGGAGGGGAATGTGCTGCTGGGCAATGCAGCTCTTGCTGAAAGGTTTGGGCATGGTCTGTGTTTCCCAGGTAGCTTCCCTGAGCAGTCACCAGCCTGAACCCAGCTGGAAAATGGGACTGAAGACGATCCAGCTTGACAGATACATCCGTGATGCACAGCACTGAGTGCAGTCTTGGTGTTTTCTCTGGCTTCTAGGAAGTGACTGCAACCATAATTATGGTTCTCTTTCCCCAAAGTCTTTCCCCTCAGGACCAAAGGGCTACTGCAGATGTCATGCTGTTTATTCTGGACCACATCTGTCTTTTCCACAGTTTTCAGTGTCAAATCCAGTTTCCCTGTAGGACCCTCTATCTTTTCTCTTTAGCTACTAACAAGAGACTGTCTCCTGTCCCTCTTGGTCTCTTAGGTTTTCTGCTTTCTGTGGGAAGCCCAGGTCACTTGAAGGGTAACAGACTATTCCAAACAACCATCAGAAAAAGAGATATTGCTCTATCTGCTGACAGAGTAAAACCACTTATAGCAAGTGCTGTGTGCTGCTTACATGCTCCTTGGCTGGAAAAGGGTTGCTGACAAGAGGAGCCAGAGGATCCAGAGAAAAAGTCAAAGGAAAGAGAAAGGAGAGTGTGTGGTGTTGCTTTTTGTGCACATGCATGGTGGAGTTGTAAATGTGGAAAACAATTGTGTGGGGAGGGGAAAACGATGAAAGTAGCTGGAGATTTCATTTAAAACCTACTTTGGTTTTGATTGAGCTGTCGTGGGCAGGTCTGGATCCAGTTGAGGATCTGTTTTTGTTCCTCCTTGTGAGCAAATACTATTTCTGGAGTTTATCTTGATCAGGATGTGTGCCAACCCTCCTGCTGCTCAGCTCCTCACACTCCGCTGAGCCATGGAGTATTGCTCATCCATGGGAAGGATCAGGGGTGATACTAAACCCTCCTACACTTGTAAGATGAGGTGCCAGCCATCCCCCTTGCTATTTTCTTAATTAAAAGCTGAAATAACAGTAGGTTCCTTCTCAAATCTTAGAAGTGCCTGGCCCAGCAATAGTAGAAATGTGCTCTGCAAAGTGGGGATTTCCAAGGGATTGATGCACCAAATTAAAGATTTGCAGCACTGATGATCTGGGCCTGTGTTTTGTACTCAACCAGAAGAAACAGCAGCACTAAAACCCAATGGACTGTGGTAAAGAAAAGAGCCAACAGAAAATATTTGGGTTACATACTGGCTGGCAGAAGTTTTACTCCTTCTATGCCACAGAAATAGTGCTTGAAAATGAATATGATCTGTAAAGGGCACTTTGAGTTCCTTGTGAGATCATGATTTGATTCCAAAGGGATAACACTACTTTTGGCACTACCAAATGACAAGTGCAAGCTCCTCTCATGCCAACTAATCTGTCCCAGCAGCACCTCATTTCTCATTCTGCAAGGTCTGACATATTTCCATGAGTTGCTTTACCAAAGTGCCATGGATCCATCTCAGTTTCCTGGGCCCTAGTTCAAGTCTTCTGCCTGTGCTTTTCCAGCCTTGGAGAATAGACCCCCTGTTACAATGCCAGCTCCCTTTCTCCCAGTGGTGCAGGTATCTAACTGAAATGCAGGTGTCCACCTTTGGCCACTATCAGCTTAATTTTCAGGAAAAACAAGCTCAACAAGTTTGATAAAAATTGTTGTCACTCCCACACTTCTGTTGTATTTGCCCAGTGCTTTTCAAATTGTACAAAAATTCAGTATGATTTACCTTTATTTCTGTGGATTGTGGAAAATGAAAATCAACACAAGCATCCAGCTGTGTTACAAACCACTGCTGCTATCAAAGAGATGACCATTATATAGGTTACATATTTTCAGGCTAAATCTTTGAAGTAAATTTTGCCATAGAGAGACAAAACACTGGATTAGAGATGGCCTTACACACCAGATCAGATCAGGCCAGGAATTAATATGCTAAGACTTTATACCTTCCCTTTTACTGCTTGAAGCAAAACAAAACAACCCCCCCTACCCACAGCCCCAGGTCTCCCCAGCAGGTTTCATTCCCTTTTCCCTTTTCTTTGCCATGTTTCACTCCAATTACACAGCGAGTGTGGTTTCCCTTTGAAGTTCCCTTGCTGCTTGGCTCTGTATTGACTGTCCCCCATCGTTGTGTATCATCAGCACATCTGACAAGTTCACAGCTGGTTTCTCCCCTGTAGTTGTTGCTGATTAGAAACTAAAAAGGGCTTTATTGAACCTTCCCCCTGTACTCACCTGCTTCCCTACTCCCACAGCCCATTTTCTCAGCCTTTCTTTTGGAGGGGTCTCAGCCTTGATTTCTCTTTTAATAGGTTTGGGTTATTTCACAAAAAAGGGTGGGGGCAGAGACACCCTTGGGATTACCTCCCAATTTGTGTGCACACACAGCACCCCATCAGTCGGGTCAGGCAAGGGACTGTCCCCTTGACAGTTCTGGTAGGACAGAGAGCCCATCCCTCAGGGTGCTGGCAGCTACAAACCTGCAGGTCCTGAAAGGAATAGGGGATGTTGCTGTGTGGTAGAGAGCTGGAGTGAACAAGGCATCTTGGAGTTAGGGGAATATGCTCCTTTTTTGCTTTGGGAATAACCAGGCTAATTCCTGCTCTGGAGGATCTTTGAGGAAGGTGCTGTGTCCCAGAGGAGGTGCCTCTTTGAACCTTCCTCTGCTTGGCAGATAACATTTATCACAGGCAACAGCAATGCCTTAATCTCTAAAAGGGCTCCCTCTCTCAGGGTGAGAGGATTTGTTAATTTTAAGTATTGTTTGGGTTTGACTTCCTTTGCTGAAAGTGTCCACAAGGGGCCAGTCTGCTGATTATTTGGGATGCAAACACTTATCCACGGGAGCTGGAATGAGCCCCTCCAAACTCTGGGGCTGCCTCACAGCCAGCAGCAGGAAAGCATCTGCTCCTTGGCTGGGACACACTGGAGTGAAAGGTTCTCCAAAGGATTTTTTTTAAAGCCTCTGGTCTCCTATCCTGTCTAGTGCTTCCCTTATTGTGTAGCTACTTTGTGGTTTTAATTATTGTGATTACACAGCAGACGTGCTTCTATAGCGTCTGTTGCTGTGGCAGCTAGACGCTTTAATTACGGAGATTAAAACACAAATCAAGGACAATACACAGTCGTTATGATGATAATTACCAGATTTGAGTATTTGTAGAAAACTGGCCACTCAGTCACTGAGGTTAATGCACAAACATGATGCACTTGGTGGCTTCAGGACACCTGTGTTCAGGTGCCAGGCTGGGACAGGGGAGGGAGAGCACAAGGGCACTGTCTTGCTGTCCTGAAGTATTCCAGTTGTTGGAATGATTGGGAACTAAATCACTTTTACCCTAGTTGGTGACAAGTTTCTTCATCCAGGTTTAATACCTCAATCCATTGTTCAATTATTCTGTTATTTATTTTAAAATAATTTTTGTTTGATCCTAAAGGAAACATGCTAATTTCTTACCAAAACAAAAGTGCTGGAGGAAGGATTTTAGTATTTACTCAAATTTGGAAATTTATTTCTTGCTTAAAAATTTCAAATATTAATCTAAGGAATTTTGATCATGAGTTGTTTGGTGGGTTGAAACAGTTTCATATGTTTAATACAAGTTTAGAAATATTCTGATCCACCTCTAGTTGCATTTCAGATTTTGGGGGTGGGGAGAAAAGTTGCTTGAAATAATTAATGTGTCTTTATAATTTAGGCTTGCAGATCCAGCCCAGAAAGCTATCATAAGGCCTAAGAATACTTGCCAGCCTCAAAATATGGTGAAATTGTCTTCCTTTTTTTTATATTTTGCAGAAAGAAATCTGTAATTTAAGAATCTTTGCTATTGGTCTTGTGAGCTTGTAAATACTTTCTTCCTTGATACATGAGTGTGTGTGTTCTTTCCACTGACTTTTCTGCTTGCTCATCTGTGTGATCACTTTTTAAATAGAAAGAACAGAATATATCTCCCCTTAATTCTTGGCCCAGAGGTCTGTAACAAATCTGTTGTTACCTGGCAGTGTGGAGCTGTCAGTGTGCTCGTACAGTGGTCACTGGGAGATGGAAATGCTGCTCCTTTGTATGCAAAGGTCCCTGATACTTTGGTCGTACCCTCCCTGATTTTGCCACCCTGCATGCTCCTACATCATTGCCAAGTCCCACTTGTCTCATGCTGTCACTCTGGCAGGGAACTGAGAGTCTTAATCATATTAGGAACATGGCAGGTTAAACTCAGGAAGGATCTCTCCAGAAGGATTTTTGTCTTTTTAAAAGTCTCCAAGTCATCTCGTGCCAGCACTGGGACACACCAGGGCATTGTCACCTGTGGTGCAGGAAAGGAGAACATTTCTTTTTTGAAAGAATGCACCACTGAATGCTTCCTTAACTAGACAGCAATAAGGGGCTACCAGCAGGAGCTGATGTAAACCTACAGAGTGACAAATACACCAAACCCCAGCCATAGAGTGGATGCAGTTGTGCCTTGCTCGTCTCCCTGGAGATCTGTAGGGATCCTGAGTGCCGAGGTGGAAGCAGCAGCATGTGCACTGGCTTCCCTTTCCTGCCACCCTCTCTTGATCTAAAGTCACACTTCCTCCTAAAGGCACTCCTGCTTTGAGACAAAGCTCAAACAAAGCACAGAAAGTGCTTCCCTGCCACATTCCCTCCCTCTGCTCATTTCCCACATGCGGAAGGAAGCTGCATCTCTAATTGTTCTCATGTTTGTCCCCATGGATCCTCTGCTTCCAACAGGGATTTTCCCTACGTATTTACAGGAGTGGGGTTTTTCCTTGCAGATGAAAAAAGACTTTAAGACACAGTACCAAACTGAATTTTGTTACTGTGGCCTCTCCAGGGGAGTGGTACCTGCCTACTTAGGGCAGGTGAAGCAAGAGCACTTCAGGCCATGCAGTGCAGCTTTATTTCCTAAGGGTTTTTTCATTTGCAGTCTCCAGCTGCACTGTAGAATTACACAGCAGAGAGCTTGTGGTATAAATTAGAGCAGAGTATGGGCATAGAGCAGTACATAAATTAAAATAATAAATAACTGAAAGTTGAAGAACTTGCAAGCTAGGGATGAAGGGAAACCCCGTTTTTCATGCTGGGTTTCATAAAATTGGCATCACTAAACCAAAGAGATAAAATGCCATTCTGACAGAACCTAGAATGAAACATTGTTTTATGGGTAGAACAGTGGTGGGAAGCATCACCTATTTCCCTGGTCTCCTTGTTGATGGGAGTTTGCCAAAAGTAGAGCAAGATACAGCTGAGAGTTTTCCAAAATTTTGAACCAAGTTCAGTCCCATGGCTTGAGCTTTCTCTAATGATCAAGTGACCTTTTGTCAGCTGAGAGAAGTGGCTTTGTGCAAGCTTTTAGCCTGCAGTAGAACCAAAATAATTCATCTTGGTTTCAGTTTTCAGGGAAAAAACTCAGTGTGCTGCTCAGTGTTCCAGTGCCTGGGCA
This sequence comes from Climacteris rufus, assembly GCA_013398175.1. NCBI lineage: Eukaryota > Metazoa > Chordata > Aves > Passeriformes > Climacteridae > Climacteris > Climacteris rufus. The sequence continues at coordinate 546,548 of VZRZ01007083.1, forward strand.
CTTCGTGGCTTCTGTGTGCTGATGTGCTGCAGTTCTTGCCCATTTTGCATGAGGAATGAGCCACCAGCTTCTAAAATATCACAGTCCAGTGGAATGGAGAGGGTTGTATGGTTTTGTTTTGAAAGGGGAAAGATTTTGAACCAGACCATGTTAAAGAAGGAGGGATGCTGTGGAACTGGCATCTAGGAAGCTTGTTGGAGAATTAATCATCTGCAGGAATATCAGCACAACCAGACCATGGGAAGGCCCTGGCACAGCAGATCTACATACCAGGCTCAAAACAAACTTGATGTACAGAGTAAGGTTTCAGCAGATGTGCTGTTGAAGGAGTTACATACAGGGTTTTCCAAAATAATGTCCCAGAAATTACTTTATTCCTTACATGAGTTTTCTCCAGCATACCACCTATACGGGCTGTGTGGGCTGTTGGCATCCCAGCATCCATGGTTCTGGGACTTTAGGCATACATCAATTTGTTAAGAGGACACCAGGAGCTGGTAATAAACAGATCCCAAGGGACTGTTCCTTAGATTGTCCATGCAGTGTCTTGGTTTCTAAATGTGATAGAACACTAATCATACTGGTGGCATTGAACCAATTAAGAATAGAAAAGCCAATATAATGTTGCATTCCCCTGAAGTTAATAGAGTCTGGAGCTCCAAGGGCTGCAGGGGCTCATCCTGCCTCTCCATGGTCTTCACCATGGGCTGCAGGGGAATCCCAGCTCCAGTGCCTGGAGCATCTCCTGCCCCTCCTTCCCACTGACCTGGAGGTCTGCAGGGCTGTTCCTTTCACGTTTCTCACTGCTCTCCCCAGCTGCAATTGCTCTTGCACAGCAGCATTTCCCTTTCTTCCCCACGTTGTTCCAGACGCTCCCACGGGTGGGCTCAGCTGTGGCCGGTGCTGGAGCCGGCTGGAATCGGCTCTGTGGGACATGAGGGAAACTTCTGGCACCTTCTCACAGAAGCCACCCATGAACCCCCCACACCAAACCCTAGCCAAGCAACCCCATACACATGGTTACTACTTCAGATTTGCTTGTCAGACCCTGTTGGACACGTTCATTCAGAGCAGGAGCAGGAGTTTCTTTTCATTAACAGTCTTGTTAATTTGGGAGGCAGTAGTCATTAGAGTACAGTGTGAAAACAACACCATGTACCTGAAGTCTTAGAGACTTTCTGGATGTTTTGAGATCCCCAAGTCAGCCTTAACCTGTTGGTACTCCTGTGCCACTGGGCATTGCATGTCCACAACAGGGACATGTCTCCCCTTAGAGATATTGTTCACAGGGAACCCCCCTGCCATCTGCAGGAGCTGCCAGAATGCCTTTCCATGCTGCCTTTCTCTTGTATCATGGCACACAAAAAAGTCAACTAATTCTGAACCTTACTTGCTTGCAAGATTTTTTGTTTTAAGGTATCCAGGCTGACATTTGCTGCTAAGGTTTGACTCCAGAAAATCTATTGTACCACTAATGCAGTGCCCACATCCACTGTGTGTACAGGGAGAGGGAAGGTAACTCCTGCAGTCCAGATGTACATCCTGCTTTAGCTGACATCTGTGATCCAACAGACACAGCATATGCCTCTCTTTCATTCTGCTCCCCTCAGCCCTTTAACAGTGTGAGTCCTAATTTCACTAGAAGTATGTCATTTCTTTAGTGTTTTGGGGGTTTGAATCTAGGACAAGAGTATCAGCAGAGAGCAGCAGGTACAAATATTCAGCCTGTATATCTTATCAGATATTCAAGAATGCAGTAAGAAATGTCAGAGAGAGCTTTCTATGAAATATTTAATTAACAGCAACAGCTACAGAAATGAAAAACAACATCCAGGCAATTACAGTGTTCAATAAAGCAGCTCTCAGAGGATGGAGCAGCAACGGATTAGTGACTGACTGGCATTTAAATATGTTATCAACCAGTTAGGGAGACTGGAGTAAATTTGCTCCCCTGGGGATCAAGCTAGTAGAAGTATTATAACTATATTATTGTTTCTCAGGGCAATCAATTGAATTATATGGTGCAGTAGTCTGGGTGTTTGGCTGTTACTCCAGCAGCTGGCTATGTGATTTGTTTCACAGAATCACAGAATAAGTAAGGTTGGAAGGGTCCACAACTGTTCATCTGGCTCAAAATGGACATTCATTCCACTGGACATTAATCCAGTGCACTGGGTGAGAAAGCCCTGTCAGTTTCCAAACAGTGTTTTCTTGTTTAAAATCAACAATGTAGACATCCCACTTCTGGATTTTAAATGCAGAGTGTGCTGGAACCTCTGTAATTTAATAAAAGGGGTGGAATATGCTAATCTTGGGATGTTAAATTAGAGCACAATGAAAAATTTATGTTATTGTTACCTCCAGGGCCAAATATATGCCAGGAAAGCATAATTAGTGTACCCCTTGTAGTGCCCTCTTGTGATCATGGGAAAGTGTGGATGCTTTCACTGATTGGGGATTTTTGCTATTATAGATTTTTCATTTAAAAAAAAATGGAATGCCCTGGAATAAATAACTGTGCTTTTAGTATGATGGGTGAGAGAAAATTCCATGAACTGCAGCCATACTTCATAGTGAGCTAATGCATTCCCTTTACAAATACGTGCAAATTTGATGATGCAAATCCCAATTTTGTGATGAAGCTGTGCAGGAAAAGCAGCATGCACAATGTCCACTCCAGAGGATACAGGAACATCTGTAGGAGAAGTTCTCATTGCAGCTGGTGGTTGTCCATTGCTTCTCTCTGGCTCCTGGTAGAGGATTTGCAAAGGAAGGATGGGAGGGATGCAAAAGGAGCTTGTAGGGAAGTGGCAGTTTGCAAGGTTGGACCTAATAAATAGGGTTTGTATTGTTCTGCTTGATGCTGACTGATTAGGCAAGTGAATTAAAATGAATCTGCATCCCTTCAATAAATAACTGGTCCAAACCCTACACTGTATGAGCCAAAGGAAGGATTTGGTAAGGATCCACATTTCTTTGATGTTGTTAATCCATTCTTGTTTTTTTCCCTTTGCATTCCTGTAGATTCATTTCTCCTCCCCAACCCCTTTTTTCTCAGTTTCTCTTCCAAAGCTGAGACCATTCTTTGCTCTGAGGACAGTGGGAGCCAAATGTCCCTGATAAGTGCTGATTGCATCCAGAGCAGGTGAATTGGGTGGGATGCTCTGATCTACCTGGCAGGAGGGGAGCTAAGGCAGGGTTCTGTTGCTCCCTGCTGACCACCTCGTGGTGAAGAATCAAGGGGTGTCCTGTGTTGCCTTGTCTTGCAGATGTCAAGATAGAAAATACATTACTGAGTAAGAAATCCTTCACAAAAAATGGACCATGTACCACATTTTGTATACCTGAGGAATGGGTAATGAAGAAAAAAATGGGACCAGCTGCCCTGAGAAGTTCCTGCTGGAGTGAAATTCTGGATGTGATAAAGTGCAGACTAAAGAGAATGCATTTTTCATCTCAGTTCCCACTGCTTAAGTGCTGAGCTCTTTTGAGGGTTCCCAAGCACCTCTCAGCAGTCTCTGGTAATTCCACATTGCAGCAAGGATAGAGGGGCAGTGCTTAGGCAGGAGAGAAACTCTTGGAAAAGCTGTTTGTGCCCTGCTTAGTCTGCCCAGTTCCCATTAAAAGGGGCAGTGTGAGCCCACTGTGGTGTCCTACAAAGACACCTTGGAGAAAAGTTGTCATTGTGGGAGCAATTCTCACTGTAGAAGTATGAAGGGACCCTCTAAAGTTAAAGTTAAATATTAAGTATCAAGTTGCCTGAAGCTCATGTGATTTTCCCCATAACCCCTGTAACACAGGGAACTGAAGGAAGCAGAACAAGAACAAGTAAGATGTTCTGAATAACAGAAGTCTGAAGTTAATTAGTGCTCAGAAAGTGGTTTGAAGATGAAAAGCACTGCTGCTAAGTGTTATTAATAGTGGAGCAACCCTGCTGTTAATTATAAATAACAATAATGCTATGGAGCATGCTACATGCAAAGATCTCATAATGCTTTTGAAATATGAATCAGTGATTTATTCTGATATTTGAAATGGGAAGAATGAGGCATGGAGGCATGGAACAACTTGTTTAAGGCCTTTAATACAGAAGCAGAGGAGTCCAAGGCTGCAGTCCAGATCCCAGACTTGCATTTCACAGCTGTAACTCCTGAGGGCTGTTCTGGGTGGTGCCACACTGGGCAGCACAGCCCAAACTCTGACTTCTCTTCAGCTACACAGGTTTTGCAGAGTATTACCCATGACCTGAGAAGATCTGTAGCTGCATATCTGATTCATCTTCTCTAATGTTAGGAATCCTGGAAGGATTAAAGTGGACAAAGCCATCCAGCTCAGATGCAGTAATTCCCCTGAAAGCATCCCTGGGATTCCAGTCCTGCTGAACACAAAATAAAAACATTCAGTATTGCTTCTCCTTGCTCACTGCATTGTTTCAGCATGGAGTGATACTGGCCTGATCTCTCACATGGAGGTTTCTCAACTCAGAGCCTGGTACTTATTCCTAGAATTCTCAAAAATGAAGTCTGCAGATGAAGTGACTCAATCAAGGCTGAGAGAACAGTGACTGAATTTCAATGAGAAATGCTAAGCACACCCAAGGACCCCTCTTAGTTTTAGGGATTGACAATGTGAAAGTAAAATGGAAAGAACCAGTTCCTGGCATAAAAAGAGCATCTCACTTGGACCTTGCACTCTCTCTCATTTCTGTGGTTAATAGATGTTCGCTGCTGTATTAGTCTGGCTCTCATCAGCCCCTTTTTAAATGGGTTTTTTTGGTTCTCCAACTAATCTCTGTGAAGGAGGGTTCATTTGTATGCTGTTATTGTCATAAACTGTAATCTCCAGTTGTAATGTTCGTGTGTCTGTTCTGTGCTTCCTTAGGGTGGCTGTGAAGTACTTCTCCACTAACCCATGAGTGCCTCTGTTTCCACATCTTACTGAGGACTATTGTGTATTGTGATCATCTCCTAATAGAGGAGATTAGCTAAATCACAGCAGTCTCCAAGCAAGAGATACGACACTATTTTTTTTCCCCTTTTTCCTCTTCAGTTGCAGTTATACGCTTGTCTTTTTATACTGGCAATAATCACTTTGTGTTGTTCTTTTATTGCCATTTCTCCTCCAAGACTTCCAACTTCAGAGTCCTAAAGCGCTTCCTTGTTTCATCTTCATGGCCATTCAGAGTGTTTAATGGGCTTACAAGCAATCAAGACTTCCATCTTCTTTGAATGGAGCTTTTGTTGGAGTCAATCTGCTTGCACAACTGGGATCACAGGTGTACGCAACCTTTCAAGCAGTGGTTCTTGTTCTCCAGACCAAATTCACCCAGATGTTGTTTCGAGAGCAATCAGAATTATTAACGTATAGTTCAGCAAAATGTTGACAGAACACAAAGCATAAAACACCTTGCACTGAAATTCCAAACCCAATTAAATGGGCTAATTCACCTACTGTTTAATTGGCTGGAAGCCTTATGAGTAATTACGCCGCTGACATCTTCCAAAATTATATTCTTAATTGTTACATTTATTTGCATCACAATGCAATACCCACACCTCAGCTCAGCACAGCCCAGCTCCTCGGGTAGCAGCAGCATCCCGGTGAAAGGCAAGAGGCAGTTCTGCATTTCCCAGGTGAAAGGCAAGAGGCAGTTCTGCATTTCCCAGGTGAAAGGCAAGAGGCAGTTCTGCATTTCCCAGGTGAAAGGCAAGAGGCAGTTCTGCATTTCCCAGGTGAAAGGCAAGAGGCAGTTCTGCATTTCCCAGGTGAAAGGCAAGAGGCAGTTCTGCATTTCCCAGGTGAAAGGCAAGAGGCAGTTCTGCATTTCCCAGGTGAAAGGCAAGAGGCAGTTCTGCATTTCACAGCGTTGCCTTCCTGCACACATCGACTGGCAAAGGAGCAAAGCAGGGCCGCTGGGAGCCGGGGCAGGGAAATGCAAACTTGGGCTGTTTATTCCTGAACATATGTAGCTTGTTATTGTACAGCGTGGTGGCTTTTATTGTAGCACGCTGCACAGACGCCTTCCTTTTCTTTTTTCCCCTCTCTGTTGTTCACTGAAACACGTGAGCGTGGCGGGGCGATGCTGGATGGGTTGTGCTTGCAAACTGCAATATAATATCACACTCCAGAGATGCAGCGTTTCTATTTGCTGTCATAAATTTATTTCGTGTTTTCTTTCCTTCATAAAATATCCTCCTACTTCTTTATACAAATAATGTCATTCCAAGGAAAATGTATGCAGAACCACTTTACAGAAACCCTCTATAAGCACTGTTTGGTCTTGCTGTGTAGATCTACTCTCTAATTGCTTTGAATTTACTTTATTGCAAGGCTGGGGATTGCTTTGAAGTGATTATGAAAGAATAAGCAGGCTTCTGCAAAGGGAATTTAGGAAAGAAAAAGCTTTTAAGAAATCCTATTTTGAAGTTCCAGTTGCAGAGGGTCCCTGGTTACTGAAATGTAATGCCAGTGCATTCCCTTCCCTTCGCTTCCTTGAACAGTGAACTCTTCATCATTAATAAGACTTACACTGGCATGAAAATTGTTTCTTGAGATCATTTTCCAGCCATGTCATTTTGTTGTAGGGTGCCACAATATCGCTGTATTTACTGGCTTTTTGAAAGTCCTTTATATGCATTCAGGAATATTTTCATCCCTCTCACAAGAGCTTTACCCAGTTCTAACCCTGTTCTGAAATACAATGGACACATGATGGGTTTTTTTGGCTGTGTGCTATCTTCTGTCTGAAGTACATGGCTTAAATGCAAAGTTAATTCCAGTGTCTGTTTGACCAAAAGAAATGGAATGCTGAAAATAACGACTTAGATGGAGCAGGTTAATATTACTAAAAAGAAATAAATAGTGGAATAATAAAAAAAGGAAGTGAAGATTAGGGTTAGAATTTTTTATAGTTTTGGGCAGTCTGGAGACCCAGTAAATGCTGCAGAATCTGATGACTTTATAGGAAAGAAAAGGGGAGAGTTGTATTTCTCAATATATAATTGGTTAGAGATTTGTATAAAAGACAAAACCAGATATATCCATCTTTCTATCTCTCCCAGCATGAACATTAGAGGATGATGAAGAAGGAAGGGAAATCAGACCCATGTTGTTTTCTTCAGGCCTTAGGAACAGCATGATTCCCAGACAGCATTCCCTGTTAGAAACTCTCTGCTGCATTCATTTATGAATTGTTTATTTATCACCAAATTCAGAATTTCCATCCATGCATAGAAGACATGTTGGTTTTCTGATGCAAAACTAATAACATCTGCTCTTAATTAAACATTAATAGTAACAAATGGCTGCCTATCAGGTTTTTATCCCCTGTCAATCTGTGTAGTGGCTGAACATCTTCTGGAAGGGGGATTTATCACTCTGCCCCTGAACCCCAAAGCTCCCAAAAGCATCACCATTACAGGCATGCTCAGGGCTGGTTCAGATGTGGGTGCTGGACACTTGGAAAATGAGTCACCCACATTATTTTCAGGAATGAGGCAAAACAGAGTTAAACCCACTGCCTCACACAGGATTCATGGTGAATAGATTGTTCTTGGGAATGTGCTTGGGTGTAACTGATTTGAGCCTCCTGTGCTGACCCTAAATTAATAATACACAGCTTTAGATTTTTTTTTTTTAATTGTCTTTAAAATGGTTGTTTGGGAAACATATCAGGGAAAAAATGGTTCTGCTAGTAAAAAAGGAGCTGGCATGGCTGACGGTCCCACAGCAGATAGCCAAAGCGAATAAAGCTGCAGGCATAGAAGGAAGTGTAAAATTTTTGTAGTACATAAGCATTAAATTTGTGATAAGTCATAGTTTCTCTGGGAAAAATGTGTTCCTATTCAGGCAGCCTATGGTAAAGTTTAAATGTGTTGTAAGTGTTACAGGCTGCAGAGCAGTTCTTGCCATGATGGGTGAAATTTGGCTGCTCCTGTGCCATTGGGGCTGTTCCCCCCCAGGTGAACTCTCCTTGACTGGTTCCCTATGGATTTTTTCCCTGCACGAGGAGCAGGCACCTTTTGCCCTCTCATTTGCAGTCCATCTCCACACATGTCAATCAAATGATCTTACCTACCACTCACTTCAAACACTCACTAACTTCAAAACAGCCAGTTCAAAGAACTTAGGTTTATTTGCTGGTTTTGCAGCAGTTACAGCCTAAATAATTAGCTAATACCTTTTAAATATGTGTTGTAAAGATTATGGTTTAAATCTCCAAACTGTGTCATCGTTTGGAAACAAGTCTCCTTAAAAATGCCGAGCCGGCAGAAAGCACAGAAAAGCTCCAGATGGTCCAGTAGTTTGTGTTTTATTTACAGTAAACCAGATCCTTCCCCTCAGCCTTTTATCTCAGAAAATGCAGGCGGTTAGCAAGAGGTGAGGGGTTTTCTGTGAGCTCTGTGAGGTATTCAAGTTGTTTTTACAAACCCACAAGTGAAAAAGCCAATTGTGGTGCCCTGAAACCAGGCAAAGCTGTGCAGGCACTCCAGGCAGTGTCACCATCCAGCCCAGCCAACAATATCTGTGTCATATCATCCCTGAGCCAAGGGCAGAACTGCTTGGGGAGACAACTCTGAATTTTTCATTATTATCTTTTTTCCCCTTGATTGTTGGTTTTGAGGATCTTGACAACAGTGTTGTATTATTTTACAATCAGTGACTTTGAAGGTAGAACTACAAAAGAGATTTGACTGAAATATTTGGGGTATTTGCAACACACATGTTTACTGCAGCTCAGCTCTGCATTCTCATCTTCCCCACATAATCACAATTTTCACCCACTGCAGATGTTGCCCTAAATCAGAAGTAAGCCCCGTTGTCCAGCTATGCCTAGATCTGTACAGAACATCTTTTTGGGTCTTCCAGTACATTTTTTTGTCAACTGTGTTTTCCTTGTATTCTTGTTTGTGCTCCAGCTGGGCCTTCTGTGCCTTGTACAGAGAAGCAAACCCTGCCAGCACATTACATTATTTATAAGGCAGAGATGCTATCAGATCTCACTCAGGTTGGAAGAGACTCCACTTTCAAATAATTATAGAATTTACATTTCTGTGTTGCCTCTCAGGGAGACCTTGAAGCACAGTGTGAGTGTCAGACAGAGCTGGGGTTGTTGGTTCACTGCTGAATAGAAATAGAATTGGTCAGAGGGGGATCAGGGAGTGAATGCCCCTTTGGTGTCTGGCTGCTGGAGGGTGTGAGGAGGGTTTGGGTGGAAGACACAACTGTCTAAATTGGAACTTCAATAAGAGACCAGGCTGAAGGAGCTGTAAACAGTGCTGGACCACTGTGGACAGGGTCTCAGGTTTATTTTTCATCTGAAAGAGTTATTCATTTCTGCATAGTTCCTTATGCAAAGCAAACTGGGACTTTAAGTCCAGTGTCCAAGGCAGTGCTGTGGTTTTGACAGAGGGCAGGGCTGGATGTGTCATGGGGGGAATTCAGGGGTGCACCCACGAGTAAATCACAGCCACTCATGGCTGGGCTGCTTCACATCCCAGCTATTAATGGAATGTTCCAGTTTTAGCCATGACTTGGCATGTTTCTGGCTTCTCAGCAGGGACAGGCACAAGCTGCAGTTTCCTCCAAAGTTCATTTCATCGGAATGTTTGTAACATATGCCTGTCTCTAGGAATGTGTTTGTTGGAAGGAGGGTGTTCTGGAAGGATGCAAAAGATCCATATTTTAAGTGCAAAGCCTAGTGAAGAACTTAATTTTAGTGCATTTGCAAGTGGAAGAAGAGCTCTGCTCTCTCTTGCCTTGGCACAATGCAACACATCAGTTAAGCAGTTTGGAAAAGTAGATTAACTGAGTGGAGAGGTCCCAAGTGACACCCTTTGTTCTTTGGAAAATCAATTTTATAAAGGAAGCTTTAAAACAGAAGAAAACAGGTGGGGCGAAAGGCCCAGGAATGGCTGGAATAGGATGTCAAGACAGGTCTGATTTGAGATAAACTGAATTCCTGCTGGAAAGGCTGTTTCACTGCTCTGCTCTGGTGTTGCCAGTTCTCTTGGGATATCTGAGCAGGGGTGTTTTTACTTGATGTGGTCAAAATACATTTGGGTTCTGCTTGTTGGAGACTCATGGCTGATAGAAAAGGTCCCAATTTAAAGATCACAGGGGACTTTTGTGTTTGGTGCAGCAGGAACAAAAAGAAGGGGCAGTTTAAGCACATAAAAGAGTCTAGGGCTTAGGGCTGAGAAGATGCAATTTTGAAATCTGGCTGAATAAGCTGTGGTATTTTTATTGGTATTTTATATTGATTTATAACTAGTGGCTTTTTAAAGCATACAGAACTCTCAAACTCTGAAAATTAATATTGTACTGATGGACCTGCTTGAACAAACATACTTAAAAATGTGCTCTCTGTCATGGCAAGCTGAAAAAGCAGATGGCAGTCGGAAGCTGAGCAGCATACAGAAGTTTGAAATTTTAAATTAAATCAATTTGAAGCTTTGTTTGTGCCTAAGGCAAGCTTTCCCCTCAGATGAAGGAGAGTGGCTAGCTGAACTCTTTTGCATGGGCTCTGATTTGGAAAAGGCTGCTGGAAGATTTGAAATCCTCTATGATTTACACCACTGTATTAGTCTGGTTTAGCAGTGGAGTAGAAATACCACATTCAGGCTGGTCCCAGACAGGAAGCCTTTCCAAAATTGTAAACTCCTGTAATGAGACGGGTGCAGAAGAGGGGCTTCTGCTTTTCCACAGCGTGCCATAAATATTCAGATTATGTCATATGTTTCCTGTGCTCTGAAGAGTTGTAAAAAGATAACTGTGGTAAGAAAGAATTCTGAAGCAGACATACACACACTGTGTTGTTCTGCTACAATAAATCAACTTGAGCCTTGATTTAAACATCATGAACTGTCTTGACTTTCCTGGGAGCTCACAGATCAGGGAAGCTGCTCCATGGGCAAATTTTTTTCTCTGTATCTAAGAGTTCATTAGTAAGATGGGATAGGTTGGATCCTGAGGGTCTTATTTTTACTTACTCAATACTCTCCCAGGTTTTAATGAGAGTTTTACTTGAATAAAAACTACATTTTATCCCAGGCCAGTAAGAGATTGCTGTCTCCTGCAGAATAAACCTTTTTTCTGCTGTCTCCTAGGTTTTTGATAACCTTTTGATAACCTTAACTGCCTTCTTTGCAGTTAACCAGCTTTGTGTGGGGACCCTTGGAGCAGGTCTCAGGCTTCTGTTTCTTGGCCACCAATTGCTACCTTAGTTCAGTGGTGAGAAGTTAGTTTATTTCTGCTGCTTTGTTCGTTGGCCTCTTCTTTTTGGAAATCATCCCAGTAAATTGCAGCTGTACTCATGTGTTGCCTTGTGCTCTACAAACCTTCTGCTGATAGTTTGTGTGATTTCTACCCTGATCAAGAGTGTTAAAACCACATTCCCAGAGATTTTGTTAGCCTCTGAACCCTCAGCCCTGCTCTGAGGGCAGTGGGTGTGCAGCTGGTTTTGAGAGGATGCAGAATGCACAGAAGGGAAATACTCACTTCAGCAAAGCACAAGAGTCAAGAGACATTAAAAGGAAATCAGTTTAATGACTTTTAATTTTGCAGAAAGAAAAAAAAATAATAGCAGGATTCTCAAATGATGGCTGAATTCTCAGCCAGCCTTTTAAATGCATGAGCCAGTCTGTTCCTGGCTCTTTCATTAGGGATGCTGCTCTGCTGCTCATCCATTTGGTGAGGATGAGTGGTTTGTGCTGCAGTAAACATTCACCTGGAATCCACTAGAGTATAAACTCTACATTTATTTGGGAAAGTAGGTGTTGAAATCACTAGAAATTCAGCAAAGCCAACTGTATCGAAATCCCAGCGCTAATGGCTGCAGTTCTGCTGAGCAGAGGTGTGAAGGAGAAGGGTGTAATGCCCAAACCTACTGCTCCCCACATTCTGTGTGGGGGGAAAAGCTGGGATGACAGCATGATTCTGGGATAAAGAGAAGTGTGAGCTGTGCAAAGAAAGGACCCTGCGTGGTTGCCCCATCAGGCACCCACATCAGACAGCGGGGTTGGGGCTCGGTGCCGGGGTGGGCGGCTCCGGGAGCTGCGGCAGGACCACGCCGCTGACCCTGGGGGCTGTGCACAGTCACCCCCAGCCCCCTTCTCCGGGGCTGTGCCTGCTGGTGGCTGATTTACACTGCCAGGCCTGCACAGACCGCAGGTCACCACTGCCATTAACATTTTTCTGGTGCTTAAGCACTCGTTGTTCCTGATGTGCAGCTTCGTTTGCATCCTGGGGCTCAGAGCTCTCGGCTCGGGGAATACCGGGCCCAGTGCTCAGTGTCACTGGTGTGTTCAGTCCATGCTTCCCTGATCACTGATTATTATCCTTGCTTAATGCCCAGGGCTCCACTGTAGCAAAGCACTTGGCATCACTGCCAGCTGTACTAACTACCAACCAGCTGGCAAAGGACAGGGAAAGGGAACTGAGAGAGGGAGAGAGACCCCATGAGAAATAAAAGGTCTTTTAGACCCAAGTGCATCCTTTCTAACAGTCCAGCTCCAGAGAAAGCAGCTTGGCTTTTTAGTAATAATAAAGAAATACAGCTCGTGGACAAAACAGAAGCTGGGTTTGGCTTTCACTTCATCAATAAATTCCGGTGACTCCATTTGGCTTTAACACTCTTACTCTTTTTGAGGGCTTTTTATAGAAATGGCAATTAAAAATGGGCAGAGGAAGAAATTTGTCCTCTTGCTACTTTTCTTCTACTGTCTTGCTCTTTCTCACTCTGCTTTGCAATTGGAAAAGCTGCTGCTGATGTGTGCAATGGGCCCCATAAAGCTGTGGGGTACCCTGAGCTGTCAGAGAACTGGGAAGGCCACAGCCTGAGGACCTGCTGCTCCTTCGGGAATTGCTTCTGCTGTTCCACCTTTTTGGCCATCTTCACAATATATTCCTTCTGTAGTTCTATATGATTTTTTAAAATCTTCCTGACTGGCAACTGTGGAACAAAGAGGCTGGCCAAAACAGTCTGTTGTCTTTAGTGCTGGGCATAGGCTTTGTACCAAAAGGCATGTCCTGAACTACTGGAATTTGCTCTTCTTGCATGGAGCATTATAAGGCTAAAACCAAAACCTGAGGCAGACACATGGGATGTGGAGTTCAAATATTCAACAAAAAATGGATGTAAAGTCATGAACTCCTAAGCCATGTTCTGGGTCTGCCTTCCAGTATGTGCTGGGAAGTTTATAAGGAGATACTGGGGTATCCTCTCAGATACCATTTGCCACATAAGTAGACGTGGACTTTCCTCAGCTTCTCTCCCTTCCCTGAGAGACCACCACCACCAGGTCCCCATCCAGCTGAGAGCTGTCAATGTAGTCAAGCAGAGCAGTACCTGGGTGCTGACTGTGAGTGTATGGACAATTCCAGTGAGAGGGAGACCAGCTGATGTAAAATTACCCCTTGAGCTGTAAATCTCACCTCAGCTGAAGATCTACCATTTAGTAGGGGCACTGGCTTTTCCAAATGCACTTACACTCATCTTGGATTCAGGTCTATATGCAGATCTTTGATTCAGGTGTGTTTTGAATGTGCAGAATCAGAAATTAGCTCTGGCACTCAGTTGGATGTGGCGTTGCTGCTGCTGCCGGGCGTTTGTGTGATGAATTAACCTGGCTAATGTAGCTCCACTGCAGTGCTGTCTCACAGCCTTTATGGGTATAAACACACTTATAAATGTGGCAGCCAACTGCATAAATCTTCAGACGTGTTTGCATCTGGCTACCCTTGGATATCCAGATCTAATTATCTTCAGATAATTGAAAATAATATATCAATATGCTGCAATATGAATAAAAAGGACAGGAGTTTTGGAAGCCTCAAACCCATCTATTGTGTTGTGATGGATGCACGTGCTGCACGTTGGGTGAGCTTTGAATCCCTGGGGAATGAGGCATCGAGTTTCCCATGGAACAGCTCCCCTGGCCCAAAAATGGTGGCTAAGTCTTCTTTCTTTTGTATGTCAGGAATATGTGATTTTGTTGTCAGCACATTTTTTGTAATGAAAAGCAAATGGTATCCAATATGTCTTGGAGAAAACGTGCAAACAACAGCAAATTATACGTTGTTAAAAGAAAGATCTGTAACTTGTTTGCTGTCAATACAGCTCTTAATGACAGGGTAGGAGGGAAGTGCACCCAGTGATCACTGTGTACAGTGATACATGTGGGGCTACAATCTATATGTGTGTTTGAAAACTATACCATGAAAGATTAAATTGCAAATATTGGATATGCATCTGCAACGTTTCATAGAGTTGAGAGTGGATGTGGACTTAAGGACTGAGGACTTGGGTCTGTAAAAATGGGAGAATTGAGAATCCCTGGCTTTCGTCTTCAGAGGGAAGCCACAGACAGTTCTCTGAATTACTACACTGCAATTTGCTGTAATTTTAAGTTCAGACGCGGGGAGTAATGTCCTGAATCGTAAGTCTGAACAGGAAAAAAGTGAAACCAAAAAAATCAGTGTAGTAGTGTGTGCGTGTCTGTCTGTGTGTGTAGAATGGGTCCATGAAGAGCCTTCCCTGTTTTTTTGCCATGTTCCATTAACTTTATCTGAGCAAGCAGCCACTACATAAAATTTCTCCTCAGCCTGGAGTTGGTTTTAGGTGCCCATGTTATTCAGTGTAACTTAGAAAATGGATTTTGTTTCAGAAGCTGTCTCATTCCATGAAAGATTATGAATGGTTTGCTATTCCTGTTGCCAGCAGAATTCATTGTTCTTGCTTTGAAATCAGCTAGAAGACATCTGGGGGAAAATCTCAGTGTTTGTGAAACCCACAGCAATATTCCCATTGCCTTCATGAATGCCTGATCCTTCCCAAATATGAAAACTTCCTGCTTGTATCCAGTGTACATGTTTTACACAAAGGTCTAATCATGATAAACCTTGCTCTTGCAGTGAATTTTTTCAAGGAGTGAATAAAAAAGGGAATGAATTCTTGAAGGGAAGCTTATGGACCTTGATTGAATGACTGTCCATAAATATTTGATGCCAATATTTGTCCTGCTCTTGAAGATAATCTTAAAGAGTTTTTCCTCTGTGATCTTTACTGGACTATTGTGTTCTCTTTTCTTGGCCCCATCTGCTCATCTCTGTTCCAGGTGTGAAAATGTACCTCTCAAAGGTGCAGCTTCCTCTAAAAACAGTGATAGTTTAAAAAAATAGTAATTAAGAATCTGTACATTGTTTGTAGGAGCATGTTTTTAATAAAAAGCTATTGAGCTCTGCATCTGCCCTCTACCACCTTGTGCACATGATGCTGATACTTCTCACTCAAGCCAAGTTTCAGATAATTACCCTCAAAATTGTCCATATCTCTCACACCTCTACAAGTTCCTTGAGGTTGTATTGATTCCTTGTTGATAAAAATATTGGGGGTTTGAAGATTTCTCTCCTCATTCCTATGGGAAGCCAACACCTCACGCCCACGATAAGTTCCACTGGGAGGGTCTAGCCCAGTTCATCCCCACTTTCACTTTGGGCACAAAGGTGTCTCCTGTCAGGAAGGAACTGCTGTGCTTACCTTGGCTTCTGTGCACTAAGGGTTTACTGGTTATCTCTAAAGTAACTGGAATTTTCTGTGCAGTCTTACATTGAGAGGCAAAAAATAGGAAATGAACAACAGCATAATTGTAGATTTTTTCTTTTTAATCTGTAGAACAACAGTGAGGGGGAAACAACTGGGATGTAGTTTCAGCTCTGCTGTAGCAGGCATTAGCCTCACAGCTCCCATTAAGCCAAAAGAGATGCACACCTAACAGCCCATTCCCTGGAATTAGTGGGATGCAAGAGGGAATTTGGATCCACAGTACTTTTCTATATTATTTTAATTTTCTTTTTTTTTTTAATAGCTTTTTGGCATCAAAGGTTTGCCATTGCATGTATTCCTGAGGAAGTCAGGGCTTTTTGGTGAGAGCAGCTCACGTGAAACATTGAAGTGTTTAATGTTTTAGCAAGACACTGTTACAGTTGGTGGCCTTCCCAATCAAGAATGACATTAACGAGGGAACTGGTCTTAAGGATGAGTGCCATTTCCCAGCGAACTGAGTGACATCCCTGCTTGTACATATCTGAAATGTACAAATGCAAAAATGTGAAAATTAATTCAGAATATCTTTGTGGTAATTTTTGAATAATTAAAAACTCTGTCATAGGCTCTTTCATTTCTTGGTTCCACCCCTATGACCACTTTCTTTTCCATGGTAAATTGTAGAGCGACCTTAATCTGTGATACTGAAAGAATAGACTTTTAAATCAAAATAAGCGTAAGGGGGAAAAAAGGGAGCATATTAATTGCTCCTTCTTCCTACACAGTTTTTTTCCTTCTCTTTCCTTCAGGCATTCCTTGCATAAAAATATCCATTCACCAACTGTTCACCAACTGTTCCTCTGCTCATTGCCCTACCTTAAATTTCATTTTAAGACACCAGTGAATATTTGCTCTTCAGCCTCACTGTCTTTGAAGTTTTCTGCAGGTTTTTAAAAGTAGCAATTGGAGGACGTACGAAACAGCAGCAGTGAGTTAATGAGCACTTCCTGCAAGGGGCTGAGGTGTTATTAAACTTGGGCTTTTATGAAACTGTTACTGGAAACATCACCCGATGAACGAAAGTGCTGGCAGCGTTCCTCGCTCCAGCGTCCCTCAGTGGCTGAATTCCGCTCAGTCCTGTCCTTCAACTTTTGACACTTCCCAGCCACGTCCTTCATCATCATTGTAAGATCAAGTGGTGACTATTCAGACTTGGAATTTGATTTTGGGAGGGGAGCACAGACAAGACGAGAGAAGATCTTATCTTGGCACTCTCACAGTCAAATATGCACTCTTGTATTCACCTCGTGGTTTCCAGTGGTGTTTTTGTCATAGAAATCACAGAGTGGTTTGGGTTGGAAGGGACCTTAATCTTGTTCCACCCCTGCCATGGGCAGGGATGCCACACACTAGGTCAGATTGCCTAGGGCCCCCATCCAGCTTGGCCCCATCCAATTTTGTCAATAGTGAGAGACAGAGAGGGGATCTGTGGGCCTTGCGTGGGGCTCTGGCTGCAGCCGGGTCTCTGGGAAGCCCAGGATGTGCTGGAGCTGCGGCAGTGGCCGTGACAGGCAGCACATCCACGCACATCCACTCCATCTGCTTGAGGCAGGAGTGGGCCAGGACACAAGATAGGGAGCAGGGATAGAAGGTGGGAACTTACAGTGCCAACAAACTCCATTAATCCCACCCTGTGCCCTGTTATTTATATCCTGTTTCCATGTAGCTGTTTACATTGTTTTCCCCTTCGGAAATAGAGAAGCAGATTGAAAACTCAAGGTGTATCTATAACCATTAAAGTAGATGTTCAGCCTCTAACAATGAACTCCTGCAACTACCTACTAAATTATGCACAAACACACCAATTCCTCGAAGACTGTGGACACATGTAATAAATATCTTCTGCTACCTGCCAGGGGGATTGACTGTGTAGTTTCTTTTCCCATTTCCATGTGGTGGGCCAGGTGGTCCCTCCTGGAAGGTAGCTGAGATGAAAAAGCTGTTTGGGAGGCAACATTAGTTATGTTTGCAAAGCTTTCTATTGAACTACTAGGGAAAATAGTTATCAAAAGTGAAATATGCTGTACACAAACCTGGTTTTTTGGGTTTTTTGCTTCTTTTTTTCCTGAAGTCCTAGCCTGAAGAACTATGAAGCTATACAAAGTTTTACAGCTGTGCTTGGAAAAGGAAGGCAAGAGGAGCAGATGCTGGCTGAACTGCCTGCTGCATCATTCCTTTTTTCCTGCCCTTTCATTTTTAGGGGCTCAATCATCATTTAGATGTCTGTGGCAGCTTGTCTTCTAATAACAATATAGGCACTGGAATTGAGTGAGACCTAAGGTCCATCTACTGCAGTATCTTGTCTCTGACAATATTCATTACTGTCTTCTTGCAGGGAAAGTGTAAGAGCCATGCAGGAGGGAGATATGGAATAATGCGATTCCCTGCATGGTTTTCTTGGATCTATAATACTTAGAGGCTGACCTAACCCCAGAAGCACAGGGCTTTTGTCCCTTCAGGGTTTTCTCCTGTCATTAATTATGACAGTGCTGGACATAAGAGTGGACGTGCTTGTTCTTCCTGTGGATCTTCTCCTTTTCCATCCCTTGGGACCACGTGATTTTGCATCTTATTTTTCTGACCAGAGCAGGACCTGCTGTTTACAAACCAGGGAATTACAGGGGCATGAAGAGACATTGCAAAAGGACCAAAGTTCCCTCTCCTCATTATTCTTTATATCTGATTATAAAGGATCCAGGTTTTACGATGGAGCCCAGAAGAACTTGCAGAGCAGGTATTTGAACATTTTGTTGTGGCTTTTAGCTCTGTGGATTAGTTTGGCCCATTTCAATATATTTCCTTATCTCTCTACTGTAGGGGCTTTTATAGAGCCCCTCAAAGGAACATTAATATGCTCCACACAGAGATTATTTTATGTGCAGAATGAAATCCCTTGCACCTCTACTTTTTCATCCATTGTTTTTAAAGCCCCAATATACAGTGGTAATTTTGGAAAGCACTTAAAAGTATAGGTGGGATTTGCTCATAAATCAGCTGTGCTTTGATCTGTCTGTTTGCTTCCTTAAGACTCTCTAAAAGGTGATAATATTTCCATATTTTTTATTTTCCCCAGCATCCCTCTCTCACCAGTGGCATGGGTATGTAAGAATCCTCAGTTTTTAATAGGCTCAGGTTTTTCTTCCAGTGTTTGCTTCCACCTTTTGATTAGCTATGCTTTGATGTGTCTGTGCTGAGGTTTTGGATGCACCCCGTTCTCTCCCAATGACTTACTCCAGTCACTTATATCCTCCCTGCTAAAGTGTATAAGTGGCAAATGCAGCCTCTGTAATGAAATACAGAAAATATTGCTGTAATATTTGAGATGCTTCAATTTGGAGAACAAGCAGTCAGGGTATGGAATTTTGTTTTTGTTTATTGTGTTGCTCTTTTTGCTTGTGCTGTGAGTCTGTAACAATAAACTGTACTGTGCCACTTTGATTTAGAAGAAGCTTTACTTCAGGAGTGTAATTGCCCTTTTGTTACCATCAGTTCATTCCCAGCACATGGGAAACTGTTCCCATATTTTTTCCTTTGTCCTTGTTGGTGCTTTCTTATGTGACATTCTCTCCACTCGTATGATCTCTGACCTTAGTGATGCACAAGTTGCTTCTGAGTCAAGCTACAGATGAACCCTGCTCACAACAGCTGCAAAAAATATTACTGCTCCAGGAGCTGTTTGATGCTGTACTCCCCAGGGAAAGACGTTTGTTTTCCAAAACAAGGGAAAAAACCTTGCTGCGAACAAAAGACATAAAATATTAAGTATCTTTTTATCACTGACAAAGAATAAAAATAATTTAAGCCTGGACATGAATGACTTCAGCAGAGCATAGATTATTTTCAGGTGGAGTGTGCACTCTGCAATTCAAAACACAGCTGAACGTTCAGGCTTTTTTCCCCCTTCATCATTTCAAAATGAATCAAATGTATTTTTTATTTTTTTTTAACCAAAAAAACATGCTTAACAGTACATTTTCTAAGGCTGTTGTTGGCTTTTAATGGTGAGGCAATTTGTCCTTTATCAGAATAGCAACACATGGCTGAACCAACATAAACTCCGTCGACTGTCTCGGGCCTGTGGTTGGGCTGCTCTGAATTGCAGAGAGGTGATAAGGATGCAGCCACCGTTTCATCCAGGTTTCCATTACGGAGCTGGATTTCAGCAACATCCCTCCTCGCCCACACTGTTCCCTTGTAACCTGAAAGTAAAAAAATATTCCTGTTTCAACTCTGGCTGGCTGGATCCTCGCTGCCAAGGAGCATCCTTACAGATAACCTCAGCAAAACCGAGCAGGTTCTTTGGAGATAGAAAGCCTCCACATTGGTGCTTTAATTGTTACTTTCCACTTGTTATTGAATGTTTCTGTTCCCCTCCTTGCAGCCCATCCAGTTACTGAGTTGCATCACGTACGGCTCGCAAACCGATGATGGGTCCTGCCATTCCCATGGCGTCTCCAGGCCTAGACGCAGACACAGTGCGAACATCCCCCCAGGGAACGTAAGATGCTCCGGATTCCTCGCTGAGCTCCGGGATGCCATCTGCAGTTCCCAACACTCCTTGCCCTTTCAGGGCAGCCACACTCCCAGCATGGAAAGTTAATCATATCAGTCTCAAACTTTTCTTTCCAGAGTCGGGAATTCATTACCGTGGCCCACAGAGTTCGGCGTTTTGGCTCAGAGCTCTTTTGATAAATTAGTTACGGACTTTCTTCAGTAGATGTTTGAAAAGTAAGAAAGTTTCGTGCCAAATGGGGAGACAATTTCAGTGCAGATACGTGACAAGATGCGTGAGGACCCAATGCAAATAGGGATTATGCTTTCTTTGGCTGTCGATGTTTTCTTGAAATTGTGATTCTTCCTGATTTTTAATTGTTTTTAGAGGCTGTGTTGACGTGAAATTCACTTGATTAGATTTCACTGCTGCTTGCATGTTTTGAAAGTTTTATTTTGAGCCAACACTGATGTGCAGAGTGGCTCTTGAGTTATCTGCCATCAGCTTCTTTGTGGCCAGTTCAGAGGGGACTGCTAGGTCACCACAGTGAATTATTTACAGTGGTAGGACGTAATTTTAGCTCCTTTCTGTGTTTTCTCCTCATTTCCCTCCCAGTTCTGTTAATACTTGCTTCCATGAATGTGATACAAAACCAGACAATGTCATCTTAATGAAAATGAAACTCTAACAGTGCTACACTTGCAATGAAGGTGATTTGAGTGCAGTAGGATAGGCAATTACTGCTGCATTAACATATCCACATCACATTAATGACTGAGTGCCAGGCTCTGGTTTACTTTTGTCTTGCGTGCAGGATGGGATCATTAGAGTTCCATGAATAATAGAAATCAGAGAAGAAAAAAAAGCCCTATTAGGGTGTTTTATCTATCTTTCTGCAGTTGTGTTCTTTTTCCTGACAAAATGTCTGCGTTAGTATTCCTGAATAACTCTCAGTGGGAAATGTGATCTGAGCACTGTTGGGATCAGTGGGAGGACTCCCTCTGGTTTCAGTGGAGGTTGAATCAAGACTATAAGAACTTGGAACACGTCTTGGTAGGTGGCTTCTTCCAAGCAGGGTTTTAATCTTTAAATCAGTAGGAGATGGACAGGTCTCTCCATTCACTGTAGCTGTGGAGCATTTGCAGGACTTTAGTAGCTGCTGGCTTTAGGCAGCGAGAAGGCAGATGGAATGCCAGTGATTCCACCCATGCTGGCTATTGATAATTCAATATTCTTTCACCTTCAGAAAATACTTTCTCATCTATCCTGGTAAAACAGGCATTTATTTTAAATTGCCTTTCTGCATGTATTACAGCTTTATTGCACAGCCGCTGTTGTGTTTTTTACTTGTGGAGTCAAGGCATCATGGAGAGAAAAGGATCCAGGATGCCAACAACCTTCCTATGTGCTGCTGCTTTGTCAGCAACATCCAGAGGTTGTGAAAAAGTATCATAATTTCTGCAATATTTGGAAGAAAAGTTTCTGAAAGCGGGATGATTCTTATTTTTCATCTATGTAACCTTTAGGGAAAGCATGTCTGTTTCTGTCATTGGTTTTGCCCTTTGGAGCCATTGACCCAGGTCAAGGCACAGAGAATGGTACAGAAACCAGCTCCTTTCAGATAGCTCAAGGAAGGCTGGAATGAAATGGAGTGTTTTCCACCAGAAAAACCTGTTCACTGCAGGGGACAACACTGCAGTGACTTCCATCCATCCTGCGTGGAAAAAGCCACCTGTGAATGCTGAAGCATGAGGGAGCTGCAGCAGATGCCTGTGATTTAGAGATCTGAAGAACTCTTCTGCTTGCCATTAGCTCCTATGAACAGGGATTATCCACCCTCTCAGGTAATGATATGGTTTATAGAATGAGGAATATGGGGAAATCAGGTAACCTCGAGCAGCTCTTCAGCTCCTGAGACAGGGGCCAAGAGATGGTTCCTTTGGCTGACTCTTCAACCCTCTCTTACTAGAGATTTCTCCAAGTCTGGTGTGGAAAATCAGCTAAGGTAAAGAAAACATCCCCTGACTGAAAATATTCCACAGGCTGAGTGGTTTCTGGTTTTGCCATCCCAGGTGGCAGTTCCACCCCTTTGCAATGTGCATGGCTGGTGTTGGGGTGGGGGTGTGGTAGGAATTTTTACCAAGGTGATAAGTAATGGATAGATGCACAAACAGGATCTTTATTCTTGTCAGATGTTAAACATTACGGGCTATAATATTGCTATTAGGCTTTTTGGCTGAGATCAAGTGTAGTGTCAGCTTTGGTTTATGTATCTTCCAAAGCAGCCTTGCAACAGACTCAGAGGTTGTGAAAATGTGCTCTTGGCTTGTTTTTTTGCTTTGTTCTTTTAATGGTTTTATCTGAAAATGTAGTTATTGAAGTGAGTATAGTTTATCCTTCATATGCTAATGAATTGACATTTACAAACAAGAAACATATGTGTCAGTAACCCGATCAGGAACTGTAAAATAATTTCTATTTATCTCATCTACTAATATCACTCAAAGAAGGCCTGGGGGTTGCAGACAGCAATAACATAAATACCAATTTAAGAGGTCTGGTCAATAAAGTGCTCTGCACACACATTCCAAATGTAATTAGTTACTCCATTCTGTTCCCATTGTGTTACCTATGGATTACCTCTATGGATTAAGCCTTCCAGATATGTTTCTTTCCTGCTGTTTTCCCCTCCCTATAAATCAGGGAAATCAGGAGGCAGATCCCACCTTTGGGTAGGAATCGTTTGCCTTCTTTTCTTTCTTGTGAGGGTGGTGAGGCCCTGGCACAGCTGGTCCAGAGAAGCTGTAGATGCCCTGGAAGTATTCAAGGCCAGGTTGGATGGGGCTTGGAGCAGCCTGGTCTAGTGGAAGGTGTCCGTGCCCATGACTGGGGTTGGAATTAGATGATCTTTAAGGTCCCTTCCAATCCAAATGATTCCATGATTCTATGATTCTATAAAATGTACTTTCTCCATTGGGCACTACCACTCCCAGTCTAGGGAATTCCCCTTGGGAAAATGAGAAAGGGATTTTAGTGCACATTAGTATTTACCTGGGCACTCAGGAGAGACATATCCCAGTAGGATAACATACAAAAATTGGAGTTCTATCAAGATTACTTTGGAACTCTTACTCCATTTAAGAAATGCAGGAACCAATTTCTAATTAGGTTTCTTGCATGTCAGAGCTGCAGGTTTTCCAGCTGGGATGAGGAGTGCTCACCTGGCTTTGTAGTTTGCTGATGGGGAACATTAACCTTCTCCTTCTCCAGCACTTTCAAACTTGAGGCTAAGAATCAACAGGGGTCCATGTTGCATTTCTTCCCAAAGCAGATTTCAAGGCCATGAAATCTGACACAGTGAGGAGCTGAACCTTAAAGGAGGGGAAAAAAAGAGAAGATGAAAAGAATCTGTAGTATAAGTTTGATGAAAAGAATTCTGTAGTATAAGTTTGATTTCGCAGAAATAGGTCTTTCAAGTTTTGTTTGCTTACCTTAGCAGACAGGTATGAGCCAAAAATACACAGGGCACTGCCAAAATGATGAGCTGAAAAACAATATGATACTGAGGGGGGTGAATGTGTAGAATGGGAATGACAGTCCCCCTTTTCTGAACTTGGATACTGGGTGTACTGGTATACCAGAATATGTCTAGTGGAATGTTCCCTGGCCATGGCAGGGGGTTGTAAATAGATGAGCTTTAAGGTCCCTTTCAACCCAAACCAGTCTGTGATTTGATAATTCTACTGCCTAAGTTTACCCTTTGGAACTGGAAAGTTGATAAATGTGTGTTGATGTGCAAGCCCAAATCTTCTAGGCCATCGGAACTCATTTTCAAGTAAATTTAATTGCAAAAATTTTGAGAAACCATATCCTGTTGAGACCCGTATTTTCATTAGAACAGAAATATTTAGTGAAATTGGTTGAATTTGCCATTTTTTAGTTTAAGAAAAATCTGGGAAAAGATGCTATGATATCTAAATAGCTCATCTCAAATTTTTGGGAAAGGCAGGTCTTGACTTTCATGTGCATACTTTCATTTAGAATCCATGTACTTTAATTAGAACAGTTTTCTAATTTTATGCAAGTGAATGACTCAGATATGGAGCATTTTGCTGATTGTAGAAAACACTTTCATGCAGAATTTTCCTGCACTGTAAATTTCAGTCTGGGGTGTGCTTGTTCTCTCTGCTCTCATACCCCCAGCCCTGTCCACCCACTCTTTAAATGCCTAAAGCTTATGGACTTCCACTTCATTTTTTTTTCAGGCTGTTTCTCAACCAAATGGCTCCATAACAGAGCAATTAGTCCTGGTGTTATGGAAATGCCTCTGCTTGCTTGCTTTCATTTTCCTACATATCACCCTAAATATTAGGATGGTTTGCAGGCTGGTTGCAAAACAGAGAGATGAAGATGATAATTTTTAATTGGTATGATGCACCTCGTGATTCTGCCTAGAGAGAAGATGCTGAGGAGGGGAGCTGTGATGGATGGTGGAGTTCCAGATGGTGGAAATAGCTTCCAAAGGGTTGGAAAATAGTATGGGGACATTGGATTTTTACAGGGAGTGATTTCTGATCCAAACCAACACTCTACAGTGATTAATACCATTCCACCTTCAGCTGTGCTTGTACATTGCTTTTGGGAAGCATTAGAGCCCCCAAATCCAGGAGGCCTTTGCATGGCAGTCCTGCTCTGCCTAAAGCTGCACGAAGCCTCTTGTATTATTTCTTCCTTTAAGGGCAGCTTTCCCCCTGTACGACCTTCTCAGAGATCCTTCCATTCCCCAGTAGGTTTTAAAAAGTTAATCAGTACCTTGTACAGCTCTCAGTGGTAGAAAGTACTACAACACAGGCTATTTGTTCCTAAATCTCCACTCAATATAAGCAGCAGCCAGCAATATATATCCTCATCCACACACACACTCTCTTACACCTTCTTTGGCTGACCTGGTTATTCCTGTGTTCCCCTTATCCTGCTAGGCTGTTCAGTTTAACCAGCTGCATGCACTAAATAATAGAAACATTTAATGTTTTGCCGCTTGAGTGGTCCCCAACAACAGTTTGGAGCAAGCTCGTCCCAGCGGATTGCGGCTGCGGAGCGGCTGGATGGCAGCCCTGCTTCCTTCCAGCCATTCCCAGGGCTTTGGCGCTGCCACGACTGCAGCGAGGTGCAAGTGAGGGAAGGAACATTTGCTATTTTCTGAACACTCTGGGTGCAAACAGGAGCGGGGTGTGTGTGTGTGCGTGCGAGTGTTTACACTTCATGCAAATTTAGATGTTCCTATAGTGGCACAAACCTCTTGCTGCTGCCGGGGAAGCTCTCAGAAGTTGTTTTCCTCTGTTGTTAAATTTAATTTCAATGTTTTCCTGTGTCACAGAATGTGTTCTCTGCCTTCCTGCCGGGGAAGACCTTCCCGTGCAGCACTGGCTGCGGGCATCCCAGGGGGAAAGCAGAGCTGCAAATCAGCCGTGTATCCTCTGACAGATTTTATGAAGAGAGCACAAGTCTCATTTTCTCCATCCCCCTCGCCTTGGACAATGCACATGGTCAAGTTCTTGAAAAACCTGAAATGTCCAACCAAAGAACGAGGCAAACCCTGTGAATTTCTGCCCTGGCAGCAGGATCAGTGCAGCAGGAGGTTGGCAGTGAACCGGGGAGGTCAGTACTGGGAGCTGAGTCCTGCAGCCCAGTGATCCAGCCATTCCAAAAAAGCTCAGTTTAATGCACCCCTCAGCCCATCCTGGAGCGATCCAGCCTCTTGGAAACCGGTTCAGGGTGACTCAGGTGTGCTCCAGGGCCCTGCAGAGCAGGGTTTATCTCCTGTTTATCTCCTGGCAACCTGCTGAGACCCTGTAACACTGGGACTTTGCTGCAAGAGGATGAGCAGCCCTGCTGAGGGGTTGATGGCCTTGGCTTGCCCCAGGAGGGCTCGGAGCTACCACTGTCTGTGGGACAGGTCATGTAGTTCCATGGATTTGGAGAGGCTGCAGGAGGCAGAAGCAGTGAATTGCTACAGGTGAGAGGGGTGTGAAGGTGGGGTGCTCCCAAAGAACTCTCGGTACCAGGTGCTGTCACCAAAAGAAGCCAACTCCTGAGCAGTGTCAGCCCAGCCCAGCGGGTGAGAGCCCCCAGTTCGGCAGGCACTGCCTCCAAATGAAGTGTTTTCTGCTCTTTGCCCAGACAGAAAATTGGAAAATGTCAGCTCTGTTTTCTGATGAAAATTCATTGTCTGCCAGCTTTCCTGAAAGCCATTGGTAATGCCTGGCCCCAGCCTGCATCAAAGGCAGTCCCAAAATACAGCGTGTGGCAAAGGGAAGTGGTGAAATAGGGGCTGCTGTCTTCTTGTAGGTGCTATTACTCTCCCTGCCCCCCTGTGGGTGCCTGATGTGAGTGTGGCAGCGTCTCTTGATAAAGAATGCTGTTTCTTCCAAAAGAAGAGGAATTTATTATTTTTGCTACATGGGGAACCTGACATCTGACAAGTATTTCCTTCTCCCAACCTCTGTTCTCCTTTTCCTTACATAAATATAGTGCCTGTGCCCTTCCAAATGCCCCAGCTTTTCTGAAAACCCCCATGTTGTAGACATCAAATTGGCCCATGCATTTTTAATGCAGTCTTATTGACTGGATTCGGGAAGCATAAGGATAAAACAAATCGCTGTACTACGAAGGAAAAAACCATTTGGCCAAGTGCATCTGCTCACCTTTGATTTATTTCAGCAACTTTCTCCTATATTTTCAGTCTATTCCCTTCCCTTAAAAATAATCTATTAGTCTTCTAGTATTTTGGCATCTGCATCTGCAGTCTGCTTCTCAGCCTATTCCATATTCACATTGCTTTGATATATACATGTGAAATAATGACCCAGAGCTGAAATAGTAGCTAAACCTGGTTTCTGATATAATCCCCGTGGTATTTAATTTTACTTTCTTTGGCATCTAAAATGATGGCTTGTGTGATTGCTATCTAAATGTACAGTAGTGTATCTTGGAAGAACTAAACATCATGTCCAAGCTGGGAGCGTGAAACCAAGCTGAACAAAGCCCCTCCAGATAAATGAGCTGTGTGCTGTTTGCTCAGCAGTGTGGATAACCTCAGCCTTGCAAGTGCTGCCTTGGATAAATGCTGCTGAAGGAATGCAGAAATCCATTCAAACTGGAATGTAGAATTCCAGTTCCAAACCTTGGCTGCCTTCCAAAGCCATCCAGGCTGTTCCTTCAGCCACCAGCTTTAGGGGTACAACCTTTTGTTTGGGCTAGGAGATGAAAAAGGAAACTTTGTGGTTTTTTGTGAGGGATTTGGGAAGAGGACTTGCTTTTTCAATAAGCATTTGTCTCCTCTGCCATCTTCAAGCAGGATTTGTTAGGATTTGATGGAGTATGGTCCTGAGAGCAGCAGTGTGAACTTTCATCCAGAGGCACTTTTGGATGAGCTTAAACTTCTGGGATGCCTCTGAGATGTGGACTGGTGTGATAGCTTTCCACACATTGCTGTGAGGTACTGCATGGACAGTCCACATCTTCCAGAGGCAAAAGTATCAGAATAACAGAATGCCAGGTTGGAAAGGGACTCAAGGATCACGTGGTCCTACTCTTCTTGGCAAAAGCACAGTCTAGACGAGCTCAGCACCCTGTCCAGCTGAAGCTTAAAGTGTCCAGTTTTGGGGAAACCTCCACTCCACGGGGGAGATTATTCCAGTGGTTATTCCAATGATTCACTATGATTATTCTCATTGTGAAAAATTTTCCTGTTGTGTCCAAGTGAAATCTCCCCAGGACTAATTTGTACCCATTACCCATTGTCTTGTGAAAAGGGAGTCTCACTCTTCTTTACAGCCACCCTTTAAATACTGGAATGTGATGAACTCTCCCCTCAGCCTTCTTTTCTCATGGCTGAATGCACCCAGGTCTCTCAGCCTCTCATCATATGACAGCCTCCCAGTCCTTGGATCATCTTTGTTGCCCTTCTCTGGACCCTCTCCAGCCCATCCACATTTTTTTTGTATAGTGGGGACCAAAATTTAGCACAGGTATTCCAGGTATGTCCTGCCAAGGACCACAAGTAATGGGATAATGACCTCTTTACCTCTGCTGGCGGTGCCCTTGTTGGTGCAACCCTCCTGCTGGTTCTCTTGGCCACAGCAGCACCTTGGTCACTGATTTGTCCAAAGACAAAAATGAGCCGAGAAGGAAAAAGAAGAGAGAAAAGAATGGTCTTACACAAGTTCAAGTGCTTTGACAGCCCTGGTCTTTCCAGTCCCATCCCAATGTCCCTGGAGCAAACAAACCCAAAGCTTCCTGTCTATCTCTTCCCTAATATACACACACACTTGTGCTTTTCTGCATTGTGTTGCTGCTGTGTGTCTGTGAGGCTTGTGCTCCACATCCTGATATAAATTGCTATCAACAGCATAATAAAGAGTGATACACAGCGCCGTGCCAGCCCTCGCACGCTGCAAGCTTTTATGTTGCTTGTTTCAAGCCACCAACAATATTGCTGCGACTTCACAAGATATTGGTGCTTTTTAGCCTAATGGGAATAATACAGCTTGTTTCCAGCTGCCTTGGGGAGCAAATAGCAGTGCTGTGGAATTGGAAAATTGACTCACAGGGTCACGAGGGTGGTGCTGACCTGGGGACTTGGAGTGGATCCTTCAGCAGGAGCAGTCGGGCAGTGAAAGTAACCTAAAACTGGTTGTGGAGGGAGGGTATCATCATTCTTTTACAGTTTGCAGTGTGGGAAAGGATAGTTCGTGAAAAGACAGAAAAAAGATTCAGTGGAATGTATCTGCATTAGAATGCATTTTCCCCAAAGCACCCCTTAACCAAACGGGCTGTGAGGTTCCCTTTGTCTCAGGCAATATTTTCTCTGAAAGTGATGGATGTATAATTCTGTGTGTAACTCTTGAAGAAACATATTGTGTCTGTGTTCAGCGTTGACCCAAAGCCAATAGAGAGAAAGGTTTTGCAGATTTTTGTGTCCAGTAACTTCAGGGAATAATGCTCCTTAAAATATTTCTTATAATAAGCTTAAGTGGAGAAAATTGAAAAACATCATTCATACTTTGATGTCCTAAGTATGAAATCAGAATAGCTTACTAGCAACTAAATTCTATCCCTTGACCACAGAAAGAGGCAAGACTTAGGAACGTCTTAAGATCAAATAAAATAGGGTCAGCTTTGTGATGTAGTGGCTGTGGGATCATTGGCATATGGAAGTCAGGAGTTCAGGCTCTGAGCTCAGTATTTCACTCACAAGCTGACATTCCCACTGAGGGCTGCAGGGCTGGCATTTTAAACACAGTCCTTGAAAGGCTCTGGACCAGCTGCATGGAGGGGTTAGAAAATGTCCCTAGGACATGGGACACCTCATCTGAATCCCTCAAACTACAGCTTCCTCTGAGATTTTGACTAAGGTACCTCTGTAAAACAGGAATTAAAGCACTCGTATCTCAGTGTGGTATTTGGAGCATTGTAGACAGCCCATACTGGAGTTTAAAAGGTATTTAGATGCCTGATGATTCAGTTAAGCAATTTGGAAATTCACTCAGGTGCCCAACTTGTTGGCTTTGCCAAGGGTTTTATCAGCCAGTATTGACTGATAGACCCAGATAAATAAACCTGGAGAGATTTTCACTTCATGGCACAATTTTTAGAGGTGGATTTTAAAATTCTTCCTCTGCCATGGGAAAAGTAAGATTTGGGAAATAGCTGTAAAACATGGTTAGACCCCTACTGCAGTTTATTAGTATTCTTTACACAAATCCACATGGAAAGGTTGCTTTGAAGAGACCTGCTTAGGAATCTGAATACTGACAAGCTCGCCACAGACTGCAGGAAATTTGACATACAAAATCTCTGACCTGACCTTTGAATGACCCCCATACTGAAATATTTAGTTTGTTGTACACAGTCTGCTTTAATTCTCGTTAGAAGGAAACTTGTGTACCCCAGAGCAAAGAACCTGGCCAGGTGTGAAGGACTGCAGCTGATGTGTGTCATTGCCTCCCCAGCTGAACTCCAAAAGTCTGGGGTTGCATGTGAACTTCAGCATCTTCTTTCCAAAATCAGCTGATTGAGAGGCTGGCTGTGAAGCATTTGAGATTGTGTTGTTGTGTGTATTAATAGGAAGCTTTTTCTGGATCAGGCAGAACTGAGATGGATTAAGGATGCTCTAAAGCCTTGTGGACGTGGAAGATTTGGCTACAGCTTTATCATGATAGTGCTACTAATACATGTACTACTTTATGCTGAGGAAAAGTATTCATTTTTTGCCAGCATGAATGTCTTGCCATTCATGGTGTGTTGGGTTTGCCTTCAGCTTCTTTAGGAGGGTGTAAAGGAGGCTTATTGTGGTAACTGTGTTTTGTTAGACTCTTAATTCCTTACTGGTTATTGACTATCAGCAATAATCTCATCTTTATTTGGCACAGGTTGCCCAGAGAAGCTGTGGCTATCCCATCCCTGCAAGTGTCCAAGGCCAGGTTGGATGGGGCTTGGAGCAACCTGGGATAGTGGAAGGTGTTCCTGCCCATGGCAGGGGATTGGAATGAGATGATCTTGAAGTTCCTATGACTCTATGATTTATAGCCAAGATCCTCAAACTCTTGTTTGACATCCTTCTCCAAATATATTTGGAGGAAGACAGCACAGCTCTCTTCTTGGGGAGAGAGGAGGTGGATTCCACCCATAACTGAACACCTCACCTCCTCAAGGCTTTTCAGGTAGGAGTGTAATTGGCCAAATTTAACCTACAGATTATGGAGAAGAACAGACTCCCCAGGGATTCAGTGGATGGATCATTGTTCTTTCTGCTTTGAGTGGGGACAATTGAGCTCCCACCCTTCAGGCCTCCTTCAAGTGCATTAGGTGAGGAGCCTCGAACTGAGGCCATGGATGTGGAGGGAATGGTCATATTTTGACTTTATCAAAATTTGCCTGTGCTTCCCTAATTGCCTGATCTGGACGGCTGTAGCATTAAGGGCATGGTCCATCAGGCTTTACTGCAGGCTGTAAAGGCGTTCCCAGCATCCCTGGATGCATTTTTATGCACCTTAATCAGCCCCTGTACCTGTGTTTTTATTGCTGCAGGATTCTGCTGCTGGAGCAGTGCTTTTATGCATTGCCCATTGCACCTGCTTTTGTCTCTGAAGAGACAAACCTACAGAAGAATGTCCAGAACACAGCACTGAACCTCTCCCCCAAAACCCCAGAGTGGGACACCCCTCTCCTCACTCCCAGATGTTTTTGATTTCATGTTCTTCCTGGATTAATGCAGATGGATGCAGAGAAGATAAGTGACTTCTCTGATGCCCATCTGGAGCTGGGTGAGGACTTGCTGGCCTGTTCCATAACCCAGAGCCATCCCTCCTCATAGCCTGCACACTACGGAAGTATTAATGCATCCCCTTTTCTTTATGGCTTTAATTATTGAGTGTACTGGGTACAGTGATAAGTGGATATCTTTGTGTTAAGCAGCTAATTAATGCTTGGAACTTAGTCTTTTGTTTATTGTAGGGTTTTGCAGGAAACTGTTCTCAGCTGTAATAGAGTTTGTGAAATATGTACTGTAGATCCCAAATGTTAGAGACAAAAAGATGAGGTGCTGCTAAGGGCCATCAGTGCACATTGACTTCTTTTGGCCCCACATACATCAAAAAAATGAAGTGAAACCCATTGCTGGAGGACTGATTGCAGCTGAGGCACCTTCTTTAATCTCCCATGTGCAGGATGCCTTGTGAGCCAGGAAGGCTATCAAGATACAGTTTTAATTAACATTTGCTTTTTAGATAATGTGCACAGTTTATTTTGGCAAGAGTTCATTGAATATGAAATTTTCTTAATTAAGATACTTAAACCTGCAATATTTTGTTTTCTGCAGTATTTTTTTCCAAAAATGGCATAAATTCGGCAGCATTTATTACCCAGTGGACAAATACTGCAAGAAAGAGCAATTTCTCCCACTGTTTTTTTTTTTTTAATCTGTTTTTAACCTCTTTGTTTTGGTGCCTTGTTAGGCAGCATGTTCTTTTCACAAATGTGTTTGAGCAATCACAGAATGAAAATAGAGAAGATATTAAAGTCCCTATTCCTAAGGTAATTAAATATCAGTCTTCTATTAATTTGTTTTATTATGCACATCTGAATGAATTCATCACTGTATCAACTGAACATCCCACAAAACAATGTAAATCAGTGAATCATCACAGATATGATATTTCTCTTTTGTCCTTCAGAAGAAGCCAGACTTTTAAGACAAAATGTTTTACATATTTGGAGGTATGCTCCTTTCAGAGATATTATCAGCCTCCTGTTGAAAGAGAAAGAAGAGAATAGTTGTAAGAAAATGTCCTTGGTGTAGATGGTGAGCCTAAAGAATTAATAGTCCTTGGATGTTCTTCTTTTTTTTTTTAATGGTACCTAAAAAGGATTTACTGAAAAAAACTTAGTTGTGCTTTATATTTTTTTTGTCATGGAGTCTTAAATTGAGGCTAGAAAGCTCTGAAACCAAACTGAAAGTATCGATGAACAATGAAGCCCTGTAGCTCTCTCTAATCTCAACAGATTTTCACAAGGGAAGACATTGTTAAAATAAGTCAAAATAAAAGGGAGAAAACTGCTCCCATTCTGGTTGGGAGGGGTTAAGAGGGAAAAGAAGGATAAAATCACTCTTCAGAGTGATTGGTGGGAAAAAATGAGATTCTACAGAGCACTCAGCCTTTGGTAGAGGAGGGAACATGCAGATCATTGTGGCACTGTGAGTTTATTATTTATTGAGGGACGTCCAGATGAGCACAGGAGGACTGTGAAATTGAAGAACAAATTAAGGGTAAAAGGTTATTTATTTTCTAGCTAAATCCTCTTTCTTCTGAATATCATTAGTAATTCAGTTTTTAGCTAGGAAGCAGCCCAGCCTGAGAAACACCCAGGAATCCAGTGCACAAGGTGGGGGGGGGTCCCACCTGCCCCCCTTACCTGTGCATGAGGGTTTATAGACCTGGAGAACAACTCACTCGTAAAAATACAGATTTTTCTGAACTGCTCAAGTTAATTCTCTGTTGTCCAAAGCATACCTGTGAGGAGAGTTGGAATCATGCCAGCCTTCCTGTATGCCATAAAGTGATTGCTTAAATCACACTGCCAGGGAGCCTCTGCTTCCCCTGGGCTGGGAAATAGCTCCAGCTCCTGGTCCCTTGAAGGAATTCATCTGCACATGATGTCTGCACCCAAAATTTGGTGTGGCTATGACATTTTTCTCACAGCTTAATCTTTATATTTATCTGTGAGTTAGGTAAATGGTGGGGGTTGGTCTCTCCTCCCAGTTAACAAGTGACAGGACAAGAAGAAAATGGCTCAAGTTGTGCCAGGGGAGGTTTAAATTGGATATTTGGGAAAATTTCTTCTCCAAATGGCTTGTCAGTCCTTGGAACAGGTTGGTCAGTGCAGTGGTGGGGTCACCATTCCTGGAGGGATTTAAAAGACAGGTAGATGTGGCACTTGGGGTCATGGCTTAGCGGTGGCCTTGAGTGCTGGGGGAACAGTTGGACTCAATGATCTTGGAAGTGTTTTCCAGCCTTGATGGCTCTGTCAGAAATGTGGTCAGTCCAGCAGTGCCTATCAGAGCTTTTGTTTCTGCTGAAGTACCTGGAGGTCCTGGACTGGCAACACCTTGGGGGAAGGTCCAGTTGGGAGCTGAGTTGTCACCTCCTGAGGTGGACTGAGCTGTGCCTGCTGCAGAGGAGAGGAACCTCTGTGCTGAAGCACAGCTTTGCTCCAGGCACAAGGCATTGATCACATCCTCAGCATCCCACGGAGCCAGAATGCTAATTAGTACCAGGGATTGCTGGAGGGCAGGATGGTGCCCAGGACTTGAAGGGGTGTTGTTTGCCCTTTCAGAGCAATAAATCCATATTGGTTAAGCTGCCTTTGTCGAGTGTTTGTGGAATCACAAACTGTGCCTGCAAATTTGTGTGAAGTTAAGTCTCTGTTAGCACATCATCACAGAGAGGGGTGACCCCAGTCAAACAGATACTGTGGATACTAAAACATTGAGAAGCTGGGATTGCATCCTTTGAGCAAGGAGGGCAGGACTTGAGGAACAGGGCTTGCCAAGGGCTGCAAAGCACTGCAGGGAATGGTGAGAAGGGGGGCTGTGAATGTATTCCAACTGCTGCCAGAATTTGCATGAGGATCCACAAATGCAAATCTAAGCTGCCCACTACAAGGATTCAGGAATTATTCCTCTGCTGCTGGAATGACAGCTAACAAGACAATAAACAGCTGGAGAATATACATGGCTTTAAATGACCATCATCTCTTATACTCTGAAAATAATGTAATCTCTTCGCAGCTTCCATATCCCTGAAGTATGTGCAAGTCATTAGCTGTTATGATGTACATAACCATCCTTTCATTCTGAGGCCTTTTCTTCATTCATTTTCTTCATTGTACAACACAAAAGATCTCGAACTACATGCTGGTTCAGGCCAAACAAAAATTGCTACTAAGAATAAAAGAAAATCTATAATTTTGTTTGCTGCTTAGGAAAACTAGTAATACAAATCCTTCATACCTCAGCCAGGTATTTTTGTAATTCTGTTCTTTATGCTCCTACTTTGCCCATATTTTCATATTCCCACTGGGTTCTTTTTAATCTGTATTAAATGTGTTTACATTTAGTTCCATCACAGGCTCTTAAGGAATTTGCTGGAGTTTTCCACACTGCATAAAAAAAGAGCTAAGGGTGCCATGTGCCTCATCCCAGTTATCACTCTAAAAGTGGGGTGAACAGGCAGGCAAGACTCAGAGGAAGAAGGTGGATGGGTTATAAGCTCATGGGTTAATAATGACAGCGGGCTGAGCTGTGTCCCTGTCCCGTTCAGAGCCTTTGTAGCTCCATCTGGGAAATTGTACAAGATGGGTTTGCTTATCCACAAACACACCAGCACAATGGAGCCGAAAATGAAAACCCAGGATAAAAAAAGAAGTGTATTAATTCACAGAAAGCTGCAATACAGAGGTTCCAGGAACCCGTATTTTGAAGAATTGCGAAAGTTTTAGGAGGTAAAGTGAGATGGCTGGGAGGGATGTGTGGAACAATCAGTGATGCTGTGCCTTAAAAAGGGACTTCTCAGAAACTGAGGCTAAAAGTGTGTGTTGAAAGTCCAGAGTAGTGAAAGAGGAATGCAGAGCTGAGTTAAATGCGAGAGAACAAAGATAAGCTGGAGTTGGAGTCAGCAAAAAAGAAGAAAAAGAAACTTCCTTAGAAATAATCTATAAAGGAGAAGGAAGTTCAAGGTGGAGAGCAGTCCTATAACAAATTACGAGAAGGGTCTATTTAATAGGAATTCAAATGGCTACGGTGCTAAAAAACTTTTTGAACATTTCTATAGCGAAAAGAAAGATTAGTTTCTGGCTCCAGGGAATTAGTATTGATCGTCATTTGGTTTTGATGGGGCCATATTTTGCCCGGTAGTTGTGAAGGGGTATTATGTGTGTTATCTCTGGCATCCAAGAATATCCTAGGAAGACTGGAGGTAATAAATGTGGATGGAAGTGATGAAGGGTGGGGAGGAGCACAGCGAGAGCCCTCAGACATTTGAAGCTCAGGAAGGGCAGATGCTGTGGAGTTCCAGGGCCCAAGGAGTTAAACTGGTGACTCAGCAGCTGAAATGCTGGTGGGCTTGTCTAACATTTAGAGGTGCAAATGTTACAAGCCTTGATCTAATTAGCACCTTCTGAAGCAGGAGCTGGGGCAAGCCATGGGATGTCTGCGTGGCTGAAGTGATGGAGAGAGTCTAGGAGGGTGCTAAAAGTGTGACAATATGTCCAAGTTGGCATTAAGTGGGTTTTTCAGCAGAAGGATGTAAGACAGCACCCTTGGGTTGGGTCCTTGGACAGCAGGACACATGCCTGTGGCAGCCCTGACTGCACCAGCTTTTTTTTCTCCCCCCTTGTTTCTTCTTTAATGTAGAAAACAATCCTTTTCTGCCATTTGAAAGAAAACTTTAAAGATAAACACACTGATGTTGGTCTTCTGCAGAGGAATGAACTTCACCTGCAGGGATTTAATTAGCAGTCTCTGGGTAAACAAAACGGGCAAATTATAGTAAAGGGGAGCTGATAAAATTGGAGGAATCATGAGTTACCTGGTGAAAAGCTGATAGACTATCAGTTTGAAAACAGTATGTAAAGTGATTCTGGCAGCTCCATTTGAAAAGTATCTTCTATCATCAGTGAAATAAATGGAGCTAAAATCACTGGTGTTAGAAGGCTAATGAAACCGAGTGCAGCAAAGAATACAAGTTTGCAACGAGTAAATCCCACTAAGAAACTGTACTGTGCCTTAACACAGAATCGCTGCCTCTTTTGGCAGCAGGTAGGGTAATTAATGTCATAAGTTTGGATTTTTCCAAAGCATTTGGTATCGCATTTCAAGAAATCTCTTTGACAAATTAGTTTAGTGAGGGTTGCAGTGTGAAGCAAAGCCAAGAGTCCGCCCAGCAGAAGGTGAATGATGGATAGCCAGGGATTGCAGGCAGGAGAGGTACCTAATGGGGTTTTCTGGGAAAAGGTGTTAGGTCCAGTTTTAGTTAACCTCTTCATTAATGAGCTGGGAGAGAGACTTAAGTGTGCAAATTAATGATCTGGGTTAGAGAAGATTTGCAGATAATAAAGAAGAGGGAAATAAGGAACGTGGGCAAAAAGGTAACAAACTGCCTTTACCCTGAAAATACAAATGCAGGTATATCTGGAGCTTAGCAGAGCTGCTTGGGAACACAGCTGGTGCTGGAAAAACAGACTGAGAAGGCAATAGAAGGAACAAATTAGATGTAAGTTTGCAATGAAGTGTGCCAATATGAAAAATAAATATAAATTTGGGGTGTATTTGACAGCATTTCATCATAGTGAAGAGGATGTGGCAGCATGACTCACATCTCGCAGGACATTGGATCGTCAGATGGGAGGAAGTATTAAAATACACACTGTGAAAAATAATCTTATATTGGCAGGTGGATGGTTGAAATGATATATTGGTATTTTATCTATATTCTGTACTTCTCTAAAGTCAAGAAACAAGTAGTTGTAGCCTGGATTTGTTATGCCATAAAGCTACACAAAATGCAAACTGGGAGGTAAATCACACAGATGACAAAAGGGATGAAAAGGAAGAGGAATAAATGCAAAACCTGGTGCTTGATACATGCAGTTTTCAGCTCTTGTGAGTGAATTTTTCTCCTCATAAAGAGTTTTTTCATACAGGATCTGCACTTTCTGAGGGGCTTCCCAGCTGATGAGCCCTGTGATGTGACATCTGAAGGATGTGAGAATAAGAAAAAGCCCCCACAAACAACAATAGGAAAAAACCCATTTAAATAATAATAATAAAAAAAAAAGAGGTCAAATGCAGAGTAACGATATTTTGGGGTTATTTCAATCAGTTTGCAAACCCTCTTGGTGTGATTGCAAAGGGTTCAGAGTTCCCTGTGAAACAGGTGCCTCATTAAATTAGGCTTATGTTCGGGCAGGCTCGAAAGTGAATTTTTTTGGACGGAGTAGAGATAAATGGATACAACAGTTCTGGGCAATTGTTAGTTCAGAGCGACCATCAAAGCCCCCAAAATGTTATTTTTAGTTGCAGATGGCTGGTGAGAGAGAACTGAGCGAGCTGCTCTTGTTCTGTGCCGAGGGAATGGGTGGGAACGAACACACAGGATGGAGAAACAGCAGCTCACCCTCTCTGTGCTTTGTACTCCCCCAGCTCTGCTCATCAGCAGGTTGTGAGTGTTTATCCAGGTACTTCATTAAGTGGAATGATCTGTGAGCAGGGAGAGAGCTTGCAATTCAGCTGTCACCTCTGATAAGAACATGAACAAACCAGCAGAAGCAAATCCCACCATAGGTTTTTTTAAACAGAGGAGTGAAGATTAACAAATTCAACCTGTGTTTTCTCTGGGAAGAGAGAGAATTGTTCTTGGAGAGTTGCTGCAATGCAAGGTTACCCATATTTTCCTTTAGAATAAGTTACCATTACATTATCTGAAGGGAGCCTACAAGAAGGATGGAGAGGAACTGTTGAAAATAGCCTGGAGTGACAGGACAAGGAGGAATGGCTTCATACTGAGAATAGGTTTAGATGAGCTTTTGGGAAGAAATTCTTCCCTGTGAGAGTGGTGAGGCCCTGGCACAGGGTGCCCAGAGAAGCTGTGGCTGCCCCATCCCTGGAAGTGTCCAAGGCCAGGCTGGACAGGGCTTGGAGCAACCTGGGATAGTAGAAGGTGTCCCTGCCCATGGCAGGGGGTGGAACAAGATGTTCTTTGAGGCCCCTTCCAACCCAAACCATTCTCTGATTCCATGATTCTAATTAAATTCATATATAAACTCTCCTTACTGGTTTTAGTCCAACGCCTGCAGCTTAGACTTTATGAGAATTTAGACTTTTTGAGACTGCATTTATTAATTCCCTCAATCTGGCAACCAACACAGGTCTGCTTTGGTCTGTAAGTGCTGGTGAATTGTTCACTCTTCATAATTTATGATGTGCAAATTGCTCCTTAAGCCTCCTGGCATTGCTCCTCTCCCCTCCTTGGAGTTTTTGTTGAATGTGAGTGGCTTTTTAAGGCAGGACATGTAGCATGGAGTAATTTCCAAGCAATTTGAAGCATTTCTCAGTGACCCAGGCTTGTCACAATTGTACTTTGCAGGTTTTGCTTGCTGTTTGTCTGTGCTGGTCTCCACCATGTCTTAGGCATTTTTTCATGCCAAGAAAAGCACTGAACTCGTGTTGTAGTTACAGGAAAAGTTTATGCTGTAGAAGGTGGGGCTGAGGATGCTCAGGGCTGTTCCCACATTCCCCTTGCAGTGGCTCCTGCATCACTCTGCTGCTGCCACCCTTTCCTGGGGACACCAGGCGTGGCACTGCTGCCTCTTTCTACTCACACATCCACTGTGCTCCTCTGGGACCTGCACCACAGGCTGTCCTAAAGGAAAAAGCATCCATAATAGGGTGCATTCCAGCAGG
Organism: Climacteris rufus; assembly: GCA_013398175.1. Classification (NCBI taxonomy): domain Eukaryota; kingdom Metazoa; phylum Chordata; class Aves; order Passeriformes; family Climacteridae; genus Climacteris; species Climacteris rufus. Next base: position 585,665 of record VZRZ01007083.1, read on the forward strand.
ACTTTCTTCATCAGCTCTCTGCATCATGGTTCTCCCATTTTCACTGTTTTCTTTCAGAGCAGGAAAAGTCCTTTCAAAACGTGTTGGAAAGGAGCTGTGGTGGCATTGGTGAGAGATTACATTTTGAAATATCTCCTGGGAGGAGGACAATGGGAACTCCTGGGAGAAGATGTGATATTTGCTTTCTCAGCTTCTTTCCATGGCTGCTGGGGGGAGTTTGCACCAGGCGCTGTTTCCCGGCTCTGGAACTCAGAGTGCTGAGCTGCATTTTCTGTAGCTCCTGTTTCATCTTTTTTCTTTTCAAGTCCAACCTGCTACTGCATTCACTTATCCTAACCCAATACCCATTCACGGAGGCTGGTTTTGTCCTGCCCTGTACAGACCTGCAGCCCTCTCTGTAGGCACCATTAGTGTATGAATGCTCAAACAGCCCTTATAGGATGCATCATGATTAGGTTCAAGTGTTCAGTGTGTGATAAGCCTTTATCCAGGGGATGCATTAGGGAATTCTTTGTTGCATATGAATCACTTACCTGAGCAACTGATGCAAAATATTTTTTAAATTAAAGAACAAGAATGGAAGTTTTTCCAGTGCCTTTTTCCATAAATAAGATGGTTTTGTACATGTGTGCTACTGAGCTGGAAACCAAAGGAAATATTTATGAGTGGTAGTAATAGTTAATTCTTTTAAAAGCACTATAAACCTGCATGCTCCAGGTCACATGGCAAGCCTCAGCTGGCATAAAATCAGAAAGATCAGTCTATTATGGACAAGATATTCCATAAGAGTCAGGGAGTTTGTGCATCCTCCAGAGCGTCTTGTCTACTAATAGATGGGCTGATTTCCCATTGGAAATGGATGGGCAAGGCAGCTCCTGTCTCCTGAATGTGCAGTTGTGTCATTATTTCTATTTAGTAAAGGCCATAAAGTGTTAGAATTTGTGTCCTGGAGAAGAGAAACTTTGAGGTGACCTGATTGTGGACTTCCAGTTCTGAAGGGAGCTGACAAGAAAGATGTGACTATTTACAAGGGCCTGGCATGACAGGACAAGAGGGAATGGCTTCCCTCAGACTGGAAGAGAGTAGGTTTGGATCAGAGATTAGGAAGAAATTCTTCCCTGTGAGGGGGGTGAGGCCCTGGCACAGGTTGCCCAGAGAAGCTGTGGCTGCCCCATCCCTGGAAGTGTCCCAGGCCAGGTTGGACGGGGCTTGGAGTAACCTGGGATAGTGGGAGGTGTCCCTGCCCATGGCAAGGAGTTGGAATGAGGTGATCTTTAAAGTCCTTTCCAACCCAAGCCATTCCAGGATTCTGTTCTATTCTGTGATTTTGTTTTTCATGGCCTATCACATTTGCCATTCAGCTGAGCACCTTGTTGGGGGACAAGAAGTGGCTCCTCTGTTCCAACCAGCATCACACAGGCAAGCCGAAGCTGTCACTGCTGAGCCACCCTGAGACCTGCGTGTGATCTCCCTGTTCCTGGTGGGAAATCACAGATGCCCTGGCCTGGGGAGCTGTGAGCCTTTTGCAGTTGGATATGCTTTGTATTACTAAACTGAAGATTGTGTGAAATCAATTGGGAGGGGAGGAAAAAAAAAATCAATGCCTGGTTTTTCAGGATGAAAAGGCAAGATAGCCGCACAATTAAGCACTGGAACACATTTTCCACACTCTTCCTGTCATGTTCTCCTGATTCTGTGTCTTGGCTGTTCATCAGAAATAATTAAACTCTCTCCCATGGGCAACAATTACTTGCTTAAAATATTTGAGTAAAAAGAATGCATTTATAATTACCTACCCTTTTTGAAGGTGAAAATGGAGATTATCTTTTGATGAAATAAATGTATGTGGGGAGACTTCTCAAGTACCAGAGCACTGCATCCTGTGGCAGTGGGAATGGTGTTTGGCATGGGATGCAGCCCTCTGGTTGTGTTAGCTCAGCTCAAAAGAACCAGTGAAAAGGTTTTGACTTCAGAATTAGGCCTAAGTCTGAGCCCTTGTCCATCAGTAAGAGGTGTTTATTCTGGCAAATCTGCATATGGACTTGACATTTTTTAGCAGCAGGAATGAAGCAGGAAACATATCCAATTTGTACCTATCAAATATGGCCCTTTTATTTAGTCACACCATGTCTTCCCTTTTCATGCTAAGAGTTGTCTTTGTTCCTTTTGACTCTTACTCTCAAGGGAGCTGGAGCTTTGAAAGTGTTTTATGTTTCAGTGCAGCCTTTTTTCCCCCTCAGATTTGTTTACTGATCCATCCTTGGTAAGACCTTTTAGTGAATGTGATAGGAAGGTTATTAAAAATAAAATATTCATCAGGAAATCAGCCATAAACATGTGGGCTGGTTAAAATTCAATTCCTAATTCTTTCAACCTTGACATCATTTTGCTTTTTACTTAATATCTGTGTATACAAATTTCTGAGCTAATTTATTTTATCAACTTATGCTTATTTCAGTTGTTCCTACGACTCTCTCTTGTCTGCTTAATGGCATCAAATAACATGACAATGGTAAAAATGACAATGACAAATGGTGGGTTGTGACAGATTGGCTGAATTTGAATGTCTCTTACTGAGAAAAATGTTTCAGGAGTGCCATTAATTGCTTTCACAGCAGTGAGTTATGTTTGTGCATCTTGTCTGTCACTTTGTGCCTGTTCCTGCTCTTCCCATGTGGAGGGGTGACAACTCCTTTCTTTCAATTGCCTGGGACAATGGTGCAGGGAAGGCAGGGCAGGGAGTGCAGGAGAGAGATATGGGAGGAAAGCAGAGAAAGTTGGTGCTGGGCAGTGTTGCCCTGACTTCTGCAGTTCTGGATGTTATCATTCTTTTATAACTAGTTTCTCAGACATTCTCTGTAAGCATAGTCATGTTATTGTAACGGTATCTTTTTATTCACATTCCTTTCTCCTGGGCACAGAAGTTTGATGGACATTTCCTTTGACCAGTGTGGTTGAGAGGAGGCCCTTTGTCTCCTCCAATACACAGTGAATTATAAGGCACATATATAACAAAGATGGGCGGGGAAGCCCAGAACTTGTTCCTTCACTCTCCAGAGGTTTCTGTCTCCTTCTTTCGTATCGTTACTGCGACAGGGCAGAGGTGGGAGCTGGTTGTAGCTAGATTATGAAATGAGAGTGGGAATGGAAGGCTGGTACCAGGCAGGTATCTCCAGGAAGCAGGATGACAGTGGCAGGGAGTGGCTCCCCTGGGAGCTCTGCTGGGTCACACCATTTCCACTGCACTGAGGCCATTGATAACACTCATTCTAGTGATTTTGTTCTTCATTTTCTAGTTCAGTTCTCTTACTTCCTCTTACAGGCTCTTTCTTCCACTTTTCCTGTCAGCATTCTTTTGTTTTCCTCCACCACAATTCCTGCTGCAGCTCTGGGTGCTACACTGGTGGGGTTGTTCACTCAGACCTTCACTCCTGACATGGGGGAGAATTAGTTATGCCCTCCAACACTCTGTTCCCTCTTTCCCCTCTGGATTCAGGTGCACTGGCTGCAAGGCAGGGTAGAACCTTGCTCCATCTGCTCCATTTTCAGGTGGTTTATGCACGGATTTTAGACTTTTTTTAATTAGAGCAAAACCCTTTGGACACCTTGCTTTGCAAATCAGTGAACGCAGCCACCAGTCACCTGTCGGTTCACAAGATGTGTGAGAAATGTAAAGGTCAAGTAGGAACCTGAAACATCAGAGAGCTCCCAGCCTCCAGGGTGTCCTCAAATGCTGGTTGCTGCTGTCACGCAAGGGGAAAGACACGTGCTGGACAAAAAGGAAGACTGTGCTTCCTGTGTCTCTTCTGGGAGTCCCTGTGGTCTTCCCTGCTAGAGGTGGGGAGGAAAAGAGCCACCACTGAATCCATCAGTGTGAGGAGCACTGCTAGGAGAGGAGTGATCGCAGCATTTAATTTTAAATTTCATTTTCAGAGTGATTCAGACCACCTCCGCAGGGTGACCAACTTATTTGGGAGCCTGAGGAACATATTTAATCTTGGTAATGTTTATTTTATTAAAAAAGAAATAAGAAGTGACCCTGAAAGAATGGGAGTTACACATAGGGTATTCATTTCTGAGCCTCTCCTGAAGCACTATTCTTCAGAAACAGGAATTTCCCAATTTGGTTTCTGACCCATGCATGTCCCTTAGCCTTCTGCAAGGGTTTGGTGTGCTTCGGAATGAGAATATAATTATTTCTTTCTATTGCATGCGGGTTCTCCCTGACTCCTTTTCTTCAAATGTCCAGGTTAAATAATCAGGAGATATCAAAGGGCAGGTTTGGAAGTACATGCACTCAATTGCCCAGCCATCAGTCTTAGTTGAAACCATGATTATGCTTCAGAGTAGACATTGATTTTCTTCCCTGACCGCGTTGTCTTTCGGCGGAGGAGAAGATGCTCACGAGCCTGTGTAAACTCTTGCTCTCACCTTCAATAGAGGTGAGCACTTTTTAAGTGCCACAGATACTTCTTGGGTCAGGAAAATCCATTCAGAGGCCTAAAGAGCCAAGGCTTGGAGTAAAACCTCCTTTTTGATAAATCCGCCTCTCCTCTCTTTTCCTCCAAAAGGTCAAAGCTAATGATTTCCCCTATGGTTGCCTCAATGGGAAGTAAAGTGCAGAGAATCAGAGTTTGGTTACTACTACTTTGTATATCAATATGAGGAATAAACCTAAATAGGTTTCCTTGCAGGCTGGCACCTGGGGAATAGAAATCAGGGAGCAATTTGCTAGTCTTAGTGTGTTTGTGAATGTGCATTTCTGCTTGATGGCAAATGTTAAATCAGCCTTGGAGTCAGTCACCCGCCATAAACTTTCTCTGTCCTAATATACACAGAGACGTATTTGTGTCCCAGCAGAGAATGGATTTTGAATTAGCCTTAACCAGGCAGTGTCTCAGTTTCGCTCACAATCTGCAAAAAGAGAGAGAACAGCTCTCAGGGAAGTGGATATTATGAAATTTGATAGACAATGAGCGATTGAAATGTGAGGATGGTAATGGATTTGCTTTCCCACTTACCTGTAATAGAAGTATAGGGAAAGCAAAGATTTTCTTGTTCCTTTTGACTTAAATGGGGGCATTTCTCATTTTTCTTCCTGTAAAAAATTGTTTTGGGTTTTTTTCCCCCCATTAAATTATAGATCTATGTTTCTCCTTTACAGGTCCTTCCTTCTGAAACAGGTTGTTTTAAAACCTGACAGTTCAGGGACAGGAATATGTTAACAAATAACGTTATTTTTTTCTGATTTGTATGCATTTTTTTCCCATTAGAACTGGTTTTGATGCCAGATGGGGGTAGAAATCCTTAAAATTTTGGTGTTTTAACTGATTTGAGTGAGGTTATCCAAGAGAGTTTAATTCACAGCATCTGCACCTTGGAAAATGTACGGACAGGAGATGTTTGTCTCTTAAAAGAGTGAAGCCACTTTTTTGGCTGAAAAAAGCTCAGGGCTTTCCTTCTGATACAGAAGAAGGTTGTCTTTGTTTCTCAGATCAAAGTGTGATCCTGTCGTTGAGCCTGTAAAATGCCCAGTGCCTCCCCCTCCTGCCCTGGATCCTGTAATGCATTGATTCATCAAAATCAATCGCACTTTCATGAATTAGTCATTGGGTTCCTCGCTGCATCTGGACAAATGATGCCGCTCTTCCTGCGCCGATATCGCGGCCCTGGTCTCTGAAGCAAATGATGCTGACTGGCTTGTTAATAGGCCAGGCTGCCTCTGATACAGAGCTGGATGACAGCAAATAAACACTTCTTGTGGGGGATTTTGTTTGATCACCTGCACGGATCACCCCAAACATCTGTGACGAGGGGACTCGTTGCCTTGCAGAGGCGCCGGCAGAGAGAGGAGTTTCCACCGTTCCAGGATGGATGAAATGCCAATGTTAGCACAGTGGAGAGCACAGATGGGCCTGTCTGTGTGGCAGATTGGCCCGTGGGCCAGCCTGGGAGCCACATCCCTGCAAGGCTCACGCAAGACTCTTGATATTTCCTGCCCAAAGGAATTGGAATAGCGGCTGATGAGAAGCTGCCACAGGGCTGCTTGTTACCTGTGCCCACCCATGCTGTGTATGACCAGCACCCAGTGCTGGGAGGCAGTTCAAAAGCGCAGGTTGTGCCCCAGGGAGCAGGGATGGGAGACAGCCTGGCTGCCCTGGGGTGGGAGATGGAGGCAGGATGTCTGCATCCCTCTCTCCCCAAATGTTTAGGGCACCATAAACACCAAAGCATCCCACCATATTCTGTGTTGGGAAAACGGGATGTTCCTGTGAGGACCCTTCACTGATTAGGGCATGTTCTTGCTGATAGTGATTTGTGGGCACAAACTGAGTCTCTGTGTGCAGCTCTGTGTGAGCAGAGGTACCTGCAGCCACCGCTAACTCATCTGGCCAACGAGCGCAGCGTGGGCTGCGGGCATCCGTCCTGGCTCCTGTTGTCTCGTGCTCTGGAGCATGAAATGTAATCATCATTACCTTATTGCTCTCTTATCTCCCCTGGGTGCTGTGCCCTCCATCCCAGCCGCTCAGCGCGGGAATCACTGCTTACAAAATTCCTCTTGCCTCTTTATAATTGAGCTGGAGTGTTTGACTTGATGGCCTTTCGTGATAGGAAATTCCTCAGGCTGGCTGTGTGAACAAGTATTTCCTTTTATTCGTTCCAAATTTACTGGCAATTATTGACTGACCCCTTTGCTCTTGCGTTCTGGGATGGTAGGAAAAGAGAGGGATTGATCCATCTTCAGTACATTGCCCTGCAGAGTTAACGATATTTTATTTTCCTGTATTACAGAAGAGAGAAAGAGATCCTTTTTCATTACAAGTCTGATCAATTCCTAAGTTTTTCAGGGCATTCAAGTTCCTGAACTTTACAGATAGTAACAGATAAGGTGAAAAGGCATAAAGTTCTTCTTGAAATAAATCGTTCAAGGAGTTGAAGAAAAATCAACGGTTGTTCATTTATGTGTATTGCTTTGTGCCTAAATAAATTAAAGTCAAAATTGTCCAGTGAGGAAAATGCAGGCCTCTGCTCTCTCCACTGCATAAGATCTTCAGGCAACATTTATGGAGTTTGAAAATAATGTTTCTGGTAATAAATGGTAGAAATATTCTGTTTTCTGCATCAGCAGATATGAGGATTAAAGGATTTGACCATATTAAACAATTTTGCACAGCTTTGGCTCCCAGGGCTTGCAGGCTGCATTATCAGAGTTCATCTCACGGCATTTCCAGACCTGATTTAAGAAGAGAATATGTTCCTACTTTGCAAGTTGTCACTCCCTAATTTAGGCCATCTCTGAAAGAATTAAAAAACCAAAGATAAAGAGATTATTTTTCTTCTCTTGGAAGAGGGCTGGCTTCCTAAGGCTCCCCTTACCCCAATCAGGCATTTGAAATGATGGAGATAATTGAATTGTATTGTTTCTCCATATTCCCTGGAGCTCTGCTTATGCTGGACTATCACATTGCTATGGAAACTTGAAAACAAGAGTGGCTGATCTTTGTTTGGGTGAACAAGAAGGTTTCCTCTGCCATTTGTCATCATAATCAAGCTGGACCTGGAGTAGAGCAGCCTGCCCCATGGTCTCTCTGAGGCAGCTATCTCCCACTCAATATTGTTATTTTTTTATTTCTGAATTTAAAAACATGGAGCAGTTTGTTGGTATTTTAGCTATCCAGCACAAAGACATAGCAGAGATACCAAAATAAGGGTGAGATGCCTTTGAGGTAAATGGGTGTGAAATAAATCCTGAGTGTCCTCCTGCCTTCAGGGTTTGTATCAGACCAAGGGAGTTAAAAGTCACTGCTGTGCCCCAAAAGGGAATGTTCCAGCTTTCATCTGCCAACAGCAGGATGGGACAGGTATGAGTTTAACTCAGTTACCCAACTTACAGACTCCTGAGAGCTCTAGAAACTGATTTAATTTTAGATTTTTTTTTTTCATTGTAAAATAATTAAATTTTACATGAAAAATCCTGCAGGTACCCATTAAGCTTTGCTGAGGTAGACCCAACAATTCTTGTTTGGGTCATTCTTCCTCATCTTCTCATTTCTTTTCCATAGAATCACAGAATCACGGAATGGTTTGGATTGGAAGGGACCTTAAAGATTATCCAGTTCCCCCCCCTGCCATGGGCAGGGACACCTTCCACCATCCCAGGTTTCTCCAAGCACCTTCCAACCTGGCCTCGGACACTTCCAGGGATGAGGCAGCCACAGCTTCTCTGGGCAACCTGTGCCAGGGCCTCACTACCCTCACAGGAAGGATTTCTTCCTAATCCCTAATCCAAACCTATTTTCTTTCAGTCTGAAGCCATTCCCTCTTTTCCTGTCATTCCATGTCCTTGTCCAAAATCCCTGTCCAGCTCTCTTGGAGCTTCTTTAGACACTGGAAGGGGTTCTAAGGTCTCCCCAGAGCCTTCTCTTCTCCAGGCTGAAGAACCCCAACTCTCCCAGCCTGTCTGCAGACCAGAGGGGCTCCAGCCCTCTGATCATTGTCATGGCCTTCCAGCAAGTCCATATCCTTTTCCAGACAAAAAAAGGGGTTTTCAGTTGCACAAGGACTTTTTTTTTAAATTTTATAGTGAACTATAGTCTCTACTGCAGCATTAAAATTCTCTCCCAGTGCTGCATGTCACAAGCCATATTTTACAAAGCTTCTTTACCTTTATCAAAGAAAACTCTTCGAACTTTGAAGGTCCTGAATGCAGATATCTGCACATGTTGACTCGTGCTGTCAGCACAGGATTAATCAAGGCTGTCACACGTCCAGCCATAAAACCTTTAATATTTTTAAAAGGTTTGAAGCTGCTCTATTTATCGCATGCATCAGGGAGAATAAACTGTTAAACTGCTTTATCAGTAGGAAATAGTTTTAGTTGTTGCAGAGTAAAGCAGAGCTGAGCCACAAATGCCAGCTAGCCAGGAAAAAACCCCTTTACATATTAGAGAGATGCTGCTCTTTGCATCTTGCACAAATATTTCCCCTCCCATACACGGGTATGCAAACCAGAGTGTATTCGGTGTAATTTGCACATGAAGCCTGGTGAAAACATGAATCTGCTCCTCTAAACAGGCTCCTCTAAAAGGGTAGTGTGGCCTTTCCTCTCTGGGAAATACTTAATTTCTGAAGAAATCCCGTTGTTGACTTTGTCGTTACAGGACATTAATTTTGACACGCAGCTCCTGTTGTTGTACATGTGACATCAGAAGTCATTTCATGTGTTTGTAGCAGCCTGTGTCCAACACAAGCACAATGCAAAAGTTTGTAATTTTTTTTAAACGCTTTTCTGGAGTAGCCTCATTTTCAGCCTTTTCAGTTCCTCTGAGATTTCATCCCAGAGGTGGAAAAACTCTGTCAGAATTTTTGCATTGTATTTGGGTAATCACAAACCCCCAACCAGTGGCAATGGTTTTCAAACCTGATTTGAAATTTTCGAGGCTGCAAAGTTCAATGGAAGTGCCATGAAGACAGATGTTGCTTTTCCCTGAATTCTGCACTTTTAGCTTTGCTGGAGATTTGGAAAAGTCTGTGAGAAATGGTGTGGAAGAAATAAAAGTTAATGCCTCCTTTTCTTCTTTGAAACATATTTGAGTGTGGAGAAAGTTTGGGTAAGCTTAGTTTTGCTTCTATTCCTTTGTACACATATATGTGCATGTCCATGCTTAGAAATCTGTAGCACACAGTAAGATACAGCACAAGGAAAATGCTGGTTATACACAAGCATTGATTATCTGTCCAGAGATAACCATGCTGAGATCACATATGGATCTGGATGGCCCTTATCACATACACTGATCCCTGTCCAAACATGCTCCTGCTGCAACAATGGGCTTTGTTCTGTTCAGCTTAACATGTTTGGGAAGGCACAGGCAGAATCTGACTAGGGAAAAGCTGGTGTTGGGGCCATGCCAGGTTTTTTCCAAATCCCCAGGAGGAATTGTGATCATACTGGTATAAATAGCAAGGTGTGTGCCCTGAGATTCAGCAAGGGACTGCACTTTGATGTCCTTTCTATGAAACTGTTGTGATTTTTGGTGTTTGATGAGTTGTCAGGGGGAAGATCCTGAGGGATCTTCAGCATCCCTGGATTGCTGCTGGACCATTTCCTTCCTTATGGCTGCAGTCAGAGCAGCAAGTGTTGCACCCACCTGATTGTGTGTGGCTGCAACACTTGCTGCTCACTTCTCCCATCTGCCTTCCTTGCAACTGAAGCATTGCAAAGGCTACATTATCAAAAAGGTGTCCAAATAATGATGGCAATTACATGATTAATTAGGCGTGGAAGTGCATTTGCTTAAAAATTTTCAACAGTTGGTGTTTAATAGTGAAGAAACCATTGTGCAACTAAATATCCCCCTGAAATGATCAGGTGAATCTGGGGACAGATGAGTCCATTTAAGTCTGGAATTGCAGAGTCACTGTAATTAGTTTCTTAATTGTGTGCCCCAACTTGTTTGATGCACTTAGTGTGCATGTATAATTAATGATGATTTATTGAAAAGCACTCTTACTGTAAATGCTTTCCTTATCATTTCCTAAAAATCAAATTGTTGAAGATTGGAATCTGATTTAATATATATGTATAGAATTAGAAATTCTTCTTGCATTTTTTACTAGCTTAGAATAGATAAGCCTGAAAATTATCTGTGTATAGACTCATAGGTAGGAATGGACCTCATTGTGTAAAGTATTTGAGTACAACTTGAGCTGAGCACTCTCTGCTTTCTGGATTCAAAGAGTAGTGTTGGGTTATGGCAACATGAACTGTTTGCATTTCTTCGGGAGTGAGTCCATGGTGCAGTTACAAGGGACCTTTGGAGTGAGCATCCATGTTCCAGTGGTAACTGCATTCCATACTCCTGCTACTCGTGCTCCTTCTTTTCAGTATTTCCTTTTTCTGTGTTGGGCAAATCTAATTTCTTGGATGGCTCAGACAGGTTCGAGAAGCAAATGATGGAAGAAAATTCATCATCGATTTCTTCAGGTTTCCTAATAATCTTTGCACTATTGCCTCTTTCCTTCCTATTTTTTTACTTAGCACAGATCTGTCATTGCTCCTTTTTCATCTCACTGTTTCCAGGCTTTGGTTTCCTGCCTTGCTTTTCTTGATGAGCTCAACGCTGCTTCCCCTGATCTTGCGTTCATCTTTGTTTTCCCTGACACGCGCAGATCCCGGATTCGTTCTGGCATTCAGATCCTTCCTCATTTCCTTTCTATCTTTTAACAGTCTTCTCTCATCTCTTCAGATATGACTTCCAAGCTGTCTGGCAGCTTCTTCTTCCAACTACCTCATAGTACAAGGAAAATAATGTGTGCTGCATGGCAGGTCCATTGGGGGAATGCAGAGCAGATTTATGTACAACAGATTGCCTGAGTTTTTGGGTTTCAAATAGTGGTTTAAATGAAAATGGATTTCATTGCGTGAGAATATACATAATCATGGAAATACTTTAATCATCTGAAAAGTACTGTTCTATGAATTTAAATTAAAATATGGCATGTGTAGGCTACTTGCTGCCTATTATTCTAATATTCTAATTCAATTTGCTTTCTTTTATTCCTACCAAATTTCTCTGTTATTTTAAAGTTTTCTATATATGAGCTGTGGAAGGAAAATTAAAATATAAGTTATGACAACAAGGTATCTGCAAGATGACTTAGGTCCTATTTTTTAACCTGTAATATTTGGATAAACAGATCAAGAACCTGATTGGTTTCAAAGCAGTTTCATGTGAAAACACATATGTAGCAAGATTGGTGCTTTAATCACCCCTAGAATCCAAATCAGTGTGAAAGAGTAAAAATCAATTAATTGTCTCCCTTTTTTCTGGCTACAGCAGGACAAGCTGCAATAACTCTTTCCTTTTAGCCCAATTAAGCCCTGCAGAGCACAGGGATTTGGGGACAGTGGCTGACTGGGTACATAAAAATTAGTGCAAAACATACCAGCAATAATCCCTCACATCTCCAGAGCACTTCACAGACATTAACTAATGAATTGTCACAGAAACCATGTAACACAGACAAGTGTCTTGGTCCTCGTTATAGAGATGGAGCAAGTGGGTAACGAGGATAAATCACTTTTCCTGGGCCCCCAAACAGCTGACAGAAGGGAAGGACTTTATAAAGGAGGAATTTCTGGCCAAGCATGAGGAAAGGCTGAGATTTTGTACTGTCTCTTGTAGAAAATATTGCCAGAGGTGGGTGAATACCATCCCTTTTCCCTATCCTTTCCCTTCCCTTGTCAAGTTTTATTGCACCTTGCTCTCGAGGCTGTTTCTAAAAGGCCTGTGTGCAATAGGTTGGGGGTGAGTGTAAAGGTCAAAAATTGTATCTTGGAACATGGTATTTTTGTGAATTTCCCAGCCTGATGAGTCATTCATTGCTATGACATCTCGTGTCTGCTTTTGTTAGTCATGTCATATTAGAGTCACTGAGCAAGAATGATCCTGCCTGTTCCAGGCTGGCTGATTTCCTGAAAAAACTTAAATTGAGAGCGACACTAAAGTGCAAAAGAGTGATCTGAGGGAATGCAGTTAGTTTGCTTCAGATCTTATTTGTTCTGTACGTTGGATTGATGTGAATGTTTTTCTTCATAACCTGCAATTGACAACCAGCTGAGTTCTCTAAGATTATGCACTTTACAAAAGTGACACTATTTTATTAAATTAAGTAAACAATTTGTCACTGCTGAAACTCAGTGTTAGTAATTTATTACAAATTACATCATTATTTTACAATACAGGACAAGTGAGTTGGATGAAACACATCGAGCTAATTCTGAATTTCAGGATAACTGATGAAGCCTTTGTTAGATTAAAATATGATGTATTATCTAAAGCCATTTAGCTGGGCCTGAGCTGGAATTTAAATATTTCTGTAATAACCTAACTCTTAATTTAAAAAAACAAGTATACTTTTCCATTAGTACTTCCAGTGCGTATGTGGCATCATTTTCTGATGATCAAACCCTTGAAGAATGTTTTTTATTCTGTGCTCTTCACCACAGGATCTGGAATTGTTCAAAAAAATGTTTAGATATGGCACTGAGGGACATGGTTTAGTGGTGGCCTTGACATCATAGTTGGCATCAGTGTGGTTGTAAACTTGTACTTATGACCATAGTCCCTACCTTGCTGTAATTGTGCATTATCTGAAAATCTGCATTTTGAAGTTTTAAAATTAGAGAACTCTAAGATCTCAGTGAGAAAGGAAATATTTTTTTCCAACCACAGGAAAAAAAAAGTAGGAATTTTGAAAAGGTTACTAGGTGATCAAAGAGATGAAGCCTGGAGTATTTTCGTTAACTGGAAAGGAAAATAAAATTTTAGAAAGAAAGAACTCAACTGAGGGAAAAATTTCCTTTCAAGCTAGTTTAATAAGAATTTGTAAGCATATCTAAATAATAAGTAAATTGAAATCAGAAATCAAGAGTTTATGAAGTCAGTATAAGTGATGATGATGATTTCCAAAACTGGTTGATAAATAATTTGAAAATTACATTTCCTTTAAAAGTGATGTTTTAGCAAATCTCCAGTTTTCTAATTTCAAAAATCTGCATTCTGAATTTCCCAATATTCCAGTTTTCCATGTGTTTTTCTGGGCCAGTTTAGCCTTAGCTTCCAATAGGAAGGAAAGCCATCCTGGCCAGTAGTTGTGGGCAATTAATGCAATCTAAACCAAGCTTGTAATATGGGGAGAAGCACTCTGCTAATCACAGTGAAAATATTCCATTATAGACCTTTTCTGAGGCTCTGGCTGCTGCTGAATTCCTGAGGGGAAGGGTTTCTGTTTTGGAAAGAGGAGGAGTTACTGGCTTGGAGAGGAGTTTGTGCATCAGATTAGCAAATAATCTGAGATGCATTTGTCAGGAGGGCTGGTGCATGGCTTCCTGATGGCACTGCTTCTTGTCATAGACCAAACCTCAGTGACATCCCCCTGGTCACTTTGAGGGTTCTGCCCCTTGTAATTCACCTAGCAGCACAAGGTCCAGCCCAAGAAAAACAATTCTGAACTGTTTTATTTGAGACATTGCCTAAAGTTGCTTTTGCAAATGGTTGTTAGCCACCTCTGTCACGTTGATTCTTTTCAAATTTTATTTCCTGTCCAATTTCTCACTTTGTCAGATTGCAGTAATTAAGGTTTAGTGTGCAGAATTTAAGACAAAAAGGACTTGCTGTGCAAAACATGCATGTGGGCACTGGGGAATAAATTTAGCAGCCTTCTACTTGTAAATATTTTATCACTTTATGTGTGAGATGATGACCAGGATAGGCTATGGGAGTTGGAGATGGGACTGAAGATGAAAGTGTGGCTCTCTGCTGAAGGGGTCTGTGCACTGAGATGCAGCGGTGGCTCTGCTGAGCATCTCTGGCCACTGGGTTAATTTACATCCACCAAATCTGGGAAATGAAGGGGAATTTGTGATAGTTCACTGGCTAAGGGAAGAAAATTCTCTCTGGAAAGACCCAGCACTGGTTCTAGCATGAATGATTCCTTTCTGTCCCTCTTCTAAGGGAGTCAGAAGTGATGCCTTGGTTTGCAGAACACAGTGGGGAGGTTACAATGGTTACAATGGCTTTGGAGGGTTGTATTGAAGGCTGAGGATGAGCAGAGGGCAGCCAACCCTGCATCCCTCACCTGGGCTGTCAGGAACACATCTGATTGAACAGTGATCAAGTAATAACTCTCTGAAACTCATTTTTCTGAAAATTTTCCTGCTCTGCAAATGAAACAAGGAGCAGATGCAGAAATTCTTATCCAGCCCTGGGCTCACACAAGGCACCAGCACTTCAGGTGGTTTCAATGGTCTGTCTTATGGCACAGCAGAGGAATCCAAAGCCTGTGCTGTATTGGGGGTGCAAATTCTCTGCTGGGTAACTCCAACATTATTTAGAGAGCTGGATAAAAGCGGAGGATTATGTATCTGGATTTCAGGGTGCTTACAGTTGGAGCTCTAGTTCAGATAAATCTCTAATTAAAGCCCAAGGATGAAAGCACTCCTCCAGGAAGGTATTACACTGTTAATTCTGTTCCTTGCTCAGTTGCATGAGAGAGATGATAGATTGAGCTACCAGATAGTTTATACTTGTGGCATATGGGTTGTTTGTTTTTTGCAGCTGAGCAGCGTGGCAGATCTGGGCTTGCTGCTGTGCTGAGTGTTATGGATTGCATTCACGATTCCTCCATCATTCCCCATTTGCATGGACATTTTAGTGCCTCTGGACCTTTGCAGAATTATCTCCCAGGATTATTAATCAAGTCCCAAAACATTAACACATCCAATCAAGTTAATTGAAAGAGATAGGTTTTATTAAAAAGAAATCTAGCGAGGCCTGTAGCCTATATAATAAGAATGTTCTATAGAATCTGATGCAGAAGAAAAACCTCTTATGTGTGATACAAAGCAACTGGAGCAAAAAGAACTGCTACAACAGAGATCTTGCTGTGTTTGGCTAACCTGTGGCTTTACAGCAAATAGCAAGGAATGTCTTGAATAGTTTAATTTTCCCCTCATTTAAAGCATAAGTTCTGTGTACAATACAAAGTTATGTAATGCCATCCGTAGGGCATGTTTCTAACAGTTTTCAGGGGCTTCACTTTTTATTTATACAGTTTGTGTATCTTCAACATGAAGGGATGGTTGCAGTAGCTGCATTAATGAAATAGAACATCTATCCCAGCGACTCAGGGAAAGCCAGCAAATTTATTCACCATAGATTTGCCAGCTGAAGTGTAGGTAATACAACGACATGCATTTGTGTTCTGATTCAGAGCAGTGGTGTGGCTGGGAAGGCAGTGCCCTCGTTGTCCCCCCTGATTGTGTGCTGATTCAATTCACAGCTCTGTTTTCTTGTGCACCAACTGCCCCAGGCAATGTGTCCCAACCTCTAATGGAGATAAAAGGTCTGGAACAGTGATAAGTTCTGAACCACACGCATGGTGGGCATGTTTGGTTGAGGGGAGCAGATTAAATCTAATCCCCAGTGAATGCCTGAAATATATATAGTGTAGACATAGAAGCCTCAGTACCAGATTGAATCTAATGATTTACTTCTGCTGGGTGAAATTACTTGGTAATGTAGATGTAGCAGTGAGACTGCAATGGAGAAGTTGCTCGAATTGGGGGCTGTGGGTGTAGTAACTAAGCTGTTGTCACCTGAAGTTTCCCACCACATCTGCAATTGTATATTGGACTGAACTGGTGAACCATGTGCTCATCACATGCTATGCCTCTGTATCTCCTTTCCTTTCTTACCAAAGATGTCACACTTTTGCCACAGTACAGCTCGAGACAATTGTGTGGAAGACGGAAAGTAAAGTAAAGCAGAGAAAATGTGTGTTGCTGGTCTAGACTTATTATAATTTTCTACCAAGCAGACTCTGAGCAGACCCTGACCAAAACCTGTTACATTCCAAAAGCACTGTAAGATACACAAAAAGGTGGGAAGCACCAGTGTAGTAAACACCCTGAATTCTTTCTGCACCATCTTGCATTACTAATGCCACAAGACCTTTACCAGATAGTTAGTTTTTTACCCTTGTGCTTTCCTGTTTAAATGTGATTACTGAATTCACTGATTTCATGTCTATTAATGCCCTGCTGAAGTGATTTTATCCAACAATGCAAAGAAATACTACATCTAAAGCGGTTTTTTTTTTTTGCTTTGACCACTTGTTTATGACCATTCTTTTACCTTTTAAAAGTCACAGTCAGCAATCTACATTTTGGACCTAAATGAGGTGGAACTATACCTTTAAAAAGAAAGCAAGCAAGCCCCAAATCTTTATTAAAGTTACCCTGGCATTGCTGTATCAGCATTGGTGTGATTAACCTGCCATACAAATGTGGGTGTTCTAAAATGAACTTGCTCCAAGGCAGCTTTGATTTGCATGCTCAACACTTTCCAAGTGTTGCATTCATAAATCAGTGGGTTTTTTGTGTGTGTCTCCTCTGGGTGAGTGTTTTTCCTTCATTTACCCCTCTGTCCTGCAGCCCAACCTGTATATCATGGCCAGAGGAGACCTGAGCAGCATGTAGATTCAGAGACACTGATTTTAATTCTTAGGTACAACCTATTGCCCAAGCTTTCTAAAATAAATAATGTTAACAGCTTGTGGAAAAAATAATAAATTTTTTAAAAGTGAGAAAGTCACCTGCCAGTGCCTTATCAGGAAATGCAGTATTAGAGCAGGTACCTGTTTCTGCCCACTGCAGCATCTGAGTTCATATAAGCAGTACCACCAGCAGAATACACCTAAATCCCCTTCTATTTGCAATTTTGCATTTCTTTCAGAGAAGCTGAGCTGTTGTTGTTTCAAACAAACCTTGCCCCCAGTCTTTCCCCTCCAGATCATGCTGTTTTCTAGAGAGTGCCTTCCTCAGGTGCTGCATTTCTCAGCAAACAGTCCTGGTTGTTTGTGGTGGGGAGTATGGCTGGCTCTGCCCAAATATTATTGATGCTAAGTTCATTTAAATTGTATGAAGTTAATTGACTTATTGTTGTGGAGTGGGATTTCATCCTTCCCTTATCTCACAGTGCAATGTCCTCATTTGATGATACTGATTAATAGATTTTGAGTGCCTGCAGATAAACTTTCTAAGCAGTGGTGGCATCTTAAGAAATGGAAGAAGCTATTTTGGGAGAGGCTGAGCTGAAGCAATAGTGCATTTTCCTATAATTTATCCATAAGAACATAGCACCCATAACAAGCAGTAGCTTCTGACTCAGCATCTCTGCTGGAAACTTCACATTAGTGTGTCTGCCCAAGATCTGAACACTTATTCCTTCTTCTTATCTTTCACCTGGAATACTCACTTTTGTCACTGTTTTAGCCCTGTCTACTTCCCACAGAATCATTTAGAGACAACCCACAGTAATACTGTCTGCAAGTGTAGGAGCAAGGGTATGTGAACACTGTGACAGGCACCTGGGTTCAGATTTCTCAATAAAGATTGTTGGACTGACAAGACCAAGAAGTTCCAGGCCAAAGGATGTGGAAAACAATATTTTGTGGGCTCTGTGTCCTGTACAGACAGACTCCAAACTTTAAAGATGGCTTTAAATTTTAAAAATGTGAATTTTTTCCTTCTAGCTCTTTAACTACCTAAGGACAGATCTTGAGCTTTGGAATTGGTTGGCATTTGGTCCTGAGCTACAGGTCTAATTCTCTTCAGGCTCTTCCAAAGGGGAGAAGACATGATATATCATATCACATGATAAATATACTTTCTCTGTCACTTAGAGCATTGTTTCAGAGCAGACAGGAGAAGAGACATGAGATAAAGTGGCCTAATTAGGCTTGAAACAGAAAAAGGGGAATATTAATTTTTAAAATTTATTTCACAGATTTAGTTTGCTCTTTCTGCCTTAATTTTTCCCAATGAACATTGCCCCACAGGACCTGCAACTCTGCATTATCAATACAGAAAGTGCTACATGGGAAATAGTCAGGTACTGCTGATATTTTTTACACCAAAGATATGGATTTGCTTTGTTGGATTTTTTGTGTGTGTGCTTGTTCTTCTAATATTATTGTCTTGTCTTCAGGCAAGAAAGCAATTGTCTCTCTGCCTCAGAAACATGTGGTATAACCTCATGTCTCACTGGCAGGGGATTTAAAACAGCCACTATAATTTACATGGTAATTGTGTCATATTTTTTTACTTCCCATGCAAGTTCCTCCTCGTTTGAGATTGTTCTGTCCTTTAGCAAATAGTGCACTTACCGTTGGCTCTGCAGGGAGCTCTTGGCAATCTTGAGTCAGAACTATAATGGAAAAATGGCTCACCTGATGATTTCAAGGGGATTACAGATTTAGGGAAAATTATCTGGTGCATGGGAAAGGGAGGAGAATTCCACCAAGCACTGCTGGAGCAGAATGAGAATTGAACTCTGCAGCATTGGCTTGTCTGTCTTTCAGCACATCTGTTTTTCACAAGAGGGGAGGAGGTTGCAGGGATATTTGGGATGCACCTGGTGCAAAGGTGCACAGACAAACTGAGCTCCAGGTAGGCTGCCAGCACTTTTTACATCACAACTCCATCTTGCTCCAGGCTTCAGGGGAGGCTATGGGAGTGTTCCCAGCTTGGCCTGAATGACATTTTCCCCACGTTCAGAGCTGAGAAGGTGCCCCATGTTCACACCACACAAAGTTGGGTGAGAGCTGAGCACTTGTCCTGGCTGCAGAGCTCCATCACTCCAGCCTTTGCATGGCTCTGCTCTCTGCCATCCGCTCGTCCCCTTTGAAATACAAATGATAGGAATTAGTATATTAGCAGGAGAGCACAGGATGTAATTGTATGTTGACTGAAATGTTTCTGATGGATGGACCTGGGGAGGTGACATCTCTTATTTATGGAGAGGAGAGCACAGGTAGTTGATAGATTTGACAAGAGCACAGTGGCAAAACAAAATAACTCTGAGGCAGAATGAGAATGTATTTGCTAATGGCCTCCCTCGCAGCTGTATACACTGATTTAATCTCTCCAAAGCACTCTGTTGTTTATGAGGCCTGTGGGTACAATTTTATGCCTGACTGAAGAGGTTGCTAATAGCTGCCATATTTGTGTTTAAGGACCTGCAAAGGATTAAGCTAAGTATTTTAAAGCAATGAGCCATAATAAAGTAATAATATATTGAAAATAATAAACAGCCTTTTTTTTTTCAATAATTGGCTGCAAAACTGGTGAACTTTAAATGACAAAACTACTAATTATAAATGCAATAGCTAATCATATATTCATTGGGAAATGCAAATTAGAACCATGGCATAGTCTTTAAGGCAGAGACAACAAGGCATGGAGCAGAGTGGCAGGCACCTTTAAAAACACACAAAACCCACAAAAAAAACCCATAAGGGAAACCAAAACATTCTTGTAGGAACAAGTTGGGGTGATTACTCAGGATTGATTTGTCCAGGATAAAGCTGTTGCATGAGGGGAGAATTGTCTGTTCTCAGTGCTCAGGTGTGAGTCCCATGTTGGGACATTTTGTGTCTCAGAATTAAATGAT
Source organism: Climacteris rufus (assembly GCA_013398175.1). Lineage (NCBI taxonomy): Eukaryota > Metazoa > Chordata > Aves > Passeriformes > Climacteridae > Climacteris > Climacteris rufus. The sequence continues at coordinate 605,683 of VZRZ01007083.1, forward strand.
CTCCAACCCACAGTAAGTACTGGACACTGGATGTTTTCTTTTCCCATTTCTGAAGGCTGATACTCTTCCATCTTAGTAAACTTATTCTCTTCCCTTCTGTAAGAGCTACAGTTCCTGTGATTGCCATCCTTCAGATCACAGCAGCATGGTCAGGGTTTCCTCTCTTCCTGAATGTCCTTTTTAATAGAGTGGGTCTGGTAGAGAAGAGATGATAAGAGGAGGAGGTTCCTGAAAGCCTCAGTGCTGAGTTATTTTGTGCTTTTCTTACCAAAATGTGTCTGGTTGGAGCTTACCGGGATTTAGACCCCACAGATTCACTGCCTCCTTCCTGCCTAGTATGGAGCAAGATTACAGATTAGAAGGTGCTGTAGGAAACAGACAATTTCTGGGTATGAATGTGTGCTATGTTCCTGAATCCAGTGTAAATCCAGTGTAGCTGCATGCTGACAGGTGTAGGTGCACAGAAATGTGGGTACAGGAGCTCTAAGAGAGGCTGTCTCAGCAGAGACCCTGCTGAAGGGTACAGAACATTCCTGGAGCTGAGAGAGCCGAGTCACACACGGCCTGCACTGCTGCTCGTGTAAAAAACATTTCACACAGCCTATTGACAAAATCTGAGTCTGAACCTACCCCTCCAGACTGAAGTGCAGTTTGAGTTTTGCAGGTCAGGAAGTGACTTCAAGGTCTGTGAAGCAAGAACTTATGAAGATGCTGAGGATAAGCCGTGATCACCACTCGCATGTTCAAGGGCAGAAGCCTTTCTCAGGTCATTTCTAAGCCAAAAGTTATCATCTCTGTCTGTGCCACCTGCCCAGCCCCAGCTTGATAACAGAGAGCAGCTGATACTGTTGATTGCAGTTCAGTGTTCTGCATGAAATAAGTTTGCTGGCCCTGAGTTTGGGAAAATCCTGCTGCTTGCTAAATCAATCTGTGTGTGGTCACTTCCATGCAGCCACAGCAGTGTCTGCTGGTTGAGTGGCTTTGGTGCAGGGGGTCTCACCGTGGTTCCAGGTGGCGTTAAAAGGAGACAGAGCAAACTCTCCCACTGCTGTTCCTTGTTGGAGGCTGTGCTGGCTTGGTAGCACCTGAAATCCCTGCTGGATTCTCTGTGGGACTTGTACAGTTGAAGGTGTTACAGGGCCCAGTGTGTGACAGAACGAAAAATGTAGAGGCATGTCTGGATCTGAGTCTCCACCAGGAATATTTGGCTTCCAGCAGAAGCTGTATACATGGCTGCACAAGCATATTTCCCTTTCTTGATGAATGTATAAAATATATATGTCTATTAATTTGCTCTTAGGACCCTCAGGTTTCCATTAATGACTCGTGTCCCTCAAGGACCTGGTCATACCAAGTTTAGGTAGAGCTAAAGGTAACAGCCGCAGGGACAAGCCAGCACCTCACATGGTTAACACCCTCCAGGAGATCACATGGATGGGTAGTGACAGTCCAAGTGTCTTGACAGGTCACCGAGTCAGTGGCTCCTCCTGGACAGCCCCAAGTGCAGCTTTTCCCAGTTCAGCAGCCAAGGAAGACAGACTGACCTGTAGTGAAAGGCTCTTGGTGTTACAGGGAGCTGGCAGTGTTGAGCTCCCTTGAAAAATGGATTAGATATTAGACACTTGCATATGAATTTTGGGTCCTTGCCTTGAATAGTCACATCAGAAATCCTTCAGAAGAAAAAAAAAGACATTTTCCAGGCAAGACGTACTTGGAAATGATATTTTTTATTAAACATCCTGTAGATTCTATGTTGATTTTATTTTCTTCTTTTTCTGGAATCACCAGGCTGGGTTACTTATGCTTTTGTAGCTAAAAGGTAACCAGCTGAAACCCCATTTATTTCAAATGTCCCTGTGGAGGTTGGACAACCGTCTAGAAGATGTGATCAGAAGTCAGGACTGATGCAGATGTTACCATATGAGCTTTCAGCACAATTAAATGCAGGAGATTATGTGAGGTGATGGTGGAAATCTGGAAGATTTTTCCATTGTGGCCCCTGTGTACATGAGCAGGATTGTGCAGAGCAGAGGCTGCTGGCTCATCCTGATCCCATTGGAGAGAGGATGGGAGTCAGATGGAGCTGGGAAGGCTGGCAGCCAGCAACAAAGCTCAGAGTTACAGAAAGTTAATTTTTCAGTGACCACAGGAGAAGCACAATTTTTTTTTTTTAATTTGTTAGTGTTACAGTTTAGCCTTCAGAGAACCGAACCAGGGACACGGATTTGTTTGGCTACAAAGCTCATTAGTGTAGCTCCACTGCACTCGATTGCTAGAGAATTTCAGACCAAAACAAAACAAGTGAAGAAAAAGAAACAGTGAATCTGTGAACATTGTAACTCATTAAAAAACAATTTCTGTACAGTGAAGGGGCTGGAGCCATTTAATAAATTATTATAATTGAAATTACTCAGCCCTGTTTAAATTATGGAAGATGTTACCAGGTTGTTGTCTCAAGCCATTGTGCATAGTTTATGTGCAGTGGTCTTTCGAGCCCTTCTGAGATCTCTCTCTTACATCAAGCTAAACTACTGATTGCATCTTTGTATACATTTTCAGTATTTCCACAAAAACATCCTCTTGCTGCAGCTGGTAAGAATGGTCTGTCTCAAAGTGACACTTTATGAAGGAATCAGTGCAGGGTTTAGTGACCATGGCTTTTCTGGGCTCTCCAGACCAGCTGGAGGAGGAGATCTCTGGGAAAGGCTCCTCTGGACAGAGGCTGGGCTTTCCTGGGTGCTGCTTTGGGTCTGAGGAGTGGTTTCTTGCAGGAACACATTTATCAGTCTTTCATCTCATCAGGGTCAGATGTGGATGTCACTGCTTTAGCTCATGTGGCACTGAAACAGCCCACAGCCCACCCATGGGTAGGAACTCCCTGCATGCAGCAGGGAGAGGTGTTTGAGAGGTGTCACAATGTTCCATCGTGGCAGGGGATGGCTCAGGACAGGGCTGATCCATGGATCCATTGCATCCATGGGGGGCTGGGAAGATGGTGCAGGGCCTGGAGGGGAAAGCGTGTTGAGGAGTGGCTGTGGCCACTTGGTTTGTTCAGCTGAGCCCTGCTGGGGCTGCCAGAAGCCTTCTTGGGGTCTGTGGCTGCTGCAAGCGCTCAACCACACCTGAGCAGCTCCCAGTCCTTGGTGGGTGCTCAGCTGGAGCACCTTGCAGGAAGAGGGGCTTTCCCACCTCTCCCCCAAATGCTGCCTTAGTTGGGGATGTATTGTGTGGAAGGAGAATTTGGCTGCTGTTGGAACATTTGGGGTTTCAATGGATTTTTTTTTTTCTCTCTGACTGAGTTACTGAGCAATTTGGATGCTGAGAGTGGGAACAACTCTGCAGTGCAAAAATGTACTTTTTCTTATTTAAATTGTGTGCTTTCTTGGAGTATGGTTGTATAGAAATGCATATGTCCTATAAAACAAGAGCAGGTGTGCACTTCTGTTGGTTTGAGGGCATTGTGGAAGTATTTGCATATAAACTTATATGCACAGAGCCAGCTCTGTGACAAAGGTATTTGTAAGCAGCAGTTCAGCTACTTTCTGGGTTTTAAGATTTGAATCTCTAAATTTTGACTGACTTCCTCACCCCTGTGGGTAGGGCCAGGGCTGAGGCTGACTTGGGAGTATCTTCTTTGTGCTGTAATTCACGAAGGCACAGAAATGTGTTTGCTTAGAGTGGTGGGAGAGCTGAGAGTTGAAGATCAGAGTCCTGAGAGGAGGATTAAAGTAGCTCTATGTTTTTGTAATCCATACAGCTCTGCTTTTTTCCCTCTTCCAGATTATTCTCTATATTTTATGTGCATGAGGTCTTGCACTGTGTGCTTTTTGAAGGAGAATGTGTGTTCATCATGTCATTGGCTTTGGGGATCTGTGTGGGGAGTTTCTCTCTGAACTGCTGGGTTTTTTGGCTGCTACTTTTGCTTTGCATCACCTCCCCATGGTGGCTTGGCATTCCCAAGAACCTGGATTTGGATGTCACCAAACTGTCCCTCTGTGCCCCAGCTGTGCTGTTTAATTTTGCTGTGGTTGTTGTGGTGATACCTTAACAAATACACAGGCAGAGGTGGTGGGAGTGTCATGGAAGAGGTGGGTTTAATAACCACTTGTAGAGGGAACAAAAGCAATTCCAGTGACAGCCCTGGCAATTCCCACCTTGCTTATTGCTGACAGAAGGCACAGGGATAAAAACAAGGCTGACACTAATGTACAACCGACGGTGACGTCCCCGAGGAAATGTCACCAATTAGCATGAAAGCTGCTGCAGTTATCAGCTTAAACAAGATTTGGCCATGGAAAATACAAGGTTTTAAGATGAACCTATGACTCCTCTCCCAAATGCTTTCCTGTCCAAGCAGGTGTGGAGATTCATGAGACAGCTCAAGTGAACTTCTTTGTTGGGTCTTGTGGCCTGGCAAAGCACTTTGCTGCACTCTTGTCTTGGTTCCAATGCTGGGAGCAGGTGGGAATGAGTTAGCACATTGTTCTTGTGTAAGCATATCCATTTATATATATATATATCAATTAATATATAAAATTAGATATATAATCTCACTATTTCTCACTTTCTGTATACTTATGTATATTTTTAGATATGCATATATAGATAGTGAAAATAATGGGATTGGAAGACAAAGTTCAACACTGGAAAAGTCTTTAAAAGTCAAGATGAAAACCCTACACTGCATGTTAGAGAGATGGAGGATATCTGGGGAAGGATTTGGGTTCCATCACTTTGCATAAACTGCTCTATACCCCATGTTTAATCTGAAACTGGACAGGAAAAAATAAGAGGGAGGGGAAACTGCCACACCATCTGTAGAAACTGCCATGACAATTTATGCAGCATTAAAAACCTTTCCCTGAAGCTGTGCTTTAATAAGATTCCCAGTCAGAAGTCAAACTCTGCCTAGTAATTCATTCTAAACTCTCATAATGCATTTATTAGTGTGGAAATGGCAGAAGTGAAGTGACCACACTTGAGGTCCATGTTCAAAATTAGCAAAATTCAGCATCATCCTGAGTTAAAAAGGAAGGAAAACGAGCACTGTCACATGCAGTGAGTGATATCTTTTGTGTTAGCAGGCAGCTAAATGGACGTTGTTTGAAGCATTGTTTTAGGTTTCCTTAAAGCAGATGCTCAACATGATAAATTATTTTTTTATCTCAAGATAAAGTTATCGAAATGAGAAATGTTCCATTATAATGGAATTTCTTGGAAGATGAGGGTATGTTTTATCGTATTATAGCTCTTGCATCATATTAGATGCTACTTACGTGCTTTATAGAACTCCAAACCTCTTGCTTAATGTTTCTTTTGCAACAATACAAAATGTTATGATTCACAGGCTCTTGCATAATAGATAAATTAATGAGTTTCTGCATATTTTATTGCTTTTTAGTTTTCTAAAAGCCGCTAATATATTTTCCTTGATTATTGGTTATGACAAAAACATTAGAATTTTTCTCTGAATTTCATTGCTGCCAAGTTCAGGGGTTTCAGAACTAATTTCTTCAGCTACCTGTTGGACTAACCAAACCTGATTCTTTTCTCCTTCTTTTTTTCCTGTTGAAAACTGTATCCAGCTGAAGACCCAGTGTATTTTTATCTGAGAACAGGAGGATAAATTCTGCTTTGGGGCACTTGCATGTTCTTCCATTCAAGTAGATTTTAGAGTTGTGCATATGAATTTCAGGCCCTAATTACATTTCTAATAATAGCAACTCCTTGCTATAAATACACGAGTCATTGGGATGATTCCGGTGTGTTTAGGCTGCAGATGTGACTCCTGCATTTCATTAACCTCCCAGTCCTCCACTGGAGATATGGAAATGTTGGATGATTAGCAGAGGACATGGGGAGAAAAAGGTTATTTGTCACTCCTCTTGAGGGGGGTAAAGCCACAGTAACAAATTGAGGGAGCAAGAGGCAGTGACTCCAAGCTGTCCCTGTGTCCTCTCTGTCATGGAGCAGTTTGGGGGGCAGACCCTGCTGTGAGTGAGGAGAGACTTTCAGAGCTGGGGCCACCTCGTGTGGTGCAGTTTTGACTCCAGATGGTTCTTTATGCTTTATATTATCCCATCCTTTCCTTAGATTGAATTAGTTTATTTGCTCAAGGAGGGGGAGAATAGATAGAAATTTCAACTTGTTTTTCTATTTGCACTGTTCTTTGAAGTCCTATAGGCTAGATGTTTAAATTACCTAGTTTCTAGTTAGTTTTTGAAAAGCTTGGAGTTTCACAGGGATCTGTGTGGTTCATAGGTCCATAACAGGCAGTTTTGTACTGTTAGTGCCAGGAACATGGTTTTATTAAGGATCACTGTCTGCACAGGTCTGAACACTGCATTGGTAGAAAAACTATCTATTGTAACATTGTGAACTGTATTTTTGACAATTCTACCTCATTTTATTACTCCTCTGTGTTTTCTTTTCTTCCTCAACAACTTTAGTTCCTATTAAAACAGGACAGTCATGTGTAAATAAAAGTACCATCTTACCCATGGATAGCAAAAATGTATTTCCACTGTGCAGAGGCAAATATGTGGGCCCTAGACCACTTAATTCCCCAGACCAGGTGAAAATGGGACTTAAGTGATACCCAGCTGCAAGGAGTCTGTGTCATCCATGGGGAAAAAACGTTGCTTTCTCTCTGAGCACAGGCTTTTAATGGAGTGGGTTTGATTAGCAAATTGCATGATATGATGTGGGAAAACAAACTCTCATTTTACCCTGGCAATTATTGATTCCATATTCTCAGAGAGACAGAGCATTTCTATGTCCAGCAACAAGTTGTTGCCACGGCAACATCAGCATTGGCACTGCTGGCATCCCACCCTCATCCCAAAGTGAAGCCCAGTAGATTCTCAAAGTCCTTAAAAACTATTGCAGTAATAAAATTTTTAAGTTAATTTTTTAACTTCTTGTCTCTTTTCCTGTGGTAGGGATAATTTATCTTCCAGGAAGGTAATGCATGAATCTCCTGCATCTTTTGCCAGCCACTGTGCCTGTATTGAGCCAAGTCCAACATTCCCTACAAAAAGAGCTGCAAAAGCTTCATTTTTGTTCTCTTTGATGTTTTGCCTACTCCTTAACTCCTGCTTTAAGATGATGGCAGAAAAACCCACCAAAACCAAAGCAGCCTCATCTCTTCCTTCAGTTATATTCTTGCTAAACTATTTTTGAAATCTGCAGCCTGTTTCTCCTCCTCATGAAGCCAGAGTAGAGTTTACCAAGTTGGGTTTTTGTGTTTGCAGGCTGCCAGGGTAAGGCATGTGTAACATCCCTACTCTTTGCTGGGTGCACTGTTGATGATTTCCAGCCTTGCTGGGTAATTGTCCTGATTTAATGGGAAATCTTCTCAAAGCCAGCGATGAGGTGACCAGGCTTAGTCCTAAGGCTGCACTAACTTTTGTTAACTTCTTGCAGTCACTTTTGTCTTTGCTGCTGAATTTCCAGGTCATGGTCTTACAGCACCCAGACTGACTGAGTGTTTTTTTTTCTGAATATTGAGACTCCTGCTGCAGAGAGCCCATTCTCCAGCTCTAAGGGACTTATTCCTTCAAGTGCTGACCTGCTGCCATCCCTGGTGCTTCAAGAATGCAAGTTTGGCCTTAAAAGATTATGCCCATTTTATCAGAGAACCACAGCATGGTTGGGGTTGGGGTTGGAAGTGGCCTTGAAGGTCACTCGTTCCAACCCCCCTGCCATGGGCAGGGACGCTTTCCAAGTCTCTTCTAACTATTCTAAAATATTTGTTTTCTTTGGGCCAAGTGAAGGATAAATGGCACATCTGAAGAACAAGTAACAACTGTAACTTCAATCATGTGAACTCTTCTGCCCAGCACTGGGGTTCCTGTGGCTCCTCTCCAAACCCTCACAACCAGGGTTTGGTAATAGAGGTATTTTCTACCTGAAAGAAGCAGACTGTCCTTCCCAGCTGGAGCAGCCTCCTGCCATCCCAGGGTGCCCCATAAAGGCTGTTCCTTTCCCTGTTGCCTTGCTGGGATGGGTGAACAAGCATCATGATTCTTTCACCAGTATGCCAAAACCAGCAAGAAAATCCCCACACTGCTGCACCTACTTCTAGTGTTGCCTGCCTGGAATTATTTACCATTAATGGATGAGCAGGTATTTGAACAATCTTTTCTTTTTTTCCTTTTCTGCCTTTTTGCAATTTTAAATATAATTAAAAGGAGATAAACAGAACTTGATTTTCAGTCAATCTGTGGGTGACCCAGCAAACCACATCTTTTTAATTTCATGCATCAGTGAGATGATACGTCATGCTTTGTACAGTGCGACAGCTTGCTACATTGCATAACTCAACATGCTGATGCAACCAGGCATGCAGAATTAACCTGATCCTCAAATCCAGGGAATTTAAGACAACAAGATCCTCCTCTGCAGCTTGCATTGTTCAACAAACCTTGTTATTCCCTGTTGTCCCTCTTATTCTTCTTCTGTACAAATAATGAGAATGGAGCGTTTTGAAAGAGATGTTTGGTTGTGAATGTGAGTAGGTCCAGGCTGCTTTGGGGTTGAACTGATGCAGTTTCTCTGTTGGGGGCTGCTCAAAAGGGTGGGCATCTCTTTGGCTTTTGGGAAAGAGAGTGACTGACTGTGGTGCTTCCAGGGCTGTGCCAAATTTGCTTTCAACAGTAGGAAGAGGCTGTAGTTTCCACAGCTCCTTGCAGTTCCAGTTACCAGCTCTTAGGACTTGCCCAGTGCTGCTGGAGGCTGCAGGTTCAACAAACTTCATATGAATTTCCCTTTCTCCATTGCTACCCCCCACCCAGTGTAAGCACCAGCTGCCACCTGGCCTTTGTGGCTGAATTCTTTTGTGAAGGGGCACGGAGAGGGGCACTGCTGCAGCTCTTCCACTCCCCTGACATCCTGTGAGGCACTTAGGTCATCTCATCTGCTTCCATCCAGGCAAGGGAACAGGAATATTGCTGGGCAGACGTGAACCTGCTTTGTGGGACCCTCTGCAGCCACCCCTGAAAGCTGCCAGCACCATGTGCTCACTCTTCCTGTGCCTGAGTGGAGCATAATTGTGAAGTTCAGGGAGAAGAAAAGGCTGATGCTGGGCATGAATATCTCTGGAGTCCCAGGCTGTGACATGCCACGTGTAAGCCTAAGCATCCAGTGCTTTGCTCGGGGCAAAATTTTTGCTTAATATCTGACATCTGTCAGTGGCTCCTTGTGTGTTCCTGGGTGAAGTAAAACAGATTCTTCAGGCATTTCTCGCATGGCTGCAACAATGGGAAGCCCCGAGAAACTGCTCTTGACCACATTTAGAAAGCGTGGAAAATGGGGAGGGTTTTCTGTTCAATGCCACCCCTCTGCTCGTGCTCGTTGCCAAAGCACCTCAGAGCAGCTTGGGGAAATCTCTGGCTATGATGATGAGTGGCATTTGCTTACCTGAAGAGTAAAAATCAAACCAAAATGGTGCTTGGTGGCATAAATAAGGATCTACCTTGGTGTTGGTGGGATTGTTGCAGTGTCTGGGTTAGGTTTTGGGAGTGGTGACAGTGACAAATTACCTGCAAATGAAAATAGCCAGGATGGGGGTTTGGGTGACCAGAGATGCCCAGGTGCTGCTGTTCTGGCAGGATTAAATCCCTTTAGAGCAGGAGCTGCCGTCTGTTTGTGTAGGCTCCTTCACCTGTCCCTTTAATTTTTATGTATATTAAAAAGAGGGAGAAATGAACTGCCTGAAATCAGTTTCTCACCTTTAGCTCTGCATCAGCAAGTGGGCTCCTCTAAAATAACAGGAATTATTGTGTCTGGGAGAGGTACAACAGGACCATGACAGTTCAGAGTCCTTAGATATTGTTCTTGCTTGAGTTGCTTTGCATTTTCTCCAAGTGTACAGTGCCCTGTGGCACAATATCCATCCACACTGCATCTCTAAGTGCTGAAACTTCACATCTTAATTCTATGTGAGTGGTTTTCTCTCGAGGCTGCGATGCCTCTGTGGAGAGGGAGCCTGATAGCGGCACTGAGGAGGTTACGCGTTATGCAGGAAAATGTTGATGGTGTATTAAAAAATATCTCCACTAATGTATTTTTATTTTAGTTTTTTTGTCTTGTACAATCATTTGAAGTACATCCACTTTGAGGTTCAGTGAGGAAACGCCTGTTCATTTGAAGCTGATGGAGATACTTGAATGGAGGATAACTGGGATATAGGGCTCTGGGATACATTACTCCACTTGTATTTTCTTTTTCTTTTAATCTGGAATGCACATAAGCCATACAGCAATATTATCATCACTTTGCACTTTCCTTAGGAAGTATCTTAATATTCTATAATCCTCTTTGCTACAGAATGGGGACTGAACTAAGATGGAATTATATTTTAATGTAATTCCTCGTGAAACAAAAGGGGACCGTGTTCAGAAGCTGGCTAGATATATGGCAAATGGGAACTAGACAAGCTGTGTAACATCATGACCAGTTTCTATGGCAACAAAAATGTCAGCTATCCTTTTGGCTGATTCTATTAATCTGTGGTAGAGGCACTGATACTGACACATTCTGAATTTATTTAAACAAGAAGGTGGAAAGATAACCTCAGCACAGCTTATAAACAAGGGGGAAGTTAAGCCACTGCCATAATTCCACCTGACATGGATAGAAGGGTGTAACAGGCAAGGGAGACTTTCCAAGGCAGCCACTCTGAATTTTGTCAGGAAAGTGATTAAGCCATTTCCAGAGAGGAGTTACCCACTATTGTCTGATTTTTGACAAAATTCCACCTTCCTCTCCAGGGTTGCCATACCCCAAGCTGCTGCTCTGCGTTCATCCCTGTGCTGTGAATCCAGCAGCCAGGTAGCACTAAACCCTCCAAGTGGGATGAGATCTGGGCCCCTGGGACATCCCAACCTGCTTGCCTGGTTGGGGTTTTCCCCCCCAGAAGCTTGCTGGCTTCTGTGCTGGCTTTATCCATGTAGTCAGAGCAAAGTGGCTGCTTGATGGGGAAAGCTGTAGCACTCAGTGATTAAAATGCATGGTCTGGCCACTGGAAAATGGAAAAAGCAGTTGCAAGGAGGCAAACCACATTCTATATTCCCTCTATGTGGGTCAAATATTTTCCTAGGGACACTCAGAAATGATTGTGCTATGCTATTTCTGTTTGGTACTATATCCTTTATTCTCTTCTTATTGAAGGAGCTAAATGTTTTCCCACTTTTCAATGTACCATGACAATACAAACTGTACGGTGATGTCGGAGCACAAAATAAATATGGATGCAGATACTTGTCATTATGATAAAACAACATCTTTTCATCTTTATCTTGGAATTACAGGCTCCTCGGGAAGATGACAGTGTCTTGTTATGGAAAATGAATTTTCAGTAGCAGAAAGATATCTTTTAACTTATTCTTGAATTCTTCCTGTTTGCCAGAGGCATATAGAAAAATTAGCTTCTTTCCCAATTCTTTTGCTGGTTTTATTAAAATTCATAGTACAAAAAGTGCCATATAAAAGTGCTTGGTGTGCGACTGAGAGAAAGGAGAGCTGGAAAATGCAGAGCTGAATTTATTGTAAGATTATTAGCTGGCTGCTGGCTGGATTTTTATTTTTTAGTTAGTTAAAAAAAAGCGCCATCAATATTTTTGGCCATTTCTTTTTAAGCTTGTAATGTACTGAAGAGACTACAATATGTATTAATGTATTTCTGATTGAAAAAAAAAGTCACATTCCCTAATAGAAAAACTGTCAGAATTATAACCACAATATAGCTCCTGGAAACAGAGTTCATGTGAACTTTTGAACTTTTTGAAATTCAGAAGAGCTTCAGAAGAGATGGGGACATAAATTCTCAAACTGATCCTGTGTTTCTGTTAAATCACGTTCCTACAACCTGTAGCTCTGCCTCTTGCACCCCTGCATCCACTGGCTTTGTTAAGCAGGTCTTGTGTCCAGGTTGCACAAATGTGTATCTTCAATTTTTATGAAGTTGAAAAGTAGTGAGTGTGTCTCTGGTACATACAGAAAAGCTGGGCAGTTTTGGACTAGAAACCAGGAGGAACAGTCATGTTAAAGAGTAATTTACTATCAACCTATGTACTTGTTATCATCAGTTTATGAAGTTGTGCCTCTAAATCCCATGGGAATTTTGCAGTGTTTCAGGCAGCTTTTTTCCCCCCAATCTTTGTAATGCAGCAGTAGGGGAAGGGAGGTGATGTCACTTGGTATTACAGAAAGTGAAGCAGATGTGTCCAAGTCTGAACTTGAGAGCTTGAAATAGCATTGCTTTGTCCTCAGCCAGGGCAGGTGAGGATGGAGCAACTCAGTGGAAAACTCTACTCCCTCCTAAACCCCAGGGCCGTTTGACCTGAACAGGAGCTTTTTCTGAAGATGACATCCATCATTTTGCTTTCCTTTCCTATAGAAAACTTCAATAAAGTTGGGAAGGCTTTTCTTGCCCTCGTAGCAGTGAAGGGGGGGAGTGCTTTGGGTTTCTCCCTCTCTTGGAGTGCTTTCATCTCTGCCCATCTCTTCTGCTGGAGACTCTTCCTTTTGCCCCTCCTCACTGAAGGCCCACCTGAACTTGGGGCTCCCATAGCCTGGGCAATGTCCTGCCCCCAGGAACCTCACTAGTCTATGAGAGTCATTATTCCCTGCTCTATCACAGGGAATAATGTCATGTTTATCCTGAAGAACAGAGACCAACACTTTAAACCTCTTAAATGAATAAAATAAATGAAGCCTGTACTTTATCCTGGATTAATTGTTACAGCAACACCAGACCTCCTTCTTCAAAGAAAGTGAAATCTCCAGTGAGAGGGGAGAAGGCAGGGGAGTAGAATTTCTTCTAATTGTTTTTATTCCTAAGAAGAACTGACACACCTGGTGTCACAAACAGGAGCATCTCTTAATTCAGGTGGAAAGCCATGCCAGAGATGGTGGTGGGAGGAATGCAATCTTTCCCTCTGGAGCCATTGACTTGGAAAACTCACACACTCACAAAGGCTGACCTTTTGAGGAGTCACAGACATTAAATACAGGACTTAATCAAAAGTTAATTTCACTGAGCATCTAACCTGAGGGCAGGCTCCAGCTTACTGTACTTTGAAGTCAAATGCCTGGCTGGTCCTACAGTGATCAAAACACGTTTTCAGCCCTAGGTATTAGCAAGGGAAATAACTGTGGTGCAAAAGCAGATATATCCTGATTTCAGTCCTTCCTGTACAGTTTTGAAGGCATTCTTTAGGACCCCTTCTTTAGCCTTTTAAAAATAAGGACCCTTGTTTATTCTTTTGGTCAGTAACCATAATTCTGATCTGGTAGAAAAGAGAGAGTCTGTTTGTGTTGCTTGAGTTGCCGAAGTTGGACTGGCTCTGTGTTGGTGCACTTGGAATTCCTTGTCTGTCTTGCTCCTGAACTTCAAGGAGACAAGAAATTATTTAAATTTTTTTAGGGCATATTTATATACATATACACACGTGTATGTGTGTGTATATGAAAATTTATATGCAATATATAATACATATATATATATATATGGTTGTAATGGTATATTTTAAGTATCAAGCATTATGTTTCAAATCCAGGCATTCCTCATCAATAATGTGGCAGTGGTCTGCCAGGTGCATGTCTAATGAGCCAGATGTTCTTAGAGAAGCTCTTCAATAAAGTCTGCCAAAGGACTAGAAATCATATTGCTGTCTCGTGGCAGGTTTTGATGTGTGTTGGAAGTCAGGCCTCCAGCAGGTGTTGCCTCCCCATAGCAAAATGAGCTGTATTTTCAGGGTCCTCTCAGAGTAGGATAGGCCAGAAGTGGAGGGTGGTCTTAACTGGTGTGGAGAAACAAGGAGCTGGCCTGATGTTCATTAGCGAGGGTCATTGCTAATTAAGTACCTTATTTTACACTTCTAAAAAAGATGAATGGACACTCTGTGTTCTTTAGAGGTGAAAATACATATTATCAGAACCACTTCATTTTGAGCTGATGGGCCTCCTTCTGCCCATAATTAATGTTGGTTCTTCATCTGCTTATCAAACAGGTGGGCAGTAGTAGTAATAGTAAATAGTAAAATCTCATAGGCAGATGACATGGTCATGCTCTTCATGTTCTCTGTTCCTTCTACCTCACAGCCTTTGCTTCCCTTCCTCACATCCACCCAGCCATAAAAGTCAGCAGGAAGGAAGTCTTTGCTATGGCTGGAAACCTGGACCCTGGGAGTCTCCTTGGATCCTCCTGAGCTTCTAGTGATGGTGTTTAAAAGGGTGTGGGTTGTTGCCATTTAAAAACCTCATGCCTGTTGCAGTTGCCCTTGTTTCGGCTCTCAGACCAGCTGTGCTCTACAGAGTGAAATGCATTTACTCAAGGGGTTGATAAAAGTGTTTATCTTATCCAGGGAGGCACAGGTCTGAGGGCCTGTATGTACATGGATGCTCCGTGTGTGTTGGCCAACAAGGAGTCAAATCACAGCAATTCAGTGTCTTGCAGCAGCCTTCCTTAGAGGAAGAAAATGTGTTTTCTCCTCATTGCCACAAAGGTCTGATTAGCAGGGACATCCATTAAATTCAGAGCTGCTACATGCTTGCTCCAAAATATGTTCCCTGTTGAATTTCATTCTGCTGAAGAAAGGCAAGTCAGCTGTGACCAGTCAATAGTTTTTCCATAACTCCTGATCTTTCCGTGGTGCACAAGATATATCATTTAATGAGCACAAAACCTGCCTCAGATGTGCTGTGTTGAAGTCCCCCTCAGGAGCCAGCAGATTCCTGGGATGGGTGAAGCACAGGTGAACATGGAAGGGATTTTCCCCTCTGGACAGTAGGAGATTCACCCCGATCAATGCCTCACCTTTGTGTGGTACTTCAGAAAGGAGCTACTGAAACACACTGAAGCCGAAGGATTCTGCCTTTAATGAGGCTGGACGTGTGCTGAATCCGCACGTCTGTTCCTTAGGAAATGGGGCAGGATCAGAGCCTCCACTGGTGCGAGCTCTTGGGGACGCAGCGCAGTCGGAGCAGACGTGCTGATTCACCCTTCCCCGCGCGCGGCGTTAGCGCCCGTCCTCCTTACCAGACTAAAAATGTCTAAGACCACGCAAGACTGTGATACTTCACATTTTTAGGCAATTGCTGTTTTTGTCAAAACTGTCTGTAGCTTTTCTTCTCCGGCACAATATGGTGAGTAATGAGCTATTGGAATAATGTCTGTTTGAAACAGCCGTAGCCATATGGCAGTGTGGGAGGCGAGGATAAAACAGGGATCAGTCACAAGTGTTTACTTTGAAACACAGATAAAAAGGCAAGTTTTTTGCTGTGACTCAGTTACGTGTTGGATCAGGTACTGGAAACAGTAGTTTTTAATTACTTTTGTGTTTAGTGGACTTGAAAATCCCAAGCACTGAAATGCATTGTGTATTACTCCTCCCGACTGCTCTCTTCAAATCTGCCCTGCCCTTCAAATTTGCCCAACGGGACAAACCACAGCCACCTCATCCACAGAGTCATTAGACAGTGATCATTTTCAGCACTGCCATGAACTGTGTGTGCATAAAATGGGGAAAATGTTGCTGAGGAAGGTTAGTAAAACTGCCTGGCTGTGCTTGGAGGTTTTGGGTTGTTTTAAGACCAGTTCAAGACCCCATGTCAAGCGCTTGGCCCAACAATTTTTTGCAAAGAGCTGAATTACTTGGTCTCCTTCCTGGGGTGAGCCACAGAAGTGGAGTCCTCTGGGAAAGGAGGTGGGTTGTTTTGGGAACTGAAGTGTGTTTGGAAGTTACAAATTGTAAAAATATCCCTCTGGAGATAAATCCTTATTTAGGGTTGGGAACCCCAGATACTGTACTGTTTACTTTTGCTGAGCTCTGTACATTCACTGTCAATTCCTGCCTCCCTCCTGCAGTCCTGGACCTCATCTCTCTGCTCCATCCTGGGGGTTCCACATTGGAAACCATTTGGGGGATGAGGGAAAAGAACACCTGTCAGTGAGGCCTTTGGAATCACAGAATCATGGAATGTTTTGAGTAGGAAGGGACCCTTAAAGGCCATCTGGTTCAACTTCCCTGCATTGAGCAACGACATCTTCCACTAGATCCCTGTCCAACCTGACCTCAGAGACTTCCAGGCATGGGGCAACCTGTGCCAGTGTTTGACCACCCTGTTTATAAAACTTGTTTATAACTCATCTAAATCAACCCTCCTTCAGTTTAAAACCATCGCCCCTGTCCTATTGCAACAGGCCCTTGAGTGCTATCAAGAAAATATTTTGGTTCAACAAAGAAAACATCCAGTGGCCCAAGTGCATTTCCTGTTTAAAATACCTTTGCAGATTAATGAGATTGATGAGCCTATTGGGAAGGATGAAGGTGAACGTGTAGGTGAAGAGAGAAATTTACTGCATCAATGTGGTCTGGCAATTTCCTCTGGGAATACATTATTGACTGCTGATCAACAGAAGGATACATGTTGGGATTTAAAATGTGATTTTGTGGAATTGGAACACTTTCTTTAATGGAATCATAGAATCCCAGGATGGTTTGGGTTGGAAGGTGTCTTAAAGCTCATCTTGTTCCACCCCCCTGCCATGGGCAGGGACATGTTCCACTAGACCAGGTTGCTTAAATCTCTTTGCAGAATAGAAGCACAGTACAGGGGGGAAAAAAAATTTAAACTTCTCTAATACTGTGTGGGCTTTGATTAGAGAGCACTCTGTATGCTAATTGAATGTTGTCTTCTATTAGCATAATCTTGGGGTTATGTCTGGTCAGTGTTAATGATAAGTGACAGAGACACATTTCAGAAACTCCGTTTCATCAAATGGGAATTAAATCCTGTAAATGCAGGCCCAGATCATAACATCTCTGTGTTGATTTATCCCAGTCTTAGACTATTCATATCAATTTGCTACTGGAAAGCATATCATGGAATAGTTTAGGTTGGAAAAGGCCTTTAAAATCATTAAGTCCAACCATTAAGATCATCGTGGATATGATCTACTAATTGCACACATAATACAGACATTATACAGTGTATAATGTATAAATATGTATAAAATTAAGACTTTTGAAACATAAGTGGATTCTAAAATCAGTTTTGATATAAAATTACTTTGTAAAGGAAACATATTGTATATATTATATGTACAACATGTACATATGTTTTTATAAACTTTAGAACCATGTTTAATGCGTGTGCTTTAAACTTGTAGGACCATATTGCCTGGAGACATTTGCCTGTAATTGTTCACAGGATAAGTGTTTGTGCTCAAAAATTGCAGCAATTATAATTATTGTAAGTAGCTGTGCTTCAAAATGAGCATTTAGAAGGGAAATGGGCTTTTTCCATGTAAGCATCATCTGTATGTACATTAAAAAGTCCTGGGAAAAGTGGCTTTGTTCTACCAGCACCCAGGTAACTTCAGGAAAACAAAACAGAAAAGAACCCAGCATCTCCCCATCATTTCAGTGCTACATACAAATGTCTTCACAGCTATTTGCACTTGAAATGCTTCATTTGCCAACTCCAATGTGGCATTTGCAAATGCAGATTAGTGACGGGAGTGCTGTTGGCTGCTGCTTCTTCCTCCTTTCAGATGTGGCTCTTACTGGACATTTCCTGCCCAGACTTGTAGGCAGCAAACATATGGTCTGGTAGATAGTTTATGGAATAACTTGCTGGGAGTACTTTGAGTGTTCCAGAAATCTCTCAGGCAAAGATGCACAATTTTCAACATAACATTCATCTGAAATGCCAAAGTTAAGATATTCATTTGCTCACTGGTATTGTTGCATTTCATAACGAGAGCTCAGACAGAGATAAATTGTGGGTTAAATTTGCAGATAGAAATCTCTGCCTTTATTAGCTGTTTGCTTGAAATACAATTGCTTTCAGGGTCTGCATTACATGAAAAATTACTATATCTGATTAACAAATAAATTCCATAGCATCAGTAGTGAGCAACAGTGGGATTGTCTGTCTGCCTGAGATTCCAATTTCTCCCTCCCTGCTGTATAGCACTTCTCTTTTATCAAATGTATTCAGTGCTTGCCACCATGAAGGGGGCTAATTCTTCCTGGTACTTCTGAATTGTGTCAAGTGTTTTGGGCATCTGTTCTCCTACAATTTTAGGTTTTCATAGCCTATAGCAAATGTGTAGCACATTGATTTTCTTATTTATGTGTTTCCTCAGATCTTTTCCATACCCATCCTGGTACATGGGGCTAGTACTCAGTGGATGTAAGTCATTGTAGCAAAGAGTTTGATTTCAGCTGCCTGGCACAATGTATTTATAGCACATTATTATAGGTGAGGATTTGAATTCAAGCTGTGCCCAAATATGACATTTTTTTATGGAAACACAACTTCAGGTTTCTCTTTTTCCTCATTTCTGCTCTTCTTTGCAGCTAGAGACCTACTTATGTAGGAGGATCAGGTAGAGGACCTGGATGAAGAACAGTTAATTTTGGAGTTAATCCCAGTAAATTGGTGTTGTGCCTTTCAGGTTTTAACCAAATCAGTTTCTTGATCTGACTGTCCAGCCCATGGGTGCAGAGTGCTGAGTGGTGGAGCTCAGGCTTTGCTACTGGCAAATCAAAAAGGGAAAATGTGGTTATAGTTGGGAAAGTCCTTTTGGCACCATGTCCATTGTTCCAGAGGTCCCAGGCACTCCTGCTCTCTTGGCAGCTGCACCTGCCCAGGTGCCAAACTGAGCAGCACATGCATTTTCTGCCTTATTCATGTTGTTTCATTTTTTTTTAATGCAGTCTCTTTTCCTGTGTTTCTTGTGATGCAGCTGGAGGTGGTCTATGATCATACCTCTGGTAGCCTTTTCTGGCTGACTGCTTGTTTGATCAGGCCACAGTTGATTACTGTGAAATAATTCCCAATAAAAACCTTCTTTGCTCTCTGTAACTCGCTGACAGGAGGGTGGAGCAGGGTGGGGTCAGTGTCTTCTCCCATTTAACGAGTGACAGAACATAGGAGACAACCACCATTTGTGTCAGAGGAGGTTTAGATTAGAGATTAGGGAAAATTTCTTCACTGCAAGGGTTGCCAGCCCTGGCACAGGCTGCCCAAGGCAGTGGTGCAGTCCCCATCTCTGGAAGGATTCAAAAGATGTGTGGATGTGGCACACTCGGTATTGGTTTAGCGGTGGCCTCGACAGTGCTGGGGGAATGGTTGGACTCAATTATCTTAAAGGCCTTTCCAGCCTAAATGATTCAGTGATTCTATGAAAAAACCCTTTGACTACCTGTGTTTAGGTACCACAGTGAAACTCAGGTTTGTGTCACCACTTTTTTTTTTTTTTAGCATAGATTTTCATGGCTCAGGAGAGGTAGAATTTTGAGTATTTTCACTTGCCTAGTGTGGCAAATGCTGCTGTGGAGAGTCTTGTTTCTAAGCCATTCACTCTTCTGTTGTTCCCTCAGGGAAATGATGGTGCCCAGCTCCAGGCTTGGCATCCATCCCTCTGTGTCCCAGGCCCTAGACCAGCTAGATTACCCATCTTTCTAAATTAGGCCCTTCCAGTCCCAAATAAAACACTATCAAGCTTTGCATTTCTTTTTCAATGTTTGGAGCCCAAGAAAAGTAGTGAGGAAAATCAGATCCTATTCAGTGTTGTAAATACAGCAGATTATTTTCCTAGTATGTTATACAGCAGTTACAAGCTAAATAATTCAGCACACTTTTAGGTCTCTATTCAAATTGATGAGCTAAAATAAAAAGTGTTGATTAATATAAGTGCATACCTCAGTATAGATTGATTTTGCTGTTTTGTTTGGTTTTTTTCCAAATAGAGGAGTTCTCTGATATATATTATACACACACCTGTTCTTGTAAAGCTTCTTGTAAGCTGTATTTCTTTTCTGTTTTCTCTCTGTCATTTTCATATGATCACTTTAAACCCACATTGCAAAACTAGGGTTTTCTATCACAAGCTTGTGTGCTCATGATGGGTTTTATTCTAAATCCTACCTTGCTGCTGGAGTTCAAGCATCACATAAAGCAAACCTGGCTGCAGGATGATGATAAAGCACAAGCGTTAGCTCCTTGTATTTTTCTAAAAGTATTTAGTAATTGAGGATGAAATGTTTTTGTTTTACCTTCCCTCTGCTATTTCTCCTGTCAAAGATCTCAAGGTTTCCAGAAAATTCAGTGTTATCATCACACTTGACTGGTACATTTATATTTAACAGGCCCACTGTGCCCCCGTGGAGAGCTTGTGAAGGGGGACAGGGCTTTCATAGAATCCCAGAATGTTTGGATGGGACCTTAAAGCTCATCCAGTTTCAATCTCCCCCTGCCATGGGCAGGAACACCTTTCACTATCCCAGGTTGCTCCAAGCCCCATCCAACCCAGCCTGCAACACTTCCAGGGATGGGGAAATCCACAGCTTCCCTGGGAAACCTGTGCCAGTGCCTCATGACCCTCCCAGGGAAGAATTTCTTCCTTGTATCCAATCTAACCCTGCCCTCTTGATTCCTGAGGGACTCTTTGGTCACTTCTGTACTTACATGAAAACCATAAATGTGTTTTTCTGGCACACAGCACCTGCAGGAGGTTTGAAAGTGGCTGTGCTGCCTTTGTGGTGTCCCACACAATGGGATTTTGAGAAAAGAAACTTTTCCATGATCCTGGAGGACTTCATCATAAACAGCCAACATCCTGGGATCATCCCATGAGCAAACAATTTGCAGGGATATAATTAGACCTATTGACCTAATATTTTTACCATTCAGATGAGATGTTCAGGTAATAGGGGTGTTTGTTTCCTGTGCACTAAGATGCTTACTCCAAGAAGTCCTGAGCAGGTGGAATCCAGATGTAGTTTTTGCTCTCTTTGTATTAGGAAATCCTTGATTGTAGCACCAAGTAAGGGTTAGACTTGAACTGTGTGAGCTCTAGTCATGCCTTTCCATAACCTGCCCTTTAAATTCCTGAATTAAAGTTTTCATAGAGGGGAAAAAACCAAAAAGCCTGTGGTTTGTAGTGGTGCTTTATCCAATGCAGTAATCCACCGATGAGATGTAGCAAAGATAGATGCCAGTCTTCTTGAAGCACCGTGATCCAGGACACAATCATTGTTTCCTTGGGAAGCTTTTTTTTATGTGCAAAAAGGAAGGAATAACACTGTTCCCACTGAAATGAACTGTAATTGCTTCTGTAATTAGCCCAATGTTAACAATGTGACAGGAGTCCATCCTAATTTCGAAAACAAAGTTGTGTTTTGGAGGCTCAGTTCCCAGAAAATTGATGGAAGAATCTTAAGACTTGTCACCAAGAGTTTAGGTAAATAAATTTTAATGGTGTTTGCCTAAATTAGAGAGAAACTTGTTTAAGTAAAAAAATTGAAATGTTAGGAAAACCCCATGCATGTTCACTTAAACATTTCCTCTTTTTATTTATAGATATAAATGCTTCAAGAGTAAAATGATCAGATTTTGGTCAATGTTTTCATTGTGGAGATTTTATCTGTAGAGATAGTTCTGACTTGCACCATTTCAATCAAGTTCAGAAGCTGATTTTTCCCTTTCTGTCAGCACAGATAGAGAAAAAAATGTTACAGAATGATGCCTTTTAATCCTGTGCCATTTTTATGTGCTGATTAAAATCAGGGTAAATTCAGCCTGTGTTGAAGGAGTTAATCTTCCTGATGGAGATGTGAAAAGTCGGAGCCATCTTAAATCTCAATACCACATGCTGCCTTAGGGATCACACTGTGCTAAAACCCCAGATAAAAAGGCCTGACAAAGATTATTGACGGTTTACCTTTTAATGAGCAGCATGGATTGATTTTTATTTCCCTCCGGGGCTGCTTGCTTTGCCCCGTTTCCACCCATGATGTCATGATTAACAAAAACAACAACAAAATTAAGGCTTCATATCTGAATAATTGTGGAGAAATAAAGAGTAGCCACGGCATTAAAGGGGAACCTGTGCCAAATGCCATTGAACCTCCAGGAAAAGCCAGAGTGCTTGAATCAATGGCTGGTGCCTCTCCCATCAGCACCTTCCACCAAACTCCTTAATTCTTCAGCTGTTTTATATATTTTAAATAATGGATCATTCTGCAGATCAGCAGAAAAACAATGAGAACTCCAGCTAAAGAGAAAATGCCTTCAAATATGTATAATATTATTGTTGGAAAAAAAGGCACAATTTCTGTTTTGTTTGCCAAGCCCCCACCTCTCTAAAGCCAGCACTGAACAAACTGCCTCTGGCTACGTTCCCATAATTTTGTTCAAATCCTTAAGCTTCAAAAGAGAGCGGCTCTGCCACCACAAAATGATCATCCTGAAAGCTCTTAAGCTCTGACACCATCTATTCTGTTTGAGTCCTTGCATATAGACCTCGCCAGAAAATGGAAATCCTTTTTTCACAGGGGAGAATGGGAATTTTTTTTAAAAAAATGCCCTTTCTCATCAGTATTTAAAAAAAAAAAAAAAAAAAAAGGAAGGAAAAGGCTGTTTTTTCCCAGGCATGGCTTTCCAGAACAAAAACCCTGTTTTCGAAGAACAGGCTGAAGTGAAGCCTTCCAGGCAGGCAGATGGGGAGCTGGCGGCACAGAACCGTTCTGCAAAGTGGAAACTTTCCATGGAAACATCCCCGTTTCTGAGGGCAGGGGAGCCGTGTGCCCTCTGAGCCTGGTGGGGAGATGGCTCCAGCCCCTGGGCAGGGATGGACAACCTGCTCGTGGTCCATAGGCAGCTTTTGGAGCCAGCTGGATTGAAACATAAAGTGCCACTGTGTGTGTGTGGCCACCTGGAGGCTGTAGGGGCTGGAAAATGGGAATGGTGAGGACAGAAGGAGCCTGCTGATACATGGGGTTTGCTGATCCATTGGAGGTGTGATCATTGGAGGTGTGATCAGATGGCAGCTGAAGAGCACTTGAAGAGTGGCACTTGTGTGGAGCTGGAGGCTGTAGAGCATCATTCCTTAATGCACTTCTGGTGCTCCAGAAATGCTGTTGGAAGGAGTATGGAGAGGGGAAAACTGCAGGTTAAATCACTTGAGCTATCACTAAAATCCTTACCTCAAAGTGTGTTGTAGTTTTCTTGTTAGATTTTTTTCCTTCTGTTGTTCTCTTTTTTCTTTAGTAAAAGTTACATTGAATAACCAGGGGCTATTCTCAGCAGTGTAAAATTTCAATTCCTTAAAACACATCCTTACCTATCAAATTGGCAGGCTCGAGGAACAGTTATTCTGCTGCAACTTCAAATCACCGCTTCCAAAATTGATCTGGGCTTAGGTACGTCTTTGCGTGTCCATGCTTATTAGCTTCATCTTGTGATTAACTTAATGGGCTATGGAATTTTACTCTATGCAAATGCAACTGAGAAACCAATTATTGAAAAGTGAAAAATGAACTCTAGGAGACAGTCATTAGACTATTAGAATCCCCACTTCCCTTGGAAGCTGCATTTGGGTAATACGTGGTTTTAATACTGAATTCCAGCCCCAGAAAAAAAGCTATTTGGCAATTATGTTTTTTTCAGGCAGTATGAAAACATTTTGACAGGCCTGCCTGCATGGGCTACTAAGACCCACTGGGTTTTACGAGTTGGAAAATTAGTCATGGCTTCAATGAAACGTTGTAGTCCACTTAGTACCCTATTTTCAGGTCCTTAGATGTACAAGCATCCGTGAATTTAGTTTGGATGGCTGCTGAGTATAATCCATATTAGCTGGGCTGGATCCAGCAGCAGAGATGCTCCCCGGCTCCATCCTTGCAGGACTATCTTCCAGTCAATGTGTTTTGTGTGGGTAGATGGTGATGAAAAACCTCCTCTAAAGCCTGATGAATTAATTTATGTGCCCAAGCACACTTGGAGAGGCTGTGGCAGCATCAAGTACATCAATAATTGCAGTGGTTGGCACTGTGACTGTTTAACTGGAAAATGATGCTGATGATCCCCAGCCCTCCCATAACAGGTGTATTTTAAAAAATATTTTCCTACTCATGTGCCAAAATGCTAGAGGTGGCTGTTGATCAACCTAGTGACACTCACAGGCCAGTGGCCCCCAGCTTTGGCTAAAAACCCTTTGAGAAGGAAGCTGCAGGTGAGGGACATGGTTTATGCTGCAGTGAAAGCTGATGTGGTGATACCTGGAGCTGGTGTCCTCACTGGGAGAACAAAAGTGCTGGCATTTGATGAGCTGTGAGCTCAGCCCAGAGCTCACCTGGTGTTTTAGGGGGTGGACCTCGGTGGAAAGTCAAAAAAAATGAGGTAAACCCGTCATGGAGGGAATATCAGTCCTCAAATGCACTGTGTGCCATCTTTGTTTCTAGATGACGGGCTGTAACTGGCCATTGGTGTGCTGATGCACATTTGAGCCCTTTATCCTTCTTACCTTCCATTTCCATCTCAGGCTCACCTGGTTTTCACCCCCTGCAGTTTGGAGGCTCCATCTGCCAGAGGTGTTGTGTGCGATGTCTCGGTGCCTGCTGGCTCCCTGTGGGATGGAGGTGGAACTGTGGCACACCCTGCTCCTTTTGGGGTCAGCAGGTCCTGCACAGGTCCAGGGGCCCAATTTGGATCTTTGTTCAGCTCACTTTATGTAAAACCCCCTTGGGACAGGGTGAGGGGCTGGGAGGCCTCGTGTGGGAAGGAGCCTCCATGGGGACCTGTCCAAGCAGATTGGGCAGCGTCTGACCTCTCATTTTCCACAGTACCTGGACACATTTGCATGAGAGGCGAGAGGGTATCCAAAGGATCCTGGCTGTAATTTAATCAATTGACCTTTAGATGTGTGGTGATAAGCAGCTGTTAATGCTTTGGATGGATGAATACAAGATACCGCCAAAAGGAAGGCAAATAAAGATGTGTGAATTTCATAGACCAGAGTTTGGAAGAGTAGATGAACAGGACTGAGATGTGATGAATATGACAGAGAAGCTCAAAGCTACTGAACATAAAGTATCTTATGTTGAACTGCTTTGAGTTTATTCCATCAGGTAGCTTAAAGCCATTTAAAATATCTTTTATGCAAATGAAGAAGGGAAAAGTAGGAATAATCACAGTACAGATAATGCATGTATCAAGAATAAAACACACTGATAAGGAAGATTATGAAGCAAAGAGGAGGAATAAATACGATGTGGAAAGCAGATGTGGAGACTGAAGGGAAGGTGAATAAAAGATAGATGGAAATATTAAGACATTTGTCAAATCCTTGAATGTAAAATGTCAGAGCTTCAAGAACTTGTAAAGGTTATTTACTAACTAAGGCCAGAGTGAAATACCGTGTAACTACACTGACAACACAGACATGTGCATGTACTCTTTGCAGGGTAGGACTGGTTTGATTACTTAGTGCTTAAATAAAAAACAATAATTCTTTGGCTCTTTGTTGCCAGGGAAATGGGACAGGAATATGCCATAAGAAACAGATGTAAATTTCTGAGCTTTTGAAAGAAAGCAAGCAGGATGGGGAGGTGGGAGGGTGGAGTGGGGGAAGTCACACCAGAAATTGCCATCCTTAGGTATTGCAATCTATACTGGAAAACTTGAGAGATAGAATTAATGTAAATGACTTGGATTGAGGAGACTGTAGAATTGCATTGTTTCAGGTGGGAAGGCATTGATAAATTTTCAGAGACCCTTAGGGAATACATTTATAAACAGGCTCTAGTAAAATCTGCTTTTAAATCTGACTTTGGAATCGGAGACTTAAAGAAAATCTCTAAGAGCCTAAGTAAGATATAATATGGGAAACTGTTTTGAATTGGGATAATTGAATATTAATTCAGAATTACATAATCACATGCAGTATTGAATGAATTCTTTCTAGGAATCTATGTCAGTAGCTAGAAGAGTGTCAAAAGGTATTGGGAGTTTGGCAAAGCATCTTTAGACCCTAGCATTTAGAGGCTGATCCTCTGTGGGCAGCAGAGAAAGGCAGATGTCTTTAGTCTGTAGTTCAGAGTTGAGGATTTCACTTGGAGGACTTGAAGCAATTTAGAATTACCAGCATAGAAACAACCGAAGAAACTGTAAAAGCTTTGTGTATTAATAACCTGGAAAGGGGAGTTTGCAGTGGAATAAAAACAATATATGGTGATACAGAACTGGGAAACAGGGAGTTGGAGCTGAGGAGGTAAGCAACCTATAATACTTGGGGATCCATTCCACAGATTAAGAGCACAGACAGATAAGCAGGCTGCACAATTTATGGTGAAGCAAGATAAGCCTATGGACAGACAAAGCATGAAATATAAAAAGATGCAGGAAAATAACCTCCATGGCTGTACACTGATGAAATGGGAAGGGGAGAGATGAGCATGGGTGTTGGATGATGTTGCCTTCATTACAAATGTTACCATCAGTGCATTACAGCAGACAATACATTAAAGCACATGTAGTAGAGAGACATTTAAATCAGCTGAATTAAACTAACACCCAACTAAGGACCAGGGCTGCCTCTGCAGTGTGGCTGGTGTTGTTCTTGGCTATAGGCCCAGGCAGTGCAGGGCGGAGGGCAGCCTTGTTGTTCTCCTGAGCTCTTGAACCCTTTCTGTGTACTGCCCTCACACTCACATGTGCTGTATTGTTAGATATTCATTAAAATCACCCAATTTGTTGTAATGGCTTCTGGTTACCCACACACAATTGCCACCATCTTGCAAAGGGAGAGAGAATCAAGAAGAAGTGCTATAATTACACTCCAGACTCTTAGAATGAGATTTCTGTACTGGCTGAATGTAAATTCATCCCCCAGATCGTTTCTCTCAGCTATTTATCCTCTGAGAATATATTAGCTGGAGCTATTTCTGTGTGGGTAGTGGGATGACTGTTTATAAAGAGCCGTGCAGATAAATCAATAACATTTGCAAATCTGATGAACTCGGGTGTGCTGCAGGTTGCTGTGACCAGGCTGCTCTGTGGCTTCAGTACAATTCACCTGACTAACAGCCTTCTCCCAGGTGCAAAAGTGTGACTTTCTCTCCTCTCAGTGTTAGATTATTCCTTTTCTTTCTGGTGAAGCAGCTGCCAACTATGGCACAACTCCAAGCTGGAGCAGGGTGAATTCCCATCCTGTCTTCTCATGCCTGTGCTCTTCTGCTGGCTGACAAGGAGGCAAAGCCCTGGGCATGCTGTGAAGGTGGTAGTGAATTGTCCTTTGCTAAACATTTGTGTGGCTTGTGGCTTGTTTACCATGTGCCTCAGATCCTGAACACCCAATTTCTTTTGTAGCTCTGTGATGGGAAGCAGGTGCAATCTTTTCAGCATCCTGCCTGTCTTTCTTGCCAGCTCAAAGACATCATTTGCTCTTGGGTGCATCCCTCAAAGAGACTGTCCTGCATCCTTTGGTGCAGCTGTGCTTTTCCAGGTGTTATGATACAGCTGCACAGTGAGCAGTGTTCACATTTTGGAACTAAAACCAGCCCTGTTCAATTTTAAGCTTGTAGACTAAATTATTAGACCTGTAAATCTTAGTTCTGTAGGCAGAAATCCTCCATGTTTCTGCATGTCTGACACTGGATTATTGGGAAAAGGCTGCTGCCTCCACACGGATCAATTGACCAGAGGCAATGTGTGGGTCTGGCCTGACCCACCCTGGATGTGCTGCTTTCAAATCTTAAATCTGCCACTTGTGGGATCCCTGGCTCGCTGGTTATATTGCACTGAGGCTGAAGAGCACAACAACTCCTTCCTAAATCCTTTCTGTGTGGATGTAGCACGTCTAAAATAACCCCAGAAGAATTTCTGTGTAGTTTCCCTTAGTCACACACTGAATTTAACAACAGCTCCTAATCTCTCCGTGCTGGAGATGTTCAATGGGTCAGAGCAGTAGTGGCTGTGTGTGTTCTCCTCATTGCATTTGCTCTATCAGCAGGGAAGAAAAGTCTTTACTCACCAGAAGATCAATGATTAAATTCCAATTTGCAGAGTTTGGAGCTGATCCAGCCTAGAACTTTTCCAATATTTATGGTGTTTAGCTCCAGGATTTTCTAATTTAAGCATTTCTGTAGTCTAAGTGAAGTTATGAACTGTTGAAGCAAACTCTCACAATACTTACCTTGCCCTAAGAGGAGTAATCCATGCAATAATATAAATGATTGTAATCTGTGCCCTTTGAATAGTGATATAACAGTCTCTGAAGATGTCCCATTTAATTTGGAATTAATTCCACCTTCATTGCTCCATGGATGCACTTGAGGTGCTCTGTGGTGTTTAATTTGGGTTCTTTGGAATGCCAGATGCAGAGAATTAGAGTAATTATGGAGTGTAACTCAGCTTTTAAAGGCTGTTTCCGTTTTAGAGAGTATAAAGAGTATATAAATTGTTTTAAATGTTTTACTGAGTATTGATGGCCTGGAAGATTATCCAGCTGGAAATAGAATGCAAGATCTTTATGTTTCTCTATCCAAAGATAATATCACCGTTTCTGGCTGCTTTCTTAAGGAAAGATAAAACAAAACAACCAACAAAAAGCCCAAATCTTTCTGGGGGACAGGAAAGAATGTGTGGTGTTCTTTGGGGAAAAATACCATCACCTCAATAGAAATCATTTTCACAGCATCACAGAAATGGTTCCCTTTGGAAGGGACCACTGGGGTGATCTGATCCAACTTCCCTGCTCAAGCAGGGTCACCCAGGATTGTGTCCTGATGGCTTTGGAATGTCTCCAGGGAAGGAGACTCCACGCCCTTTCTGGGCAGCCTGTTCCAGTGCTGTCACCCTCCCAGAAAGGAAGTTCTCCCTCATGTTCAGGTGGAATTTCCTGTGTTCCACTTTCTCCCTGTTGCCTCTTGCTCAGCACCACTGAGCAGAGCCTGGCTCCATTCTGGGACACCCTCCCTTCAGTTACTGATAAGAGATACTGATAACAACCCTTCACACTCTCCTCTTCTTCAGGCTAAATAGGCTTACCTTGAAGCACTGACCTTTACTTTGGAGTCTAGGGGAGCCACTCATGGATTCACAGCCTGCTGTCCCAGCAGCTCTTTGGGTACCAACCCAATATCAAATCAATAGTTTATGCCTCCTCCTAAGAGCTGTTACAGGGAGGAGATTTCCATATGCATCTGCAAAAGCCCCTGTTATTTCTCTTCTGAAAACTTAACATTTGTGCCTACAACATCTCAATACTGCTTTTCCTTTGTTCTAGTGCCTACTGTGGAACCTTACTCCACTTGCTCTTATGTCCTTCCTGAAGCAGCACTGTCAGGAGCAAGGACTTGGTTTTGTGTTTCTGCAGCTCCAGGCACAAATGGGCAGGAAAACAAAGCTTTTGCTCTTGAAATCAAAGAAAGAGGGGGGGGAAAAAAGCCAAGGTATTCAGGTGCATTGGGCTGAACTCGACTCTTCAGCCATTCTGCAAGTCAGCTGCAATTCATAGCTGGAGCCATCTCTTGCAGTTTTCATAAGTTTTGAAAGTGTGCTGCAACTTCAAAAGCAAAACAGTGAATAGTGACAAAAGATATCAATAATTGTGTTCTCTCCTTTTGGTGCAGTCATGACTGCAGGGGTTGAATACAGAATAAAGGCAGTGGGCAGAGGTTTTATTTTTCTTACAGTAATGGAATCAATCCTACAGTTGTATGTGGTGACTATGTTTCTGGCAGTGGGTTTGGGTGTTCAGAGTGTGTTTGCACCCACTGGCTGGAGGGTGAGGAAGGAGCAGCTGCCATGGGGACCAGGGGGAATTTCACTGCACTGAAGAAGTGGCTCTTAGGAGCAGCCTGAGATTTTCTGCACATTTAATCAGCTCTCCCTGCTTAAACTCCTTGGTTTTAATTAGGTGGAGAGCTAAACCAAAAGGAATGTGTGTACCCCTAAACCTAAACGGAATGTCCTGTGTAAATATGAGTCTGACACTTGGGTATGATGTGTTTCAGTGCATCATAATTCACCTGGGCAAAACATGGTCCTGGAGCTGCCTCACACGATGCACAAGCTGTGATGAGATGCAGCACCTCCAGCAGGGGATTGCAAGGCATTGGCTGCAGTGGGAATTGTGTCTGACAGCTTAATATTTCAGTTGCAACTGGCCATACTTACAGTAATGAGTATGTAATTATTTCTTTTTTAGCCTGGTAAGAGCCACAAACATATGGTACAGTAGCAGAAGAAATTATTTTGGGTAGTAATCCTTAAATATTTTTTTGGCAATCAAATGATCAGGCCTTTCCCAAGGGAAACAGAAATTCCCACAAAAGCAGTGTGCTGGCAAGTCTTTCTTAGTGCTGTGCCACCCAAAGACAAAGCCCTACCTCCCCTCACCTTCCCTTTGGCTGCGTGTCTGGACAATACACTGGCTGTTGGCACTGCTTGCTTAGCTTGCTGTCACCTGGAGCAGAGGAAAGTGCATCAGGGTCTTTTTCCTTGCTGTGTGAAGGGCTAATGTGTTGCCAGAATTACTTTAGGTTTGACTTACTTATTTTTTAAACTATTATTTTTATTTTTTCTCGCTTTAAAAGTGGCTATACCAATGTTTGTCATCAGCGCAAGAGGAAGTGGTGGATTTTTGGCGTGTCAGTAAAGTTTTATAGATCTCTTTTGAATAAACAGTGAGTCATTTGTAACGTGGATGGTATGGATGCAACTACTGGACATTGGTAGCATCGTGTCCATGTTGTGTTTCTCTGGTCATCCTTGTGCCCAGGGCTCTGTGCAGTGCAACACACCATTTTTCTGCAGAGATGGGAAGTTCCAGGGGGCATCCCATAAAGAGCCTGTGTCTGTGTGTCCCCAGGGCTGGTTACACATCTGTCACTCCCTCATCAGCATGGGCAGCCCTGCCAAGGAGGGCAAGCACGTGCCTGTGATCCCAGGTTCTGCATGGGGGCTGCTTGCTCCTTCTTTCTTCAGCATGGAATAATTTCTGATGTGGACAACACAGTTTGATGCACGAGCTGTCAGGCAAGTGTGTGTCCTGATGGTGGTTGAGGGGGCTGCTTTATTCCAAAGCAGCAGGGATCTGATATCAGGTGAAAGAGCAAGGCCCAGTGATCTCAAATATCTTTGTTGACATTTACAGGGCTGGGAGTAAATTGCCTCAGCATTGCAAGAGCCTTTGTGGGGGGGAAACAAATCTAGGATGAGTGGTCCTGCAACCAACGTTATTTTGCCTCCTTGCTGGCACAGAGCACATTGCCAGTGTTTCCAATGTAAAAGGCTTGCTTTGAAGGGGAGCCCTCTGACCTTGCTCTCTAATGCAGCGAGCCCTGGAAGCTGTGTTTTGCTGAAAGCTTTTTCTTTTAAAGGAGAAAGAGAGCAAACAACGATGCCCTGTGGAGTCAAAGCTTAAAAACCCATCCGAATTCCCCCTCTTTAATGTTTGCTCTTAGAAGTTTTAGAGGGATTTAGGGCCCAAAATTAGGTGTTGAGGTGTTAGTATGGGGAGAACTGATGCCTTACAAATGTGGAGATGTGTTAAATCCAGAAACACCTCCAGAAACGGGTTCTCTGTTGTCCCATCCTGCAGCATTCCCAGCCCTGGCCCCTCTTCCGTGCTCCTTATTTACATTTATTTCATGAAAGTTGGAGCCAATGTCACTTCTTTCCCCAGCCAAAGCATGGCTGGAAGACGTAGAACTGGAGCGCGAGGAGCCACTGCAGGAGCTGCCGGGATTGAGGGAATGAAGGCTTGAGGCCTCTTGGGAAGAGCAGAGAAATGAAGTCACATTTTTCCACGTGGTGGGCAGGTGGAGAAGGCTCCAGGCTTTTCTCCTGAAGGTGTGCTGGTTGTGTCCTTAATCTGTAGTGCTAATGAGGGGAAAGCTACAGAGCACGGTCAGATTAGTTGATAGCATTCCCAGGAGTCAGAAGGCTGTGGAGACAAGCAAGGTATCAAAGTTGCTTTGATTTTTCTAACTCATGAAAATGACAAAAGGATTTGTCTTTGTGTTAATTGACCTCAAGTCTGGATCTCTTTCAGGCAAGGAAGGTGCATTTTTTCCTTCTCTTTGAGGATAAGGCAGCCATAGTCAAACCATTTGGTTCCTAACAGGCAGAATGGAAGAGGGGGATGTCAGGGTGAGAAAACTCCAACATAAATTTTTCCATCTTTTAACTGCTGCTGTTTTTCTTGGAAACTTTCAAATAAATGCACATGTTCTTGCTTTTAATCCATCCTGAGGAAACACTAAATGATAAATTAGATGTTAGCAATGAAAAAGTCATCTCTTGCTCTGAACCGATTTGTTTATCATGTGATGTGCTGTTGTTACAGAAAATTAATCTAAGTGCATATTGATTCACACAGTTGCATGCAGGGACTTACTGTGGAAGCTTCTGGGGGTGGCAGAGGAGGCAGAGGGTGCATGGTACCCCATGAATGTGATGCAGTGCTTTGGGAAGCTGGATCCCAAATTTAGGCATCTGTGTGGTACTAGTTCTCAACTTGGTTCTTAAATAATGGTTGGGAGATCAGGTCTCAGAGGCTGTTTGGTGGGGGGTTTCTCCATGTGTTTAGTAATTTACTAATCATGTCATTCCTTGGTTCTTGAGGGGGAAGGAGAGAACCTTTATTGGACAATGTAAAGTAAAACAGGCTGAGGAAAACACATTTTGCAGGTCTTTAAATGGTACCTGCCAGTACAGTGATGGATGGGGAATAGCAGGACTGTAGAGAATCTCCTTTGGCCTTTTCCTTGTGTGAAGTAGCTTGGTTATTAGTGGGGGAAAGGGGCTTGAGATTGGGCAGGTGGGGAAAACCCCCTCCCACAGGGCTACCCAAATCCTTGGATGCAGGAATGACTGAGTGACTGCTGATGATAATCTGCCAAAGCCAGAGGATGCTTCATATGGCAGAACCAAAATATGAGCAACATTTTCTGAAACAAAGATGTCCAAAGGCTCTATGTGCTCTGCTAGGAAAGTGCCTGTGAACTAATTTAATTCAATTAACACGTGTTGTCTTGGTCCTTCCCTCTGCTACAAATTGGTGACATTTAATTCTTCTTTAGGCTGTGGGAAACACCCACAGTCTGTGGGCAGGACAGATGGGGAGTCAGAAGTGTAAAAAGCAGGAGGAGCAGAAGCCCTTTGTCCTTGGTCAGGACTGGCCCATTGCTAAGGGTATCCACTCATCCATGGGCAATGAAGCTTGATCCTGCCAGTGGGCCCAAGAAAACACAAGCCTCCTGCAAACAAAGAAACAAGACACACATTTTGAATAGGGATGATAATGGAAATTAGCACCAACTCCTACCTTAGGGGGTGACATTCTCCCTCAGTGGCTGTTGTTAAGTTCTGTGTCCGATTTGGTGTAGATCAGGTGAAGTATTCCAGTAGTTCCTTCAGGTTCTATCACCGACAAAATAGCAGATGTGGCAGAAGAAATATTTACTGTTTTCCCAATCCAGAATTTCTCCTAAAGGGGATGGTTATTAAAAAAACCCAAAAGATGGTAATGTCTCCTTGTTGTGCAGTCTCAGCTGGGTGACATAGATTCCCACATGCCAAAAGAGGTGCTAATGGGAATGCTGTGGTTCCCTTACAAACCAGTACCTATAAGGGTGGAAAGCACAGAATCTCACTGGCACTTTTCACCTGAGCCAGGAGCTGCTGCTTCCTTTGGGATGTGGGTAAGAAAGAGCACAAATCAGCAAGGCTGCGTCTTTCTTATGTGTTTTTCAATGTTTCCTGGTTTTCTTCACTTTCTTATTAAGAAAGTGAAGCTGCAGCTCGCCCCTGGGCAGGAAGCCCCTGTGAGGCAACTCCTGTCTGCCCTTCAGACTCTCAGGGCATTTTGGTGGACATCAGGTTAGTGGGGTGGGAAACAATGGCAGGAGCAGCCTGGTTTAGATTATTAACCTGTCTTGAACAAAAGAAAAGGAAAAAAAGGAGACTATTCCATCATTTGCAGCTCCTGAAATATCACTAATTAGTGTCTGAGGAATACAGACTGCGTGGGAAGTTAGACATTCACCAGGCTGTTCATCTGGGAGCCGTCTGAGGAACAGCTCCTCCACGCCGGACAGCTGCAGGATTAAAAAAAATAAAAGAGAAGCGAAAAGACACAGTTCATTAACCACCAACAACATTACCCGGAAAGCAACTGGGGAAGCTGATCACTGCCACTAACTCTTACTCTGTTTACCATCAATTAATATTTAGTCTCCCAAATTTGGAGCTCTTTTGTTCGCGTGCCGCGTGTCGTGCGGAGCTGCCGCGAATGCGGGAATTGTGGTTGGCAGCAGTGTGCCCCAGGAGCCGTGGGCTCGCTGCTAAAGCCTTCAGGGGGCCGCTCTATTAAAGAGTTAATAGTGCAGATTTGAAAGCTTCAGCTGATTAATTAAATGCAAACACAAGATTGTACTTGCAGGCTCTTTCAAAGGACTCCAAGTCCTTTTCTTAAGTCAGTTCAACCTTGACCTGAGTTAGCGTTTGTATAAAAGATTAAAAGTGACCCATAAAGGGAGAAACTGAATTTGCATTGTTTTAAACTTGGGTTTGTGTGTTGTGGAGAGGGGATTTTTTTCTGCTGCACACACATGCCTGCTCCCTCCCTCAGGAGTATATGGAAAATGGCATTTTGTGTTTCCTGAATGATGCGGGGGGTTCGGGTGGTGCATCAAAAGAGAGATGAGAGAAACTCTCAGCCTGGGCTGTGCAGCTCACGGGTGATGCATGAGCTTGACACAAACTGTGTTTTCAGTGATCCAGAGGGGCCAAACCATCAGAGACCCCTGACAGTGTAATTCCTGACTTTCTGCTTTTTCTGCTGGATGTGCATCCATGTCCATGCCTGAGGTCCCCTGTGTCTCATGTCACATCTGCACGTGTGCTCCTGGGCAGGGTGTGAGCAGCACATCTGGCACGTTGGGATGGTGTCGGATCTGCTGCATGGTGCACGTCGGATTTGTGCTGAACAGGCACAGGCTCTGACGTGGGATGCAGTGCACCTGCTCTGCACCTGTGCTGGGAGCCACCTGGATGGGGTCTCCCATCTGTGAGATCCCATAAACCCCAGAGACCACTTCTTGGAGAAGTCAGCCACTGATACAAATCATCCTCTCTGTGATTTGGTGGGGCCGTGAGGTCTGTGCCCCCTTCACCCACAGCACTGCGTGGCTGCCTCTATGGAAAATGTCAGCTTTGCCATGATGTTGAGGGTGGAATACCCTATGGAAAAATGGAGAATAGCACCAAAACCTTGTGCAGCCCCAGGAAACTAGCAGGGCCAAGTCTGTGTGCTTGGGAAGCACATTTCCATCCTATTCATTTGTGTGGAGTTTAATCTTGGAAAATGCTTCATTAAAACCTTGAATCTCTTTTGGGACCAGTTAGAGCGGAGCATTGCAGGAAATTGTTGGGGATTCTTCAGATGGAGTTTCACTTGTTTTAATTCTGGTTGTGCTTCTTACTGGAAAGGGCTGAGCTCTGTGTTTTGCATTTGCTGAACAACATGACAGCTTGTGAAGTATGTGACAATGTGGCTTGAGTGAAATAATGCAGAGGACACCCTAAATTATCTCTTCAGCTTCCTTCTGAAGCTTTTTGAACAACTGAGATTTGATCCTTTCTAACTTGAATTGAACCTTATGAATTGCAGATAACTATTATTTTTTGATCAGAACAAAAAAGGTTTTCATTTTCAGGCCTCATACATGTTATTTTAGCAGCTATTTCCTAATCTCTAGCTGTTGTAACCCCTCAGAATGTTTAATTGGGTGTTGCCAGGGAGTGCATGGAATTATAGTGTTACCAATCACTGTACTACATTACAAAGCTGAGTTCATCCAAGTGTCCAATGTTTTTCTCAGTAAGTTTGTCCCTACAGACTTCTCTTTAAAGTTACCACTTGTCCTTGAGAGTGTGCATAGAACAGAAGCAATAGAAAGGACCAGATGTAGTGTTATGGAGCTTCTTTGTTCTCCCCTTCATGATAAAGCACAAAATCCCACATAGTTTCACAAAACTCTAGTATCTGGTCCTAATTGCTGTAAGTAAAGCACGTGTGATCTAAATGTTAATCAGATTTCTGCATTTAATGAGAGAAAAGGCAGCTATTATATGAAAAATGTTCAGGAGCTGGAGCTGTTCGTGTTCCAATCAGGTGATTGTGTATTTGAATAGTATTTCCATTTAAATAGCTTTATCGCCCTGCTGATTCCTAAGCACTGAGTCAAAACAAAAACTAACAGCTAAATTGATATTATTACTAAGGAGGAATGAATAATAGGCAGTAATTCCATACCTGCTGGGAATCCTCATGGGCTATATAGGTGTAAGGGTTTGCACCAACTCTATGGAACTGTTGTATTTACAGAGGAGCATCGTGGGGATCTAATTCCGTCCCACTGAGTCCATGTTACGTTCCCGTTAAATTCTTCCTCTGCTTATTTTCCTATTGATTACCATGAAATGCTTGGTCATGCAGTGGGCTCCCTTCCCAATTCCCAGCATTTGGAGGAGCCAAGCCTTTCAAGCAGGCACACTGAAATGCGTAGAGGTCCTGCAGGACACACACTCATTTCCCCAAATCCCATTCCCAGTCAGAGCGTTTCCCGGGACATCAGCACGGCTCTATTGCTCTGGCCACCCATATCTCCTAATGCTCCTGAAAGGATTATTTCATAATCTTATCCTGTGAATGCAACAGCTGTAAGCCCAGATAAATTGCATTCCTCTAGGGAAAGTGAGTTGGGACTCGTTTTAACCACATCCCAGTGGAATTGCATCATCTATAATGTTAAATGGTATTTGGCTGGCTGTGATTGTGGTTGATTCAATGGAAGTGCCACCTTAGGATCTAGTGGCCTCTCTCTGTTTAGATAAAGCAGGCTGGTATAGGCTGATGCTGAAACCAAGCAGTGAGACTGCTTTTCAAATAGTGGTCTTTGGGAGAATGTCACAAGAAGCACATTTTATTTTAGTTCTGGCTATTCTTTTCCAGCACGTGCAGCTGTCAGGTGAGGTTGGATACAGATGCAATTAGACCCTAGGAATGTTCAGAATCTCTGGTTCTTTCAGGCTACACTTGGCAGCTTCACAGATGGTAAAAGCCAGATGAGGTTATATCATGATCATCAGGTCCTGCCT
This sequence comes from Climacteris rufus, assembly GCA_013398175.1. Lineage (NCBI taxonomy): Eukaryota > Metazoa > Chordata > Aves > Passeriformes > Climacteridae > Climacteris > Climacteris rufus. The sequence continues at coordinate 642,649 of VZRZ01007083.1, forward strand.
CCTGCATAGCCCAGGCCAGAAGATGTCACTCAGCAGCATTTTCATCAGACTCGATGCTTTGTGCTTGACCCAGAGTACTTTTTGCACAAATACACCCAGGCTTCTGGGAAATGATAGGGAATCTGGCCAGTCCTGCTTATCAAAAATAAAAATAAGGGAGAAAACCTGCTTTTTCTCCCAAATGGGATCCCCTAGTGTGACAGATGAGCCTAGTGGGTGGCATCCCAGCCCATGGCAGGTGGGTTGGAACTCTACATATCTATATGGTCCCTTCCAATGCAAACCATTCTGTGATTCCATGATCTGATCAGAAAATTTAATATTGGAAGGGACCCATATCAGTGAGATTCAGAACATGTGAGCTTTGGTTCCTGTGCAGAGACATGTCATCACTTGCTTTTAGCTGCTGAAGTGTTTTATAGGATATCTCATCACAGCTGCTTAAGAAGCTGCTCACATTTTAATACATCTACTTGTTAATTCTCTTTCTGTCCCGTCTCCCTCTGGACCTGCTAAGCAGAGAACTCCTGTTTGTGTGATACTTCTCTGTTCTTGATGTTTCTGTTCCAATCACCCTCTGCTTTCACATAACCATGTTCTTAAAAGTTCAGCCCCCCTGTGCATACATACAAAGTAGTTGAGCACTTGTACTGTGTTTTAGGTAGTTAATTAATAGTGGCTAAAGAGTAGGTATTTCTTCTTTAGGCTATTTCAGTTTTTCAGCAGAAGGGTGACTTTTTTTAAAAAACTTTTTTGTTTTCTAGTCAAAAATCATAGAAACTCCAAAGAAAAAGCATATGTAGAATCCCAGTTGCAGGTGATGCTCCAAGAGAATAAGTCCCTTGTATAGGGAAAAGGTCTCCAAAGACATTAAATCCTGATTCAGGGTACAATTATAGTAATTGTATGCTAAATAACTGGCTGTTTGTGAATGTTGGTTCCTTATGAAGAAAAGATTGTGTTTGAAAATGTGGTTGAATGTGTCAAAGATGAAGAAAGCACAATCAAGAATTAATCACAAATGCAGATATCAGTTAAAAGATAAATAAATACAGTGATAGGCAAATATATTTAGTGTTGGGCTGTTTTTCCCACTGGATATTAGAATTTCATGTTAGGCTTTGTAGAGAGAAACATTTGGTTTAAATGTTACAACTTAACACCTAAAAATCAATTCTTATACAGGAACTCTTTCAAAAAGTTAAATGGAAGATATTTTCCTGACATGTATGAGAGCCACGCTTTCAGCAGTTAAGACTGGAAATGTTCACTAGGAATTAAATCAATGGTGAAGTCTAGAACAGATCTGATTGCAGGTTGGAAGTCTGGGATAGATGCTTTGTTATTCTTCTGTTACTAATGATTGCTTTAGTCAAGAAAGAAATTGATTGTGTGGCCATACTGGGGAAGTGGAATTAAATGACTGAATGATTGGCTAAAAACTTCACACTACAAGACCTGCAAAGATCCTTCACACAAGAAGCAAAGAGCAAATAAAGTGTTTTGCATGATGACACTGCAAAATTCCCCAGCTGGGGGCTTTCTGCAGATCTAGCTCAGCTTATCCATGGGAGCACTAGCAGGCTCCCCTCCAGTGTCAGGCTTAGGAAAAAAACTCCCAGATTGAGTCAATAGTGCTGAATTGCATTTAGCTTTATGTTGAAGTGACAATTTTTGCATAGTTTTAATGAGCAGCAGCCCAGGGCCAGAAACTTCAGCCTGGGATGCTTCTTTCTTGCTGCCCTGGTTTGTTTTCATCCCTCTCACGTGAGAGCACCATCCTGGAGCGCATTAAGCAGCAGGACTGGCATCCATCATGTGGAGTTTATTCTGTCATCTGTCCCCAGGAAGAGAAGTGTGAGCAATGGAGTGTTTTATTTTAATAGCATTTTTGTTTGGTTGGTTTTCTTATCGTGGAAGTCTTTTCTGAGGCAGCACAAGTTGCTTTATGGTTTTTAATGCGTTGGTTGCTGTGTCCTGAAGTTAAGGCGGGGAGAATCGAGGCTTGGATCCTGCATCTGGAAGGGGTGGGTGTGAATTTTCTCCTAAGCTTTGCAGTTAATTCCACAGCCTTATGCTTGCCTTCAAGAACATCTGCCTTCTGCTTGGGTAAGCTTTAACTCGTCGTGCAGAGAGCTCCCAAAGGATGGCCCGTGGCACACACAGTCTGCAGAGTCATCCTGGAGAGCTCACAGAAAGGCTTTTCCCAGGAAGATACTGAGTCACAGATGGATTTTGGTAGGCAGCCACCAGCCTAGTGTTTTGCCTTCATCCCAGACTTTAGGGCAGTCTTTTAAATACCCTGGGCCAAGCTCATGGACTGCTGTGACAGGCAGGGACAAAGCTGTCAAAAGATGACTAAACCATTAGTATCTTCATCCAGGTCATCATTTCACATTAGTGTCCTAAAAAAACAGAGCTGGAGGGAAGCTTTTCTTACAGAAATGTGAGAGCCCATGGCCACAAGAGACCAAGTTCCTGACAGCTTGTGTCAGGAACAGCCAGCAACACACTGACCACTGGATGTGGGAATAGCTGAATGAGGTGTATTTCTCTGTGGTGATCCATTCTCTGGAACTTGGTCTGGATCCAGCTACACACTCTCCATACCTCTGTTTATCTATAAACTGATTTTTGTTTTAAATATGTACCCTTGTTGAAGTATAGATCTTCCTGGAGCCAGGTCGAAGGAAACAGCTTCACAAATGATTTGAAGTATTGTGGAGCTAAAAGGAAACAACTGGAGAGGTATCCAGGCAGAAAAATGGGAAAAGGCAGAGGACAGAAAGAAAGGAAGGGTGGAGGAGAATCTAAGTACATCCTCTTTGGTTCATAAGAAGGCTGCCAGTGCTGGAAAGCCTTGGGAATACAAAATTTCAAAGTTTATACTGCTCATCCAGAAAATGAATGTATCTGGGTTTTACGGGATTAAGCAGGAAAGTTCATTGCAACTGGATATAAAGTGGAGGGGAGGAATTCACATAGGGGAAAAGAAAAAGAACAGTAAAGGTGAAACCCCAGTTAGTTAGCATGACACTTGATCAGGAAATTACTAGATACTTTCTTATTAATAATAAAATCACCCCATAAAGGTAAAATAAAAAGAACGAACTGCAACATATAAAGAGAAGTAAGTTGTAAAGAATGTTTTCTTGCTGTTTCTAGACTGCCTTGAAGATGATGAACACAGTAATAACACAAAGATTACTGTTGGGCACAAAGTGAACTCTTAGTCAGGCACAAAAGCTCCAGCCATCCTAAACGACTGGGTCAGTAGAAATTAAATCAGCAGCGAGCCCCAGATAATATCTGATTGTGGGTTTGTGTCAGGATGGATGGTTTCTTTCTTGTTTCCTCATTATGACTGATTGCAGTCACTGCAGAAATCAATAGTCTGGCCATGGCTGGGGACTGAAACGGGGAGAGGCAGAGAAGCAGCAGCACAAGAGCTTTCGTGGAGGCTTCCCAAAGCCCAGCCCCAGCCTGCCCAGCTGCACAGGACCTTCTGCAGGGACTGAGGAAGGTGGGAAGCTCTCGGTCTCGCCTGTTCAGTCAGGCAGGCAACTTTTATTTCTTTGTATATTCTCATGTCAGAATCCCAAATACTTCTTCATGGCACTGGAATTCCTCCCTGGGCTTCATTTGAAGTGTGTGCAAATCCAGCTGGGTGGAGGGAAGTGCTCCTTGGAGAATCTTCAACCCAAAGCTTGCTGCAAAGTTCTTTTTGGTGCTGTAGTAAACTGAGAAAGAACCAGCTATGATTTCTACTGGGGTAAAAAAGCATCTAAAAGCTTTGAATCTGGTCTTCTCAGAGCAGTAACTCAAACAAAATAAAAGAATTTTGCTATGGCTTTCCAGTAAACTTTTAAAATACGAATTTGGATATAAATATTTAAAAAGGTTATTTCAATAAATACATGTTTGTTTTTATGTTACTATTTCATTGGTTTTATCTCTACTTGGATTTTTATATGGTGTTTGTGAACAGCAGCAAAAATGTTATATTCATTTAAAATTAATAAGTAAAATCCACTATAAATCAGGTGACTTATTGTAAATTCCTTGATCACTAGCATATGCTTTAATGGATTTTTAAATCAGGCTTTCAGTTGGTAATTCATAGATCTGCATATCCCTGAGTTCTATGGGCAGGGCTCACACATCCAGGGACCTTCCCTACCTGCTGTGCATGGTGGGGTTGGCCTGGGCAGGGAGGGAAGATACCCTGGGACCTGCCCAGGTTTGTCTCCCAAGACCTTGGGGAGTTTTGGGCCTGTGTTTTCAACTTCACTCCAATATTCAACAACTTTTGGGGTTTGTTGTGTGTGCCTTAGGCTGAGGATAAGCTGAAGCTTAATTTGTTCCAAATGATTTTCCACCCTTTTTCCTATTGTTTATTATTTATTCTGCTATAATTTATTCACAAGATTAAGTGGGTAAACAACATCACAACTACTTATAGCTGCACAGTCCAGTGAGCATAATGATGCCAGTTTTAAATGCCGAGCAGTGCTGATTAGAGCTATTACACGAATATTCATTTGTTTGCTTTACCTTTACCACTTTGCTCACATACTTCACAAATTAGGGTATTATCCTTTCCCCCCCGCCCTTACTGTTTTTGCCATCAAATGAAGGTAATTTACCATTTTTCCATTTGAATTGAAAAGCTAATTGAACTTAATGGCTTTAGAAAAATCAATAATTTCCTACTGTTATTGATATAATGAAGCACATGTAAGAGATTATCCAATAAAGACACAAACCACTTAAATGAAGAATTCAACTGCACGTTGAACTATTTAAATTCTCTGTGTGGACACTTAAGGAGAGATCCTTGCATGTGGGGAAGTAAATGTAACTCGAGTACATTGAATTTAACACAGAATCATTTGGTTTAGAAGAGTCCAACCATAACCCAGCACTGTCATGTTCTCCACTAAACCATGTCCCCAAGTGCCACATCCACGTTTTTTGGGGGCTTCCAGGGATGCTGACTCCACTGCTTCCCTGGGCAGGCTGTTCCAATGCCTGACCACCCTTCCAGTGAAGAAATTTTTCCTAATATCCAATATAAAACTCCCCTGGTGAGACTTGAGGCCGTTTCCTCTCATGCTGTCACTTGTTACCTGGCAGAAGAGACAAACCCCCACTGGGCCACAACCTCCTCTCAGGGCCTTCTAGAGAGTGAGAAGATCTTTTATTATGGCACAAACCATACAGCCAGGATTTTGTGATATTTAACATACTCTGTTTTTCATGTCTGGTTTTATAAAGTAGCAAGAATTCCTTATTGAAATATTTTTGGGGGTCAGAAATCATCCCATGAGAAGCTTCCTTGTCTTCACTGCCCTGCCATGAAAAGAGAAATGGGAGCTGGTTGGTTAGAAATGGAAAGTGTTGAGGTTTCTTCCCCCATTTAAAAAGACAGATTTATTTGGAAACTACCATTAGCTCCTGATTTTGGCAAAGGTTGAACAGTTCCTGGGAGAGTATCTGAGAAACTCCAGACAAAACACTTCTACACCTTTAAATCTGGATCAAAACCATTCAATCCCTAAATGACATTGGAAACATTAAGGCCCTTAATTTAGGGATCAGTGTAGTAGAAAGGGAATGGCAAATATGAAATTAATGACACTTAAATTACTGTTTCATTAGAACATAATTTTGCCACAGTATTTTACCGAATTTAGGATACCCAGAGATCAATAGCAATTCCCTTTATTTAAGGCTCTGGTGACGTTTACTGTGTAATTTATTTGGTTTTCTTTAAAGGAGTTGCTATTTGTGAAAATGCTTTTTGTTAAATATTAGTGGAATTAAATGAATTTTTAATTGCACTCTACATTTGTATTAGTTTGGCACTTGAAACTTCTGCATTGATTCATGTGATGAATGGATGGGGAGAATACAGGACAGAGTTTCTGCTGTATTTGCAGAACAGAAAAGGCAGACTGAAGTCAGTTCAACTCTGTGTGTTAGGGGATGAAGAGGGGACATAATGGGCTGCTTTACCTCAAAAAATAAGGAAATAATAATTTTTTTTAAAGTGCTTAATGATAAAACCTAGAAACTTTTTAATTCTTCTCCCTGAAAATTTTGGTTGGTGCCTTGGTGATGCTTTGTGAGCACCACAGTGTCCATGCTGCCTTCATTCCATGTGCCAAGATTGTCCTCCTGTGGGTCCTGGAGTTCCCCATCAGTGGGATGAGAGATGCTCCATCCCAGTACATTTACATCTAGACTGTACTGGAAAATAATCTCCATAAAGTAATCCAGTTAAACACCCCCCCCC
>VZRZ01007083.1:649044-688398 GCA_013398175.1 Climacteris rufus
CCCCGCCCCAAGGCACTAAGGGAGGATGGATGAATGGAAACACTTTAATTTAGGAGTCCCTGGTTTTGTTGCAGATACTTGGAAGATTCCAAGGAGAATTGATAACTTCATGGAAACTGCCAGTCCACAAAGCTGCATTTACAGAAGGAAATGTTGAAATAAGCTGTTGAGAGTGGGCAATAATTTCCTGAATGCTGTGTGCATCCTGCTTTGGATGTGTGGTAAAGAGGACAGCACATCCTGGGAGTGTTTTCTCAGATCACAGCTGAGGTGCTTCTTGTCCAGTGCTCCCCATAACATTTCAGGCTGACACTTACTGGCATGAAAAAAGAATAACAAAGGCCAGTTGGAACAAACCACTTCTTTTTAGCACTATAAAAATTGTGGCTATTACCTTCCCAGCATCCTCTCAGCTAATGGCCTGAAACAGGACCAATATTTGATTTCTACTTGCTGTATTTACTTTATAAATAGATACTTCATGGGTTTCATTCTTTACTGAGATTGAATTAGTGGGTTAAATAGACAGAAATATTTCTTACGATGGCATACTGATCTCTTAGCATCTTGCACTGACCTGATAACAGGCTAGCAGGAGAGTAAACTTAATTATTTTTTAAGCTGGAGACTGACAATGGAGAACACTGAATATTTCTGAAACCGAGATCTTCTGTTCTGTCATTAAAAAGCCAGGGAAATCTGAAAGGAGTGTGAATTCCAGGCACATATCACTGCCATTACTGAAGGGTTTTCAGAGAGTGGCTTATCACCTCCCTGGGTTATTTACCTGATAAACCAGAACCTTATGCTTCAAAAGCTCCAGCTGCTCAATCCCAGTGTGGTAGCCACCTCTTAGTGAGGATGAGCCCACTCTGATGGTGTTGGCAAGCAGGACATCACTGAGGCCTTTTGCTGCACTTTGCACTTCAAAACACCCTCCCAAATTCTGAGTTTCATTAAAAGCAGGAAGTGCTTGTTGTGTGAGGGGGCTTTGCTTCCCTAGTTCTGCCCTTTGAACTTGACTTCTGCAAGGGTGAAGGTGATGGAGAAGCTGAGGGGTGAGGGTCTGTGGTTTTGGCAGCATTTGAGGGGATGCAGGACACATCCCTGTGAGCTGCTGAGCCCAGGTGTGATCTCTGCCAGCCACTGGGACACAAGATTAAGATCTAATTTCAGATGGCCTTTATCAACCCCATTGTGACCAGCAGGAACTTGCAAAAGCAATAGTCTTTGTATTGGTGTTTGCCACCCAAAAGCTGCTGCTGTCCCTGGGGAGGTTGTGTGAGGGGTTCCTGTATCCTTTGAGCATCCTTTGCCACCAATCCCTGGCTCGCCCTGCCTGTCACCACAGCCCCCTGCTCCAATCTGCATATTAATCTTGATTCTAAACCATCCTGCAGACGCTGCATGCAAATGTACTGAGTGATTCAAATTGGTTTTCTCTGTTTGTAAATGTAGTGTTCTGTGACTGCTCAGGGGCACTTGGAACATATGCTCCTTGATATCTGACATTTTTCAGAATTCCAAGCAAGGGAGGAGGTTTGCAGCGTAGGCATGTGTGGCCTGTTGTGCTGCTGGTCCTGCTTGAGAGGACACATCCATGAGGGAAAGGGTTTCTTTCTGGATGTCTGTATATGTGGGGGGGAATGATGAGTGTCTGTGGATTAAGCAGCACAGCCCTCCCCTATTCCCAGAAACTCAGTTACAGCAGTGTCTGTTATTCAGGAGGTTTGCATGAAAATTGCATTACTTATCTCCCTGCCTTAGATTGGCTCTGCAGAGCCAGGCTCTCTGTGGGCTGGTGATCCAGAAGGGAGAGCCTGGATGCTGCTCTCAGCCTCAAGCTGGGGCCACCAGCCCTGGGAAAGGGGCTGTGGAGCAGGGAAGGCACAGGAGAGCTTTTTGCTGCCCCTTTCCACACCAAACCCCGCATTTTCCTGACCTCCACGTGTTCCTTACTGCTCGTGATGAGAATTCTCAGTCTCTCCTTGGGCAGTGACCCCTGAAGGCCGTTTAGTGGCTTGGTTTTCTGGTCTGTAAGTATGGACAGGTGGAAGTAGCTGAAACTTGTTGCTCTCACCTGAGTGTCCTGCCTGTCTGCTCTCAGGTGAGGTACCCCTGGAATGCCTACAAGGCTGATGCTGAGCACGGTGGTGTTTTCACATCAGCCCTAATGGGCCCAGCTGCAAACTGGGAGAGATGAGGAGGGGGTGATGTGCTGTTTGGCCACCTCACTGCAGGGATGGTCCCCCGTGGAAAAATAGCCTTGAGTCATCCAGCTTGAATCACCTGTGTTTGCAAGGCAGCGCCGCTTGATTTCTCTGGATGAGGAAGCTGAGGTGCTGAAGGGATGCTGCATCTCCTGCTGGGTTTCCAGGTGCAATCCCCACCTTGAGGGTGAGGTTTGCGGGCAGCAGCCCAGGTTATGTGGCCAGAAATCACCATGGTGTGTCCACTGAGAAGCTGCACTGTCTGTGGTGCTTCCGGGACACAGTGATGCTCCCTGGGATCCAGAGACACTGTCCAGAGAGTTCCAGGGCTCCAGAGACACACAGCCCTGTTCCTTGGATGCCTGGCTGCACCACAGGACTTCAGCACGCATTTCAGCAGTAATTCCTTGCGCTGAAGGGGAATAAGCACTCTAACAGTTTGCTACGATAATTAAAATTCATGTTATCCTCCACGAAGCTCAGACAAGTCTCTGTTGTCAGCACCTCCAGAGGTCCTGGTTTAGCTCCTTCTGGTTCACTTAATGATATAACAGTGAGAAGGAGAGATATTCCTTTTATTGTTGATGTGCAAGGTTTAGAATTAAATGTCTCTGCTGGTTGCTGGGTACTTTCTGCTACTGCCAACCCTGTGAACTCTTTAAACATATGCTAATGAGCCTGACTTGCTCCCATTCCTTCTGTATAATCCATGAAGGAAGAAAAGTCAATCTTACTTGTACTGCCTAATGGCCTCTATATGTTGTAGTTAGCACAAAACCACTGTGAAGTGATGGAGATCTAGAGTTAAACGCATGAATTAAGCAGAACCTCTCTGACCACACTCCATTAGAAGAGAAACTGTCTCTAGGGAGACAAAACAAGATTTCTCTTTATATACACATTGTAAGAGTCACCCACTGATCCTTCAGGCTTTTTGAAACATTACTGGCACCCTAGTGATGTGGACAGAATATAATTTATCAATATTGCTACAACTTCCTACCTAAGATGTTGCTGGAATACTGATGTGCTACAGCATAATGAGGTTGGAGGGAGTATGTATGTTGTCCATAGCATTGCTTTCTCTCATGCACCTGACTCCTTAGCCCTGATGGAAGGGAAAAGGGATTATGTGTATTTTAACAGTCTGTATTGCTTTTTAATTTTAACATTGCTTTTAAATACCTGCATGCAGTTTTCAGGATTGGCCAGCAGCTGTTTGTGTGTAATTTGTTTAGAAAATAAAGGGGGAAAGTTGTCCAGCAAAGCTCCTGTGATGGATTAATGCAAGGGAATTAGTGGTAAAACCTGATGCAATGGCACTGGGCTGGTGGGGCTCAGCCACAGGGCATGAAACTCTGCCACAGCTCTTTCAAGCAGAATCTGTTCATCTGGAGCAGCAGGAATAAAGCAGTCCCCGTACAGGACTGCCCCCACTCCAGCACTGTGATGCTATTCCTTGTGAGGTTATGATTGATTACAGCATCTTATACAGTCATTGGGCAAAAATAAGAGACTAACAGACCTCGTTTCCTGCTTCATGATCCTGCAGCTCCATTCAAAACGCTGCTGCTGTGATCAGCTTCTCACCTGAAGTGTTTGATGAGTACCTGGGCATCTCTGCTGCCTTGGACACAACATCCTAATCTCAGCTTTTAATGCTATTGACAATTTATTTCTCATGGTGTATCTTTCTGTGGACGAAGAGATACCATATAAGACTCTGGAACTACTATTTGCATGCAGAAATTGTGTATTATGGGATGGAATGGGGTTGTACAAATTTTAGGAGTTATTTGGCTGACATCCTGTTGGCATCCCTCCCTTGCATGAGCTTTCAAGAAAGGGTCTGCTGTCACCTGTGCTCTTTAGCAGGGTTTGGTGCCAGTACCAAAAACTCTAATGGCTATTTGGAATGAAAAACTTCAAAGAATAAAAGTAAAGAGAGTGTAACACCAGAGAATATTTATTTTTCCAAGAAATCCATAGGAGTTAGTTCTGTCACAGTGATTTGGGCAGACACATTTCTTTCTGTCTCTCTTTCAAATTTCCCAGGAGTGTTCTCAGAGGGACCTCCCATCTCCCACAGGACACATTAGGATATTTCAGCCCTTCTAATAAATTATTTAGAAGAAATCTCTTAATCTATAGTGAGAATCCTATTAGACATTGTTTGTCTTCTGTATTCCTAAGCATGAGAACAGTTCTGCACGACCGTCACCCCAGGAGGTAACTTTGCAAATCCCCATGGCTTGAACTTGCAGATGGTCACAGAGGAAGGATTTTTTTGTGGTACTTCACTTTGGGTGCTCAGTCACTCTAATGCAGTGAATGTGTTTGTTCTGCAAAGCCACAGGCTTTGCTTTAGCTCTGTAATATTGCCACATTTCTGGGTTTCTCTCTGATATTTATTCTTCGTGCTCTGCTCTCCCCCATGGTGTGTTGGTTTGACGCAAGTTCTTAATGGAATAGCAATTGCTTTGGGAAATGTGGTGCCTATCAGCTGTCTGATCACGACTACCCGTTTATGGAATTAGACTGTATCAGTGGAAAGGCTCCATGAAGAAAATTTGCTTCATAAAATTCATCTTGCATATCATGCCTCTCTTTGTGCCTGGTGTTCAGAAGCTCACTGTTCTGTTCCCATAATCTACTAAATAATAACAGTTAGCACTTGCATCTGCAAATCAGTACACAGGCTCTCACTCCCAACTGTAATGAAAGTTTGTTATTGTATGAAACAGGAACTTTCATGTCTATAACCGATTGTTGCATTCGGTATTTCTGTCAAATTTGACGACAGCCACCTCCCGAAGCTTTAACAAAAGGCACAAATTCCCCCGGTGCTTCTGGCAATTACACATTAGTCTTTGTGGAGACAGAAGATTACTTGCTGATTCCTGTTTGCTGATTCCATTATGTATGTATGCTCCAGTACATAATGGCTTGTTAATCCCTTAAAACAGCATGGCTAGAAATATTATTTCAAAACTGTATTTTGGTTCAATTAAAGAAAAAATCCATCAAAAATGATGAATTCCATAGAGTCTCTTATAACCACTGGGGTTTTGAAGATGATCACTATCAGGGAACTTATCATTATGGTGGCTGGACTGTGTGTGATGTGGTGAACTGTTTCCTTTTGAAGATATTAATTTTCCTGCCATCAATTTGACGCGATGTGCTTGCAGTCAAGCTGGGCAAGAGTAATAGTGCTGATGAAGACAGCTCGGTGTGTTATTGTGCTCTAAAATAATTCTGTTAGGATCCAGTCTCTTTCCCGAGATGAATTCCTGTTTTCTCTTGGCAGCTTTTGTGATCACTCAGCTGCAAGGCTCATCCACAGCCCTGTCCCCATGGAGAGCTGTGGGCTGGTTTGCACTTATTGAAGTCAGGTTTTACACCCTCATTAGGTGATGCCTTGGCCTTGCCTGCAAAAACTGCAGTGCTGTATAATGCCACGAGAAATGGGATTAGGACCTGGAAAACAGAATGGGATAAAATGTTTGGCCTCATCTTGCTTTGTCCTTCCATGCAAACCTCACCCTGCTGAGCTACTGTCCTACCCTGCACTGCTGTGTGCAGCTCTCAGGTCCATGCTTTGGAGTTACCTCAGCAAGCCAAAGGCATTCCTTATGGAAAAATGGGCACAGCAGTCACTGAGCAGCCCTGCATTGCTTCCCTTGAACCTCTTTTGCTTCCCTTGAACCTCTTTTGCATCCCTTGTACCCAGGCTCCACACGGCAATGGCAGTGAGAGGTCAGGGCTTGCTGCTGCCACTGTGGGTCTGAAGGGGCAGAGCAGCAGGATGTCCCACTCCAATTCCCTCCCTGCTTCTGGGATGCTGTCCCTACAAGCTTTAATAGACACTCCTTTCCCTGCAGAGCTCGTGATCCAATAGAAAAGATGGAGACTGTGAGAGAGAGTGTAATAATATCCATCTTTCTCAGATGGGGAAAAGAGGCACAAAGATTGAGCACAAGGTTGCAGAGGAAGTCTGTGGCAGGACCAGGAATTGCATTCGCTCTCCCAGGTCTTCGTCCAGTGCTTTAATCACAAAACCTGCCTTCACCTTTGTGCTTTTCTGTTATTTAATCAGCTGAGAAAAAAATGCAAATTGATTTAATTAAAGGAGACAGCAAATTTCTAATTTCAGACTGGATCATTCTATGGTTATGGAAATTTTGAGGAAAGGAGAGAATAAGCAACTGTAATTTTTCTTTTCTTGACAGATGTATTTTCATTTCCACAGCTGTGCAAAAATTATATTTATATGTTTTGTGACATCTAATTTTAGCCTAGAAGCAGATCCAATGTTGGGTTACCAAGAGGTGTCATTTTCTGGCTTGCAGAATAATCTTCCTTCTGGCAAAAAATCGGTCATGTTCCTTCCCACAGACATGGTTTCTTCCTTTTAAGTGTCTTTCAAAATTATTTTATACTCAACGAAGCAAATCCTCCAAAGGCTTCATTATTCTGATGGCAGCATCATCTGATTGAAATATTCAATCATTAAGTCCTTTGGAGAATTTTAGCAGTTTCCACTCGGGATGTTGCAGGCTTGGATCCATGTGTGTTCCCGAGGTTTTGAGGAACTGGTGTAGGAAATTCAGATCATTTCAGATGCACAGAGTTCATTGGGGAGGTAGATGTTAATGTTTGCTCTGGCTGTTGAGTAGAATACATTAAATCATCCCTTTCTGATGTGAAAAACACAAATGCGGCTTCTTTGGGCCCTGGTCAGCAAAGCGTTTAAGCCCATGCTTAGATTTAAGCATGTGAGTGTTGTCTGGGTGTGTTTCTGCCACTCATTACCAGTAATCCAAAGGCTAATGCAATAAGGTGTCACTCATCACATCCGACTGCTGGGGACATCCTCAGGACAGGCCTTGTTTCCCAGTGCAAGGAAAATATAGCGTCATCAGTGTGTGCTGCCTTGATTCTCCCTGTGAGTGCTCTCCAGTGATCCCCTCCTTTCAGCTTGGTTTCCTTTCCCTTACATCCCCACATTGCTGGGAAGCCTTTATTCTTCTTCCTTGGTCACTGAAAAAATATCTTTAAATAATTCCGAAAAAAAAATCTGGGTTTGTCCTGTTCAGCGAGTTCCAGAGCGGTGGTTTCAGAGCTTTCTGAAGGGCTGTGACAGCTCTTTGTCCCTCACTACCTCCCTCCCCCTTCCCTCACATCCCCTGCAGGACAGATGAGAGATTCTGGCACCCACCTTGGCAGGAGGAGCTCCCCAGGCTGACGTTGCCACCTCTGAACTGCCGTGGCGCTGAGGACTCCGTGGTGAGGATGTTCTGCTTGTTTCAGCCTCCCTCACATTAGGTTCTATGAACTTTAATGAACAGTAAGTAATAAATTTGCTGAAGAAATTGGGTTAGCCTGTGATTAACATTCAGAGTGATGCAGATGAGTGTACCAATGATGGAAACATGTGCTTACATCACGATGAAATGCAGATGAGAGGCCCTGGAGCAAGCCCAAGGATGTGGGCCAGCACAGTTTCATCTCTGTCAGCTTCAATCTGATCTCAAGTGCCACTGCTACCGGCCTGCAGAAGGAACCTCAAACCAGACCTCAACACAACTTTTGTTTTCTGTTAGAGGCTGTTAAAACATTCCTTTACAACAAAGCTCCATACATAAAAACTCAAGTCGCTGCCTCTATAAAACAATATTTCTAGCAGTAGGGAAGAGAGGGGGAAATGGTTGGAAGGTGCCTCTTGGTTTGGTTTAGCTTTTATAACACGCTGCTTTACTGAGCAGTCGTTTTAGTCAATTGAAACCCAGCTGAGCCCATCGTCTTCTGTCACAGCGTCATTGTACGGAACAGAGGGAAAAATCCCCCCCACCTCCCTTTTAAATGAAGTGCAAAGTAAAACTAGAAAGGGAAGGAATAAATCAATTTTAAGTGGTAATCTATGAAGTTGGACAGAAAATGATGAGAAATGAAGCAACTGGTCATAGGAAATTGACCTTGAAAATGGTGTTTATCTGGCGGCCGCAGTGGCAAAGCCCCGCTGCTGCTGTGGGCCGGTGCCTGACGGGGAATTTAAATCAGGGTTTCTTTGCTTTGAATCTCAGTTGGGTTTTGGGAGAGTTTCTTTCAAGACTGTGCTCTCTGACAGTTGTGCTGCTCGGCAGCATCTGCCAGGCGGGATTTGTTCCTTTGTGGCAGTCTCGTATTTTGCTCTGTTGCTTGAAAGGCTGCGCCAGGTTGGGAGTGGTGATTGTCGGAGAAGGGTCAGAAGAATCGCTGTGGTTATGTAACAGATACATATGTCAGGGAGAGAGATGGTATTTTTACCTGGCTTTTAATTTCCATACAAATAAACACATTAAAGCAAGCAAAAGGACAAATGAGTAATACATGTCACCTCTGCTATTTTAAACTGTAACACCTACTTAGACCAGAAGGATGGCTATTGCAGTATTATTTACATCTTATTTACAATGAAGGTACAGCAGGATGTGGGAGGTGGAATATATTCAGTTTTCACTGAAATTTCTCCAGCAGTAAACAATTGATAGAGTATTTCCATGGTTTTTTTCTTCTGGGGCGGGTGGTCAGGGGTCTGTCAGACTAACTAAATGCTTTTTGGACCATCTTTTTCTGACTTTTTTATGTACATCAGCTGCGTCCATAAGGGATCCATATGCAACTCCTTGAGGTGGGACATCTGCTCTCAGCACCTACTTACTGGGTGTCTAATTTCCAATGAAAACATGAAGGTATAAGTAGCCATGTGCTGTGCCTTGGAGAATTTTTGGTCTTGGTGGCCAGAAAAATAACCTGCTATTAACCCATAAACTTTATTGAAACATCAGAAGTCTTTGTGCCAGTCCAAACCACACCAGTGGCCTCTCTGGTTTACTCATGTGGTTCACACATTCACTGACATCCTGTGCCAGCACAGATTCTGTGTCTGCAGAAGGCAGACAGCAAACACAGGCAGGACCTTTGTGGGGATGCCCAGAGGTGAGACCAGGATCAAGCCCTCAAGTGCCCTGTATTGTATCTGGTGACTTGTCACAGGCTTTGCCTTACACCTGAGAATTGACTTACACCTGATCTTCTCAGAAACCTGAGGAATTGCTCATATTGGCCATTAAATGAGGTGGTCCAGGCAATATCTTCAAGTAGCAGTGGCTGCTGCTTGTATGGCAGCATCCACTTCCTGGGAACCTAAAGGCTTTTTTTCCTGGATGGGACCATGTTGGGTCTGGAGATGCTTCAGCTCTGAACTGAAGGTGTTTCCCTTGGCTGGGAACTCTTTCTGATCCATTCAGTCTGGAATAGGAACTGGGATGAGCATCCAGAGCAGGCAAAGGGGAACAAAGGGAGAGAATTGGGAAACAGGGAGGCAGTGGAGCTGTGGGAGGAGAGGAGGGAGCCCCACTCCCAGCACTGGGAAACCTGCAGTGATCCAGTGCCTGTGCCCTTTGGGTTGGTGGTGATACCCCGTGCCTGTGCTCTGATGGAAAGCTGACAAATAGTAAATCTGAGCAATATTTTCAGACTGTGCAAAAATTAAGGTTTTCGAAGCAAGCCTTCTCCAGATATTTAAAATTCAGCAAGCTTTTTTTGTCCTGGGTCTTGAGATGTTAATAACTTTGACTAATTGTCAACACCACCAATTACTATGACTGATACCTTATCATTTCCCACAATGAGCAATGCTAATTAAAATTGATTGTGCTGCTGTTCTGGCACAGCAGCAAGTTTCCTTTTCATTTTTTGTTTAAACATGAGCTTATTGTGCCTATTTGGTGAATTAAATAAGGAAAGCTCATTATTCTGATGTTTATTTTTGAGCAGGGGTTTTAAACCACATTGGAAGCCTGTTACAAGTGTCAAAGAAATAGAAGAACTTGAATGAATTGTATTTTTTGGAGTACCAAAACATACACCTAATAATAATATTTAGCACTTTTATACCACCGTGCTTTTTACATTATCACATTTCTGCACAACTGTTACCACTTCTATTATCTCTGTAAGGTGGGCAAACACTGTTATTGCTGTTTCATAGACACTGCAGCAGAGATGGCAGAGCTTTGATTCCCTAATAGCAGAGCACTTGAAGCTATTCACTTCAATTAGGTTACAGATCCCAGTCGTACAGCACTCTGAGCTGCCTAAGTTATGATTTGCAAGACTGGCTTGCTTGAATTTTATCCAAACTTGGCCTTTTATTTCTCACTTATTTTTTTAAAAAGCATGATTATTTATTTCTCCCAAAGGTAGGATCAAGAATTCCTTGCTGCTGGTCTGCCCTATGCTGGCTGCTCCAGTAAATGTGGATTCCACCCACGCAGGGCACAGCCATGGGGGAGGGATGGAGTTGTACAGCTTTGTATCCTTCTTTTTTGAATCTTGGTTTCATCAGCTGAGGCTCCTCGTGTCAGGAAGGGCTGTTCTTTATTGAATAGATGGCTGGATAAAAGCATGGAACTCTGAAATTCCTGTTTTCTGTCTCCTGTTGTACTCTGAATTTAGCTGTTGTTTTATGTGAACTTTTCCATGGGGAATATTTATGGGATGTGCTATGTACCTGGGTTTTTAAACTATTCTGCTGGTATCTTCTTCTTAAGTGGCCAATTGCAGTTAATAGCACAAGTCTGTGACCTTATCCTGCTGGAGATTGATTTAATCTGAACAATTCGTTCTTTCCATGATCAATATGAAATGAGTTAATATGTAATGGATATAAATGCATGGAATTGCCTGAGATATTCCTTACTTCCTCCCACTTAGTCCACAAAACGAGTCAACAACTTCATGGTAGTTATTAAAAAATCTTTTCAAGAATTCTACATGTTGCACTTCTTCATAAACACGATCTCCCTTTGGTCTTGACAGAAAGGGAATCCATATTTGCTTGCCTGATGCCTTGTATGAGCAGTTATAGAGGAGTGTGTTAATCAAAAAAAGTTTCCTATTTATTGGGAAAAAAAACTGTGAAAAGTCTGGCACTTAAAAGCAAGATAAAAATATGTATATTTCAGAAACACCCATAGCAAAAATTATATCTGAAAAGTAAATAGTTCAGTCCTGAACATTATTTTATGATTATTTACAGCTACATGACTTTCCCTTGTGCATTGATTTCTTCTGATCCTGATATGACTTTGGAGCAACCTTGGAAATCTGTAGAACAGCTTGTGCCATAGTGCCATGGCTGACCCCAGTGTTTTTTGCTCAAAACAAGGAGACCTGGCCAGGCAGGCCTCGTGCTGTCCTTCACGGTGCTCTCCTGAGCAGGTCACCCAGGTTGGTGTGTTTGTGTTGGGAAAGTGCTGGAGGACAGTGCTGGAGAAGAGCCAAGTGTCCCCTGATGCAGCGAGGGGACTGAGGGGTGTGTTGGGGTGACCCCAAGGACCCCATGAGCAGGAGGTGATGCTGCCATGAGCAGGGGAAGCTGTGAAATAACACGGTGCCAAGTGTGTCTTCCTGAAGCACACTGGACCTGATTCTCCTCTCATCTCTGTTGATGTCTCTCCATGGACTAGGCTGGAGGTGCTCACAATTTATGCTGTAGAAAATCAGAGAGGAATCATGGCTGAGTGACTCCCTCGCTGTAACAAGCTGTACGTGGAGGCAGAAGTTTTTGCTTTCTTCTCTATTTTCAAATGTCCCCTGGAGTTTTGTTGTGAAAAGTCAGTTATGAAAATTGAGAGTGTGAGGGGGGGAATATGTCATTTGGGTTGTGATTTGCTGTTAATTAAACTTCAGTGTGACACATCCTTTATGTCTGGGGATTCCAGAGTCTCATCTCAGTGGCCTGGTAGAACAGAGGAGCATCTCCATCGAGATCAATGCTCATTATTATTTTCCTCATTATCATCATGATCCTCATCAGTATTTGTTCTACAACACTGGCTGTGGAACAGAAGCACAGGCAGAGATGACCTTCGCTCCTGTTCAAAACCTTTCAATTCTAACAGATCAGAGACTCAGAGGCTGGGGAGGGGAAAGTGACAGTGAACTGACAGAGAATTAGATCGAACTACTCTGAAGTCAAAATCAGCCACCTCAAGCACAGCAAGCATTTGATGGTGTGACCACCTTGTTTATCTGCTTGACCTCTTGTAAAATCTGCAAAAAGAACCACAGAAAAAGAGGTGTTCCTTCAACTTTGGGACCTGGACCTTTCTGCTTCAAGTGTTTAAAATCAGTTCTTTTGGAAGGTCTGGGACAGAAAAGATGCTTGCCAACCTGACAGCTCGTTGCTTCTGGTTTGAGATGGAGGAGGAGGTGTGTGATTTCTCAGTCATGTTCCGACAACCAACTGATAATCCTCCAACCATCCCTTCAGTGCTGGTAGTTTCCATTCCTGCTGGTGGAAAGTCATCTGGGGGTCACAAAGTGGATGGTGTTGTTAACGCTCTCACATGGAAATGGTGGGATACAAACAGATTGGACTTGGGGACAGTTATTTTCATTTATTGCCAAATGGAGTAGGATGGTGAGAAACAAAGACAAAAACGAATACATCTCCTCCTACTTCTTCTCAGTCACAAGTCCACTCCTTCATGCCCAACTCCTCTACCTCCTCCCTGCCCAGCAATGCTGAGTGGTTGGGAAATTGTGGTCAGGCTGTAACAGACTCTCCATGAGCCATGATTCCTTCAGGAAGTATCCTGCTGCTCTGGTGTGGGGTCTTCAAAATCTTCATAGGGATATCTGCTCTGGTGGGATCCTCTCTCTGGGCTGCAGGGAAATTGTTGCTCCACTGTGTTGTAGGAACTTTGTCACCACAGCTGGAGGCACCAGGGCTCCCAGGTGCAGAAGGAAGCAACTTCTTGCAGCGAGGTTTGCAGCTGGCAGTGGAGAGGACCTGTGCTGGGTTTGTGGATCCACAAGGCAAAGGGGTGCTTTTGATGCATTTTCCTGACAATTCCAAAAATCCACCTGTGCCTCGAGTCCATCAGGTGGTACCTGGGGGCTTCCCTATTGGGAGTCATGTTAAGTTGCAAACGTTTTGTAGGTTCAGCTTTTTTTGTTTAAATATTTCTGTAAGGGATTAGCTGTATTTCAGAATATCTAAGTATAGATAGATTTGGTTTATCAAAGAGAGGACGGTGCTAATTTATTGCAGAAGGCAAACAGTATGTTTATTTTTTTTCTTCTCAAAAAAGAGAAGGTTGCATTCAAATTACACAATCAATGCATCACTAAAAAAAGTGAAAAATACCAAATTTCTTCCTCCCCTTCCTCTCCAAGTGTTGAGGATCTGCTCAGCTTCACCCCAATCCTCATTTTTGCTGCATTAGTGGGTGCTCCCCACTTTCAGCCCTCTACCCCTGTATGCTTGTCAGGCTGCTCCAGGAACCTGTTTTGGGAGATGTTTTTGTTGCACCAAAGGGTTTCACACATCAGTATCAGGAGGTGAAATCGTGTCATATTGAAATGTTTGCTCTCTATAAGAAGAGATTTGGGGCTGTTAGGGACCCAGAGAGGTAAGAAGCTGCTCCCTCTCATGTGAGTGTTGTGACCTGGTGTGTGTTTGTGTAGCACGTGGGTTAATGGGCTGTGGCTCAGCTTTCCTGGAAATCACCCGTGACCGGAGCACTGCAGTGGTGTTTGACCCCTCCTGGCCCTGAACCCCAAAGGGGGTTCACCCTTTGGGTGAGGTCTCTGCTGCTCTTTGCAGCCAGCTGCAAGCCTAAAGCTTTCTATGCATTGGGAATGACTGCTGGGGAGAGGATGCACAAAATACTTCCCTCCTGGGAAAGCCCTTTACAGCAATAGGTATTTTTTAGCATTATGGATTTTCTGAATGCATTTTGTTGAAAGGCAGTGGGACTGCCAAGGTGCATCTGGATGTGCTGAGCAGCTGCTGGCACCCCAAGCTGGGTGTTAGGGTGGCTAGGGAGTTGGTAGAGGGTAATTTGGATAATTTGCCCCTCTGAAGCATAGCACAGCTTATCAGCACAGTCCCTCCAGCATCGGCAGTGCACAGACATTCATCTAAATGGATCAGGAACAGCCTCTGCTGACCAGAATTATGGGAAAGCTGTGCTTTGTGCATGACAAATAGCAGGATGTTGCATATTTTTCATTATTAGCTCTGAATCCATACAATTATGGGTAAAAAGGAAAATAATATTTATTTATCCGTGAAGTCTAATGATTAAATAATAGCCAAGGAAAATATTGATCCCTCCCTTGACCACCCTCTCCAGTGGAAGGTGTCCTTGCCCATGGCAGGGGGATTGGAACTAAATGATCTTTAAGGTTCCTTCCAACCCAAATCATTGTGTGATTTTGTGATAAAATAGGAATTTTCCTTGTTTCACCAGTTTGCATGTACTGGAGTTGGCAGTACCTCTTGTATGAACATCAGCTCCACTGTCCTGTTCCTTCCACCAAAACTCATCTTTTTCTCTTCTGGTGGGTGATGAGGATTGTGTGTACTTAGTGGATAGAAAGGACAAGATGGCTTTTTGTGACATCAGGAAGAAAACGATCCAGAGAGTTACAGACCACTAAGCCTTTCATTTGTACCTCATAAACTGGTTCAAATGATAAAGAAAAAAAAAAAAAAGAAAACATTTGGGAGATGCTGATAAGATCAGGCTTATCCAGTAGAAAGGTAGTGTAGGATATGGCTGGAAGTGATAGGAAAAGCCCAGGCTTGATGACCCAGCAGGTCATTTACAGTCTTTCACTCTTAATCTCTCAGAAGTCTTTGAACTTGTGAATACGAAAGGAAGAGAGAGGAACTGGCTTATCTCATTTATTTACAGTACTGAAAGGTCTTTGCAAGGCCTCTCGTAGAAAACAGTCAGAAAGACAAGGTAGGTGGGTGAAAGGGAAAGCAAAGTCTGGAATCAAAACCTGAAGCGAAGATGAGGTGTAACTGAGCAATTTTCACCGTTGCAGAAGGTTAAACCAGGGGTTCCTTGTGTGTTCCTATGTCCTGTATCAGCTCTTTGATTTGGGATGGAGAAGAAGTGGAAGAGCACCAGGTTTGTGGGTAGCAAAAAGCCACTGAGGTCTGTCAGGTCCAGGGAAGGCAGGGAGGGAGGTCAGGACAATCTAAATAGTAAATACATGACATAACCTTCAAAAACTGTTCATTGCTAATGTGTGGCTTTTGCCCAGCCTGTGGTTTCAATTTGAATGTGGTGTGGCCAAACTGCAAACACCGGTCTGTGGTTCTGCAGCCCAGGGAGGAGGAGATCTTGTTAAGGCTGCAAATGGGGAGGAGATGCCTTCTCCCTGAGCACCCCTGCAGCAGGGTCTGCAGTTCAGGACCAGCTGTGCCTTTTCAGAAACACAGAAGGGTTGGACAAACACATACACAGAGTTATCTAAAAGGCCAGCAGGGGTAGTCAGCAGCGGAGCCAGTCTCATTAGTGAAGGAACCCAAATTAAGAGGCTTCATGTAACACTACTGGGATTTAAGTTCGATTTTTCTCCTTCCATTTAGACACTGCATTTGTTTCTTTTCAATAGCCATGCCTGTCTCTCTGTCCTAAACAGAAATTTTGAGTAAGGGTTACACAAATATCATTTGTTTGCATTCCCTGCTGCTTTGACTGTCACAGCTGAGTGTGTTCCCTGCACCACTGATTTAAAAGACCGCCCCACCTCTGAATTGATGGATCCTCCTGCCTCCCTTCCATTCCTTCCCATCCCTCTGCCTTTTCCTGCCACTTTTTAAGCTGGAGAAGAACCACTGGATCTCCCTTTGAAAGTCAGGGACTTCAGTCCTGGATGCTGCTAATGAGCAGTGAGAGTCTTTTAAGGAACTGAAATGTTGCATTGTTATGATTTGGGAAACAAAAGCTGAATAAGAACTGTAACACTTAACTATGGCATCCCACTTTATTTGCCTCTAATGCAGGCTAAGCTGCCTTACAGCAATCTTTTAAATGTAATGATTGAGACTATTATAGGAAATACTATACAAAGCAACATTTTTTTTTTTTGCAGCCTAAATAATAAGTAGGGCAAGGTTTTAAATGAGGCTAGAGTAATGAATGCTGTACAATAATTTTGATGATAAATTTCCCCGGAGGATAAAGTGGAAGAACAGAAGCAGGCTGTATTTAATCATGCAAAGTTAAAGGAATGCAGACCAACAAATATTTATAGAACTGTACGGATTTTCTAACCTTTTCTGAGATATTCTTGCCCCTTTTCACCTGGGAGACTTCGCAGAAGTTCAGGTCTTTCACTCTGTAATAATTAGGAGAAGGAATTGATCACAT
Organism: Climacteris rufus; assembly: GCA_013398175.1. Classification (NCBI taxonomy): domain Eukaryota; kingdom Metazoa; phylum Chordata; class Aves; order Passeriformes; family Climacteridae; genus Climacteris; species Climacteris rufus. The sequence goes on from VZRZ01007083.1 coordinate 665,480, forward strand.
AGGGTCAAGTGTTTCTTTGATGTAGTGCACAGAAATTCCTGCTTCCTTGCAGGCTGGAGGACTCAAACAACGAGACATTTGTTTGTCACAGCTCTTTCATTCATCAGTGAGTCTGAAAAGCTTGCTTTGAGCACATACACAGCATGGGATGACATACTCTGCAGCTGCTCTTCACCTACTACTGACCCAAGGAGACGTGTCCCCACCGCAGAGCAGGGAACTGTGCAGAGATTCTGCCTCCCAGAGCAATTGGCCTGTGTGCAAATACAGTAGGAAGAAGAGCTGTGAACTGCATTGCAGAGATGAGATCTGGGCTTCCATGTGCTGGGCAAGCTCAAAATCTTTGCCCCACGCTCCATCCCCAGGCACAGACGTGCCCTTCCCATGGATGTACCAAAGGCCATCCATCCTTCTCAAAGGTGGTGCTCCTCACTGGTGGTTCCTTCTGGGCTCTGCTATTTGTCTGGAGGACACAAGCAAGACTTCAAAAACGAGGAGACAGTAAAAAAGTCACCGACATCTGGCTGGGCACGTTCCTGGTTGTTCTGCACAGATGGTGGAAGAGTTAGGCAGTCACTCCATAAAGCATAAGGTTGGGTTGCTTTGTGCTTTTTTAAAAATAGCTGTTAAAGTAGGGTGTGTCAATGGACTTCAGCTCAGCCTATAACAGCGTTCACTCAGCAGAAGGAAAAACCTGAGGATTTCTGTTCTGCTGATCAATGCTTAAAGCATATATTGATTTCCAATTTAGGTGTTAACTTTTTAGCTCTTCGAAGTGCTCTTGATATCAATTTTCACCTTGCCTGGTGTTCATTATATGCTGAGCATTATGGCAGTGAGTGAGCTCGGATCCCATCTGGAGGGACGATTAATTCCAGTGACTTCAAGACTGCAACGTGCAAAGATTTACTTGTCTTATGTAAGCACCGTGGTAGCACCAAATATCTGTGTTCAAGGCAGTGACCTGAGAAATGCTTTCATTCTGGCCTGGCACAGGCTTCCTCCAGTTTCTTAGTCAGTGTAGTCATCTCTGAAATCATAGAATAAGCTAATAAATAGTGCTGTTTATTATGTTCATGTTGTTTCAGCATAATAATTCATAGCCAAAGAGCCCGAGGTGCCGGGCTCAGGTTGCTGGGTGGCTGGGTTTTGTTTAAGCAATAAGACACACATGACAAGCAGCGAGTCCCTGGGTGATTATGCCTCCAGTAGTGTTAGGAGGCACAAGGTCAAAAGGCTCAGTGACTTTAACTACCTGAGAAGTGCCGTGTAATCCCCTGCAAATGGGCTGTCTACAATGTCTTATGGCTGTATCAGAGAGGGAATTATTTCTTTTTAAAGGCAGACACATGAATTCCCTCTATAATTGGCACAGGGCTGACATCACTGACTGCCAATCAGAAATCCTCTTTGTCCTGGATTTTAACACCTTAATTTCAAGTTCAGGTCATCTGAACAAATGGATTTTGTTAAAATGATGTTTTATCCTCTTTGTGCTCTGAGTCCCATCTGCCTGCTTTGTGCTCTGTGTGTGTGCCTGTGTTGTGAATTGCTCTGCAGTAGCTTTTGTGTCATCATCAGGCACTAAACAGTGACTGCAAAGTCTTTGCAGGGCTGGTGGCATGGGAGCCATGGCCTGGCTTGTGGTGCCTAGAACATTATTTAGGCTCAGAGACTCCAGGGAGCAATGGGAGGGCAGACAGCCAGGTGAGCACCTTGGGATGCAGGCTGGGATTTCAAAATCAATGCCTAGCCATCAAATTCTTTCAGCCTGCATTTGTCTTTTCCTTTTTACTGGCAGACATAACCCCAAAATAATAAAATCATCTCGATTTACAGTTATTGTTGGTAAAATAAGTACACATGGGTCACAGCTTTACCAGCCTGAGCAGATGAGGAGCAGGCCACAAGGATGCTGTTTATCTCAGGGGTGCTGAAAGGATTGTAGGCAGCTGCTGCCGTTTTGGAAGGGGGAATGAGGGATCCCAGATGGGGAGATTTTCCCCCTTCCTTCTCCCCCCTTTAAGCCCCAGCAGAAGCAAAGAGAAAGGCACAACAGCCCCTTGAGCTGGTTTCACTGTCCGCCAGCCAGCAGCTGCTCCCTCAGCAGGGGAGAGGAAATCCCATGGTCCATCCCAGAGAATGTTTTTCCTTTGGGAAAATGGGAATACATGCCAGAGGTCACAGCTTCTCTGTGTCTCAGCCTATCAGTGGGTGGGACAAGGACATCTCTTTGTGGGAAGGTGCAAAACCCACGGTGGGCGGAACGCTGTGGAAGTTGCTGTTCAGTTGCAGTGGGTTTAGGGACATAGTGAGAGGAATCCTCATCCTGTTAGAAGGCAAAAATTTGACAAATAGTTTTAAAGACTTAAAATAAATCTATCTTCATAACCTGACTGCTGTGCTTTTTTCCTGAGGTATGTTATAGAGGTAATGATACTTCTACAGTGAACTCAATTAACCTTCTGCAGCCTTCTGTGTGTCAGGGAATCCTAAATCTTCTATTTTATGAGTGCATGTGCAAGATTTGAAGCAACTCTGAGCGTAGCATTAATAAAATGCCATTTTCTAATTGGTGTCCATTTGTTTGTTTTCTTTTCCAGTGAGAAAGACATGGTGGCTGTGAGTGGAATATAGTGTTCATGGTTGAAAAGAGATTTCCACACAGGAGTGAGGTATTATTATTATTATTATCATTATCATTATTATTATTATTAAGAATCTGGTGCTTGTGTGTGGATGCCTTTGGAGTTTCCATTGTTCAGTGCTGATATATAGATGGTCTTCAGCAATTTAGCTTTGGTTCTCTGTGTTGTGTTGCATAAATGGACATCCACTGCCAATAAGAATTATGTGACTCTCCTCTCTCTGATATCCAGTGCATTTTGAGTGTCCTCTAGAAGTGCTGTGGAAAAAAGGATAGGATGAAAAACCTGTGTGTTTAGGCTTCCACGGCTCAGTTTCCCTACAAATCTCCCTTCTGCTCTGTGACACATCCTAGTAGGTGCTCATTGCATCAGGAGACTCAGTAGTGTTTGCTCCTGCCTGGAGATCTTTGCATGAACACACTCTGTACAGAGCAAAATGTTTCATCTAGGAGGGAGGATGTCAGCGATAAATGAGAAAACAAGAGAAATGGATGATGGCCCATAATGCATACCCTATAATATAATCATTGTTGTTTGATAAAAGAGACACTTGGAGCAACTCTCCGTGGCCTGCTAGGTATGTCTGGATTTATTATTCAGAAAGACACAATCAAATCTCTTCATTCCGTTGACAAATGGGAGCTATTCAATTCCGTATCTGCCTCTTATTTCTAGCATATAGAGGGGTGATTTATATGCTGACTGCAGATCTTCCAAAACAGTTTTAATTAGCAGCATTGGCTATTAGAATGAGAGCCCTGTAGCTTCCCTGTCATAGGCATCCCCTTAGAACTGAACAGAAATTTTCCTCTTTGCTAGGCAAAGCTTCTCTATTTTTTTGGTAATGCCAGCAAGAAAATGCACGTGTGCTTTAGGAGCTCAGAGTTGGAACTCCTGTTTGCAGCTCTGAGGGGCAGGCAGGGGAGGACAAGGAAGAGAATGACATTTATTGCTGAGCCTTGGGGAAACAGGGCTGTTCTTGGGGCATTGACGCTAACAGCACATGGGAGCTCACAGATAGCATCAGTGGCTTGGGTTTTGAGGATAAACTAAGCACCAAACATAACGTTTTGGGATTCTGTTCTGGATTTCTTCACTTGGAGAGGATGGATCTGAGAAGGCAGGAGCCTCCTGACAGCCTGTCCTGTGGTTGGAGCAGTGAGCCCTCCTCTCAGCGTGTCCTGTGGTGGGAGTGCTCACGCCGTTGTTTTTGCTGGGAGCACTGTCTGAAGATGTAAGCAAGCATTCCCCCAGCTGTTCCTTTTTCCACAGAGCTGCTCCAGCTCGTGGGCTAATTGGTACCCCTGAGGTTCAGACAGAGCAGGCACGGCACGGGGGGCAGCTCGGCAAAGGCACCGGTTTGAGTCTCTATTATTTTCACGCATCTGAAACCAATGTGATCCCTTTGAGACCTCAGCCTATCTGTCAAACCTGAGATCAGCCAACAGGTTCAAAAGTTATTTGGGGAAGCCATGAGTGACAGAACAATTGCACAGCTCTTGTTTTTTCCTGAGAAACCAGGCTAGAAAAGCGCAGGAAACATAAAGAGTATTTTTTGTGCTTTATGCGGTGTGTGTAGCATGCAGAATGGTCTGTTGTTATGCTTCCACTGATCTTTTTTTGACATAAGCAACGCAGTCATTCTGTCTTTGCATCAAATAAGTCTTTGTACTACTTGTCACCAGCTCACAGTCTCTGTCTGTGTGTAAACTCGGTGTTTGCTACATCTCCCTGTCACAACTGTGCTGCTGCCTGCAGCTGGGTGGCTCTGCTCTGGGTGCTTTACAGTGATGCTCTGTCAGTGACATTTTCTCTGGGGAGTAGGAAAACCCCATAAAATCTGAAGTTTGAGGTTGAAAATAACATTAAAAGAGAGGACATGTGCACTGGACCTGGATGCAGATGCTTGGTGTCTCTGCCTGTCCTTCCCTTGGAGGACGTCAAAGAAAGAAGGCACAACTGAGAGAGAAGAGATTGGATGAAGTTCATCACTGCCCTGCCAGCACTGTACATTTGTGCTGCTTGGGAGACCGATGGGAAAATGAGAAATTAGGAAATGAGGACATTTAAAAATCCTGCTACAAACAAGCCTGAAATGAATGTGGTCAGAAGGAAAGAATGGAAATGATTCCTGCGGTTTGCAAATGGGAGATGACGGGCTCTGCAGCGGGGACAGCAAGACATCCATGGGTAATTCACAAATCTGGGAAAAAATCACAGTTCTTGGGCTGAATACAAGTTAGATTTTATTTTTTTTTAATCTACAGAAATTCTGTGTAGATATTTTATTTGCTTTTCTGGCTGTATTGATAAAGTACTTGGGTTAAGGAAGCTTTCAAATTATGAACATCTTTGGTCTTGTCTTTGAGCCAAGTGAGCAGTGTTTGGTGAGCTGTCTTTGGGCATTACACTAAGTGCTTTTCACTGCAATTCTAATAGAGTGTAGGGCTGAATTTGATAGTGTTACCTATTAGTGATTAGGCAGTGAAAGGCTTTCAGTGTGCCTGTACTGCAGAGTTGGCTTTGATTGATAAATTGGGCATTATGCATTTCATAATTTTTAAATTCTGCCTTGAACTAATGAGATTTCCTCTTAAAATTCCTCTTTTCCCCAACATTTTGAAAATATTGTGGAGGTGTGAATGGGAAAAGAAAAGAAACAGGAGAGAGAACAGTTTTGTTCATAAACACTTAAATATTAAATTGTGCATTAGTCAGTGGCACAGGCTGAACTCTGCTGGAGAAAGGTACTTCTAAAGTACCAAAATATTAACACTGTAATTATTGAGCATGGATAATAGTTATGAATTATGGATCAGTCAGGTTAGCAAAGTCACAGCTGCCTAGCAGGAAGGTATGAGGGGAACGTGCAGGAAAATGATTGAGGATTCCCTCTTCATGTTTTCGTAGGGTCTCCTCAGCAAAGGGAGCTCCTGCTCCTCTGCTGGTCCCAGAGAGCTGTGAAAGCTCCCTGAGGGCTGGAGCATCCCTGCCTGAGCAGCACCTGCTCTGCAACAGGACAATCTCTGTGACACCACAGCTCTTTGGTGGCCAGCCCAGCTGGGAGGCCCTCGGTGCTGAGCTTTGTTTGGCACCGTCACCAGTTGTCACCACTGGATAGTCCTGGTGTGCTCCAAGGCACAGCACCTGCAGCAGGAACTGCTGGCACCTGCAAGCCTTGTCTTCCCTGAGGAGGCTGTGGACAGTGACAGTGATGCAGGAGGGGGAAGGACCAGGGCTCTGACTTTGCTGGTGACCCACTGTCCCATCTTGAGAAAAGTACTTCCCACCAGCACCTCTCAATCCCCTCACTGTAAAAGAAGATAAAGTCATGTCCTACCTCTGCAATGGTTTTGACATCCGTGAAGAGAAAGTGCAACCTGGAAGCACTCAGAGAATATCCCGGTACCCAGTGGCTCCAACTGGAGCTTCAGCAGCAATCACTACTAGTAAATCTGTTTTTTCTCTGTGTCTGGGGGTTGGTGTGGCAGAAGGTCCTGCCCTATTCCTCTCCAGCTCTTGAGGTTAACCCACAGCTGCTCCTCTATCAGTTTTCCAGTTTGTATCTACCCAGGTTCTTGCCTTTTCTTCAGCCATACCTATTTTCTCCAGACAAACCCAGTTTTGTTTTACTTCATTTTTTAGAAGAGGGCTGTAATATATTTGAAGTGTCTGCCATAAACTTTTGAGATTCAGTGACCTTTGTTAATCAGGAAGGGGTTTTTTTTGAGGTCTGCAGGAAGAATTAATCATATGTAAACTGTTTGCTTTAAAAAGTCTCTTACTGAATTTGGGATTTCCCAGGTAGCCTTCGAAAGGTCAGAGGCTGGAGGCAGAAGCTGGGAGCAGCTGGAGAGCACTGAAGGAGGACAAACCCTCTCAGAGCAGGTTCAGAAGCAGGGAGAGACCTGTGATAACACATGGCACTGGGGAGAACCCGTTCTGTTTGAGAGGCTGGACTAAGGCCAGGAATTTGGAATACCTAAGGAAACAATACACAGAGTAGCAGCGTGCTGTGTTGTACCATGCTCACATTTGCTTGCAGTGTTCTCCTCTTTCAAAAGCAAGTTTTTGTGCTTTCAACAAAATGTTCCTTACTGGACTGGAAACCATCAGTGGCTGAAAGAAACCCTGAGAATTTTGGGTGAGTTTCCAGTCAGGTGTCGCAGTTGGCAGTGCACCACCTTTTCCCAGGCACCCAGGGGACTGGAGTTTCTAAAGAGGTTTGTCTGGTGGACCCTGCCCCAGTCAGCACTTGGTGTGACAGTTCCTGGTCAGTGATGGCAGGTGGCTTCAGAGCTGCCTGTGCAGACCCCCAAAGGGCAAGGAGGCTCTTCTCCACAGGTGGCTTTGTGTCCTGGATAAACATGTTTGATGAAGTTTAGCTTGAGGGATTTCACAGCGTAAAACCCCTTCTCTCCTCCAACCTCTGCAGCTGTGATGATGCGACATTCTAGCTCTGGGTTAGACCTGTGGAGGAAGAAGAGCTCATGGAGAAAAGGGCACTTATCAGAAGAGAGGGACAGTCATTGATACCCCAAAGGCTGCAGTGTCTTGGTGACAGGGTTCTTGCAAAGGAAGATCTTTCTCTGAATTTTAGAGAACTGTGCCAAACCCCTTAACATGGTTTTAATGCATTTTGCTGTACTGAGTGGTGGTTTTTACCTGCAAGCCCTTGTCATGCTGTGTCTCAGTAAAGCTGATTGTGGGAGATATCTCATAAATTAGGTGCAGTGCAGTGAGTCTTTGGTTTCCTACATGCAGCTCTTTTGTTCATATTACCGGGCTGCCTGTTATTACGGCTTATCCCGGCTTATCTGCCGGAGACGCGGAACAGAAAAGACGGAGTCAAAGTTGTCATGTTCAGAGCAAAGGGCGGAAGGGGGAGAACCCACCTTCGTTTAATTCTTATATACACTTTTTTAAATCACAGATCGTTGGAGAAAATTAACACTTCCGTCTCTAACTATATTGGTTACAAGAAGTGTCCGTCAAAAGGATCTGTGTCCATGGGAAAGGAATGTAAAAAGATAATTTTTACAACAACATAGCTATGTTTACAAAATCTCGTCCTTGAAACTGTTTAACAGAGAGAGCTGGCTATTTTTTAACAGCAAAAATGGGCAACATGTTCATGCCCCTTAACTCCTGCAGACGATGCAGTGGAGCCTGTTCTCAAACTTACTTGCAGATTTTTATCAAGTGTTGGAGAATAATTGAATTTCCTGTTACAGGGAAGCACATTTGGAGAGTTTCACTCACAGAAGCACACTGTGTGACAGAAAGGGGAATTTCCCAAACATCTTTGCCCGGACAGGGGAAGGACACCTTCAGCACTGGTGGAGGGAAGGAGATGCAACCCCACCAGGCACCCATTTGCAGTGTGTGCTCTTCCCTAGGGATGGATTCAGGGCCTGATTCCAGCCAGTGTTCAGAGTGACCTCTCTTTGGGATGTCTGAGAGCCCAGGGGCTTCTCCAGGCTCATCCTGCAGCAGTGAAGCATGGGCACTGCTCTTTCTCCCAATGATTAAAGAACAGAGCTTTCTCTTTGAAGAGTTCATTCCCCACAACCATTAATGGAAAAGTTATGGGCTAGAAACATTTCCATCCCATCCAGAACACACAGAAAGTCTGGATATGAATGATTTAAAGACTATGGGAAAGCATAAAGATGTTAAGGTGAATTTACTACTTTGTTCAGCACATGGATTGTGTGAGGGGTCTTCAGTATGAATTAAAGAAAGGTTCCAGTCATGAGATATTACAGTTTAATTCAGACATTAGCACAGCCAGGGAGAAGACAGTAATGTATTGCACAACCAGATAGGATTTCCATACTGGATTGCACCTGTGATCTATATGGACACTGCTGCCTCTGTCAGGAGAAATAATGGGATAGGGGATAATAGGCAGCTGTGGATGGATTTACCTGGAGCAGCTGTATCTGCCAATAGCTGGCTTATATCCCAATCCTAACTGTGAGAGTTGATTGTTACAATGTCCTACTGGATGTGAGGGAGGATGTTCTCCTGACCTTCATCAGCCTGAAGGCATTAATGAATCACATCTGCCCCTTGTTCTTGTCAACCAGCAGCAAGTTCTGTGGCACAATGTCTTTAAAAACATAGGGAATGTTTCTTAAAGGCAATTTGAAATGTGATGTTGTCAGTCGTCTGTTGCCACACTTTTGTACTGAGGAGGTGGCAACTAAAGAGCCCATGTTATCTTCATTAAATTACTCATTACTCAAGTATACCAACCCCCATCACTTTTTTTTCATCCCTTCTCCAGATTGAAGATGGTAGCAGTTTCCCTTGCCTCTTAAAATATTTGCAGGTGATACCTAGGCTTTTTACTAGTTTTTTTCCTTTTTCTTTCTTGAAGTCAGGTGTGCCAGTTTCAGTCAAGGTTGGATAAACTTCCTGGCTTGGTGCTTTAAGTGTAATTTCTGGTTTTAGTCTCTCTAAATCTTTGCTTTGACTTTTGCCCATTTCTGTTTACAGACCTGTGACTTTCCTGGAGCTTTTATTTCTCCTAGAAAACATGGGGGCAATAGAGGTGGCCAAGGGAGAGCACTGTGCCTGTGCCATGTGTGCGCCGGATGATTTGCTTCAGCCTTCTGGAGGCTTTCTTCCTCCCTGATTTTTATTTTTTTTCCCAGTTTAAGCATTTCCAGCAATGGCTCTGAAGTAATCCCAGTGCTCCTTCTCTTCCCATTTTTCAGCTGAGGAGGCTTTGCAGTGTGTGTTGCAGGGGCCATCAACCTGGGGTCTACTGCACATCAGCAGCTCCGCCGGGCTCTGCTGCTGTCTTTAGAAACAGCGTTCCCGGAGCCGTGCCGTGAGGAGCACGGAGAACAGATGGGCCAGGGAAGTACCTTGCTCTCGGTGGGTCTGGAGAATGAACTCATTATCCAGCCAGTGGTCTGTCACAGCAGCCTCATTTACCAGCGGCTGGTGTAACAAACAAAACCTGGAAAGCAGAGCCTGGCAGGGCGTGAGCGCGGCCGTGACAACCGCGGCGGTGCCGCTCAGCAAGCAGCTTGTTGGGGATGAGGGATAGGGAGGGAACCTGGAAAGGCAGACTTACAAAAAAGGTATTGAAAAGCTTCACAAAAATGACAACAAGTGCGGCTTTTGGGAATTAAAAAATGTCCCGTGGAGAGGAGCCACGTTTCAAGGCTGACTCTGCGATGAAGGTCCAATTTCCTTAGGTGGTACATCCTCCAGGTATTTCCTAAAAAAGTCATAAAGTAGTAACAAAACATGCTTAAAAAGCATGATGTTCAAATGTATAGAGGACCCAAACCTTCCAGGTTAGGTTAGACCAGACAGGTAACTGGACAGCTTTCCATCTTTCTTCTCTTCCAATGCCAACTGGGAAGCACCTCTGTGCCCCATGCGGCTCAGCATCCCATGCTGGCAGCCAGGGAGCATCCATGGGGCTGCTGAGCTCAAACCACCTGAGACGTGGAACATCTTCCTCCTTGTTCCTTGCCTGCTCATCAGCAGGGAACACACTTTGCTAGAACCAGAGTGCAGATTTGAAAAGTCAGAAGAGGTGAAACTCTGGGATTTAGCCAAAGGAATTGTCTGAAAGTCCTGAGGTTTGGCTTGGTAAAGGTTGAGGATTGCAGGAGTCCTCTGTAGCTGCTGCTTTGGTTGCTGTTAAAGATAGGAACATTTTTGGCACTGGTTACTCAGAGGAATATGAAAAATGTCAGAGCTGGAAAAGGAAAGTGCAGAGTGGGAATGCTTTTGTTTATCATAGTAAATTCCATGAGGAATGTGGGGAAAATTGTTGTCTTTGGGTTACTCTGTGGGTTTGTGCATGTGTGATTGATAGCGTGCTAATTGTATTAAGCTCCCTGCTTCAATGTTATCGTTGGGAAATCTGGCTGGAAATTATTTGACTGCCAGTATAATCCCAAGATTGATACAGGCAGAGCACTGAGTATGCACTGCTGTTGTGTGGAGTGGGGTCCTGCACCCACACGGGAGAATCTCATCAAATAAACACCTGATCAACCCCAGTGCGGGAAGAAGCGGGAGGACACTCCAGCTTTGAATTAGGCAGGATTTTGTATTTTTAAAATGCATAAAGATGCCAAAAATGTGTCCCCACAGGCTACTGCTGGGGTGTTTTATGTGAAACTAGTGGCTGGCACAGCTGGCTCGGCGCTGGTGTGTGACCTTTGCAGCAGGGGAAGAGCTGCAGGCGCACAGATGTTCCAGCGGTGCTGGCCGGGACTGCGCGCTCCCTGCCCACACGCTGTGTGCAGAGCAACCTTTGGAGCAGTGTGGCAGCCTCTCCCTCCCCACACCCTGTCCCACCTGTTGGCACTTAGGGCATGGCCCCTCAGAATGGCAGAGTTGCTGGGGAGAGCAGGACAAAAAGATACAGCAGCACTTCTGGCTGTGAAACAAGGCAAGCTGTGTGCAGCGCATAGCAAGGAAGCCAACAATTAGGACTTGCTCCAAAGCAGGAGATTTCTATCCAGAATCCATTCTGGTAATTCACCAAATTGAAGCATGTATGGAATTTCAGAGGTTTTTTTTTCTTTTTTTTTTAATGAAAGGGAGTTTCTGTCCTGAGAAAAATTAGTTGATGGTGAATTGGATTGGGTTCTCCTTCTGAGTGCTCAGCTTTATAGAGAGAATAAAATAGGGCAGAGAAGAACAAATTGACTCTGGAAACCACCTCTTACAAGCTTGGCTTCAATCCTGCCAGCCCTTGCTATAGAAATGAGCCTCCCACACACAGTTGAAGCAGTTGAAGTGGACAAGCCCCTTTGCAGAGGCAGCTGCAGAGTTTTACTGGAGGGGTTTTCAGCAGGCTGCGCTTGTGCTGCATTCCAAGGGAACATCTCCCTCCTGTCTGGCTGGGACCAGACATTTACCCCTGCACCTCATCTCTCACCCTTGTCCTCACAGCAAGAGCAGGACTGCTACCTGATCCCTTCCAACATCAGCACAGGTCAGGATGGCTTCAGCCCTTCATCCAAAACTGGAAATAAACACAGAGTAAGCTCTGACTGCAGTGTGATTCACATAACTCCATTCTGCAGGTGAGAGATGTGTCCAGATGTGAAATATAAAGCTGTGGAAACATCACTCAGCACATCAGGCTTCACTGCTTCCCTTAATGGTGTGTAGGGAATCTGCCAGGCTGGGCAGTGAGCTGGCACAGGTTAGCCTGATGTTCCTAACCTCACAAGGACCACACTGACTCCCAGCAGTAAGAAAACATAGTCATAGTTATTTTTTTTCTAATAAATCATACCTTGCAGCTATAAAATGGAGCAGTGATGTTTGAGCTGGTTCAGTTTGAGAACAGGAGAGCTGTGCAGCAGGGAGTTGGTAAGCTGCTGCACCATCAGCTGGACCATCAGCTGTTTAAGGAAGGAATAGCACTGCATCATGCAAAATATTTTGCAGGCAGGCACTTTGCAAACCCTGGAAAGTGTTTTACAGATTCTTCTGCAGAGGAAGTTGCCAGTCAGTGGCATGGTTTATTTATTTTGTTTGGTTTTCTTGGGTTATTAAACATGTTTTATTTATGGGGTGTGCTTTCTAGAGAACAGTCTGCATATATGTTCTTAAATAAAGCATGTGGCACTCAGTGGGTGCTGGGCTGTTGTTTGTGTGTGCTGGGCCATGCTGGTGCCAACAGGCAGCTCTGTGGGGTCTGCAGGAACTCTGGAGATGTGCATGGAAGTGCTCAGTGAACTGGAGAGAAGCGCTGGTGTCTCTGAGTTTGTGGAGAGAGCTCGTGTGTGGCTCCCTGTGAGCCCCACCCGTGGCTCATCCCCTGTTCCACCACAGCTCCTCACCTGCTGCAGCCCTTTCCCAGGAGATTTTCGTGGTGAATCCAGAATGACTGACTCCAGCCAGAATCCTTTTAAGCATAAGCACGGAAGGATCTTGCTAGTAACCTTGTGTCATAAAAAAGTGTGAATTTGTGTGTGTATGTGAATGTTTGCACCATCTGTTCCCTTTCCTGCAGCACAGAGTGAGATTTTTGTCTCCTTTGCTCAGCTCCAAGCAGGTACCTGTGATGCTGATGTCCCCCACGACACAGGACAGATTGCACAGGTTGTTTTTCCACTAGAACATACCAACACATGGGCACAGGTGTATCAGTGCAGTGCAGGTAGAAATCTATTCTGATAATAAACACCCTCCTGCCTTTATCTCTTCTTGTCATCCTTAATTAAATTGATATTCCTAAGATGTATTCAATTTAGGATTTGTTTTTTTTCCTACTGAGAAACCCAAGTAGAAGGAATTATGTGCATAATGGTGTGGCCAGCTGGCAGAGCTGTACAGAAATAAAATTTCTGCATTTATAGGTAGGTTTTGTCCTAGCAATCTGCAGAGCAGCCAGTGGGCAAGGAAACCCTGCTTATAAGAGCAATTTCCCATGATTATTAATGGGCTGAAAGCTGAAATCAAATATTGCTAATCCGTTGCTCACAGTGCTTTGACACCCAGCCATCACAAGGAAAGAAGTGTAGTTTGAGTTGTGCTCTGACTGTAATGGGTTTTGAGAAAACTGAGATTATCATCTAGAACAAAAGTCTCCAATTTGTGTCACAGAATGAATTTAAAACTCTTCCACTCTCCTTGGCCATGTGGGACTGCCTGTCTCCACACACCAGCTGATTTCTCTGGAGCAGGCTGTCTGCAGAAATCCCAAAGGTGTAGGTGTGGTTTGGGGCATCAGGAGCCATCTGCAGCATGACACACGTTTGGCTTCTTCTGCAAACAGCTTCTGGGGCAGAGGGGTTCATCTGCTTGGCAGTCTGTGCCATTCCAGGCAGGAAAGGCTCACACCTGGGCTGTGGTGCCTGCAAAGACCCAGCAGAATGCTGTCTTGATGGCAGGGATGTGCTTCCAAGGATACTCAGCTCTTTGGGAACATCCCTGTTTCCAGGTAATTCTGGCCTGTTGCACCCTGGGGTTGGAAGTTGCTCTTCCTCTTGGCTACACTGAGAAATCCTTAAGGACTCCCATGGTCTGATGCATCAGCACCTTGCCAGCTGGGATTTCAAATTTCCTGTCTTCCAATTGCATCACTCCCTCAGTCACTGCAGCTCCAAACAGAAGCCCAAGGGCTGTTTTATGCAATCACTGATCTAATCAGGATGCAAATAACATCCTAAAAGTATGTGTGTATAACATGGGACAAATATTCATGGATAGATGGAAACCCTTCAAATGGCAAAATTTTGTAGCTGAGGCTATTGTAATTTATTAAAATGAGCTGTAGATTTTCTGTGGCAGCTTAATTCACAGCTCCCACATCCTGGCATTTCAAATAATTTTAATCAAATAATTTAATTCAAATTATTTTAATTAATAAATTTAAGTAATTACTTTTTAGGTTTACAATTTGTTCCACAAGTTATACAGTTTGCTGAGATTACACACATTTTCTGCAGTTTTGATTTTACTACTGTATTCATTTAGCTCAGCAAATTTATAAAACTAATTAAAACAGATGTACTTTTTTGATTCAAATTGTGAATGGAAAAGAAGGATCTAATGTAAAATGACAGTTGCAGGGAAATTAAGACCAATTGCAACTCTATAGGCATTTTATAACTTAGTTTTTAAACTAAAAGCAATTATTTTTGTAGCAGATTCTTGGCATGGTTGTATTGTTTTCATGCTTTGAGATGCCAAGAGAGTGGGAGATTAGGATCAGATTCAGCAACGTACTCAAACATGTCTAACATTAGCCATGGAATTAGGCCTCACTGAATTCCTGGGATTTCTTGTTTGCTGAAGCACCTTGCTGAACCGAGATGGAGCTTTGGAGTCAGATCCCACTTCAGTCACCGAGGTTGTGCTGCCTCCCCTGTTCTTGTTAAGTCTTGTGTCACCAGGGAGTGAAAAGAATCTGCCATTCCCAGGCCATCCTGAGGCAGCACCAGGAATTTTCCTTGTCTTTGGAGTCCTCCCATCCTGCTGACAGCCGAGCTTGGTGAGGATCCAGAGAGCAGGGAACGTGTGGGGTTGTTTGAACTCGTTTGGTGACACGCCATCGCAGATTTAAACACCAATTACCGCCTTTCAAGTGACAAATCTGGAGGGGGAAGAAAAGATGATCATTTAATAAATTTCTTATGAAGGCAAATGACTCATACATAAATCAAACTGCTTCATTAAAGGGGAAAGTCAGCTGAACACGGAGGTGACAAAGGTTAACTCTACAGTCGTGACACCAACTCTCGTGTCACTTCTCCTGAGCTCTCGCGGTGAGTTGCTCTTGCAGCGGTGCCTGTCACCATCCCCAGCTCCTCTGCCAGCACTGGCATTCCTTGTGTCGCCTTTCACAGCATCAAAAGCAGTCGAAATGTTAGGAGAAATTCATAATCCTGCTTTTGACAGAGGTGGATTCAAGACTTCTGCTTTTTTTTCCCTGCGCACATCTCGTGCAAGCTGCAGCATTCCCAGTGCCTCTGTGGATCCTGGTCCTGCTGTCTTCTAGATCCTGGTAACACCTGCCTCAGCTGATGTCCTTGCAGCGCTGTGAGCCTGTGCCTTTATCTGGACTCCTATCCTGTGCCATCCGTGTGTTTTCTCCTACTGCTCCAGGACTGATCCTCGCACCCCATTCTCAGTGGTAGCTGTGGCTGCTGCCACGTGAAAGGTGTTTTCAGGACACACCTCCCACATCTGGGCACAGTCCAAGGTGTTTGTCTGACACTGTTTGGTCTGTTCCAAAGACAGCAATTTGGATTTTGGCTCGTTTCACAAGCCTCTGTGTTGTGAACACACAGAGAGAGAGTGCGGTGTGCTCTCAGGGTTGGATGAGTCAACTCAGTTGTTGTCACCTTGTTTGCAAATGCTGTGGTATTGTTTTGTGCTCTGTGCTTCGGGAGTTTGTGAACAATGATGGTGATGACAGGGCATATCAGCTGCTGTGAGAACAGAAAAAAGCACAGAAAGGTTTTTGACCACAAAAACACAAACCGGGATAATTTTTCGGTGCCTTAGGAGCTTTTAGAATTGATGAAGATGTGGTGACAAAAAATTTACACATCCTCCTGACCCCATATGGTTCTTCCCTCTGCAATTCTCTGGTCACGTGTGCAGCATTCCTCTCTCCTAATTTACTTATACCTTGGGCAGAAACAGGGCAGGCAGAGAAAGGCAGCACGAACACCAACCCACCATATGTTCTTTCTAATGATTGAGAAGAGTGCATCGCTCTCCTAACATATTCCGTGGGCCAGGGGCCTGTGGCACTACAGCTGTTGTGCTTTTATTTCCCCCAGTCTTCTCCCCTTTGCTGCTGAATTCCGCAGCCAGGAAGTTGAGGATGCTGTTGCTGTGATACGCCCTTGGAAGACATCTCCTCTTCGAGGATGCAATTGCTGCCACTTACTCCCCTCCGAGTTACACAGCCCAGTACCAGTGCCAAGTGCCAGGCAACATGGTTACGACTGGGGAATTTCATTTTTTTTTCCAAACCTCCAGCGTTAAGTACTTGTGTTCTTATCCCTGTGGCAGAATCCATGGAGTTTTGTGGATTTGGGGTTGGTCCCAGTGCACTGCTGCTTTTGCACATGGATGCCTTGAAAGTGCCTGATATCAGCAATGGGAAGAGACAGTAGAGTGGTATCATCACACTATTAGCTCACATTTTTATGAAATGGCAGGAATTCAGAGTAGAGCTCTTTTAATGTCTCATTCAAGCAGGCAGGAACATTGAAATGTATTTTATTTGAAGCCCAAGAGACACGCAGTAGCATTTATAGTGACAGTAGAAATCTGCTTGTATTCCAAACTCCTCAGGAGAAACATTGATGGCTTTATTCAAATAGTGACACTCAGAATTGCTGAATCATGTTCCCAGGGCGTCTGTCCTGAAAGAAAGTCAGTGCTGCCATCCCAGTCCTATTTCCAAGAAGCAAATAACATCTGGGGCAAATGTGTCCTCTGGTCTGTACCATGGGGAGGGGAAATGCATCAGGGTTGTCCCAGCTCCACCGTGTCTCTCTTCTCCCCCATTTTTAGTGGAAATTTCCCTGTCCATGGTAGGGGGGTCAGAACTAGGTGGTCTTTAAGGTCTCCTCCAACCCAACTCATTTTGGATTCTGTGATTTTTGGGGAGAGAAGTTGTCACTGAATAAGTCAGTGAATTTTTAACATTAGGGTGCCGGGGATGCTTAATAGCAAGCAATAAGGAGAGTTGGCCATTAAATACTTTATTAATCTGACAAACTGTTTATTTGTTATATTTTTTTGGTACAGCAGCGAATTATCTGGCAGTAGTAAAGCTTCAGGCATAGGTGACCTTGTGGTGAATCTTGGCCATTTTATTTTCCTGAGTGCTACAGGGAGGCTTGTTTCATTTTTATAGAAAAATCTGAGGTCTCTGTAGGAGTTCCACAAGAAGTAGCAAGATTCTGCTATTACATTAAATATAAGACCTGCTATGTGTTAAAATAAAGTGGAAGTTTGCATTTAACTGGCACAAGGCAGAAATTAACCTCATATTCTGAAAGAGGCACTGATGCCATGCAGAAAAGAGTCTATTTGGAGATCATTCTGCTGGTATTTTTCTCTGTTATGTCCTTTTTTTTTGGGGGGGTGGGGGAGAGGAAAACAAGCTCTCGGTGGCTGAGGAGTTCATTTTCTCCTGCTGCTGCTTTTTTCATTGAAGTCATCATAATCCTCCATTTGTGACATCAGAGTTACTGGCTAGCGAGATAATTATGATTTCACAAACTGAAGATTATGACCTTCAAATGAGGAAGGCACAGCGGGGAGGACAGATTCCTAAGCAACAGCCATCAGATATTTGTGAAATATTTGTGAAAATGTCCTTGCAGTTTAAAAAAAAATGAGGGAGAGAGGGCAGGAGGGAAACATCCAAAAAATATTATCAGCAGAATGAGTTGCCAGCCAGCATTTTTTTCCCCAAGTTTTCCATTTGGTGCCCATGATTCTCTAACCTGTCTCATTTAGCCTTAATGAACACGAGACATTTTTTTAGCATGCCATATGTGCTGTGGTCCTTAGGAAAAAAAAATGCATCCAAATAACTTATTTTTTATGTTCTGACTCTACCCAATCATAATTTACATTTTGCACAGTTTGATGCCCATCTGCAGCATCTTTACTATCAGAAAAGGTAATAAGAAAGGGAGGAAAAAAACCACAGGAATGTGTTGAACGACCGACATAAGAAAACCTGGCTGGGAGAAAATAATTTTTGTCCCTGTGTCAATAAGCAACTTGGAAAATGAGTTGAAATCCTGGCTGCAGCACTGGGGTCAGCTCCTGTATCAGCAGTGACTTGAGAAGAGGCCCAGCAGTTGTTGGTGTGACTCTGGGGAGTCTCTTGCTCTGTTAGGGGGTGGTGAGTGAGGGCTGGGGACAATGAGCAACATCCATCCTGGAAATGAGCCCTGAGTTGTGCCTCAGCTGGATCCTTATTTGTAGTTTTGGGAAAAGCTATTTAATGACCACAACCTCTCCCTTTCCAAAGCTCCTTACAGATATTCCATCCTGAAAAGGTAAAAGGCCTTGAAAGGACATCGATTCCTCTTCCATCTTCCCTGTCTTTAAAAACACTGCAATCAGGTATTTTAACCTTGGAGCTTGGCAGGAGGAGGAGGAAAGGGAGGTCCTAAATAGCCCCAGTAGCCCATGTTCAGTGTGGCTTTGGGCCTGATGGTGTCTAAGGCAGTTCCAGGAAGGTGCTGATGGATTGAGCCTCTCTGCATCCTCACGTTCTGCTGAGCACGACGTGGGGCCTCGTGCTCAACGACTGCAGCAAATGATCACAATCAATTACAGTTAGAAAACAATCAACACCTTCCAAACAAGCCTCCAACCATAGCAATCCAAATTAGTCATATTAAGCCATTGGAGGGATGTGATATGCCCAGGCCAGAAATTTGGCCTCTCTGCAGCCCCACTCTGGCTTCCCTGTGATCCCACACAGGGCAGGGTGTTGGACACAGGAGCAGGGCTCTGGTAGTATCATAGTATCCATTTTTCTTCCAAACAACTTCTAAGGTCTATTTTTTCCTTTAGTAGCCTTAGTCAGAAAATGTCTCATATCCCTCTCCTGGAATGGTACCAGTTCAGGAATGTTTCATTTTGATAACAGCAGCTGACGGGATCTATTACAGCCCAACAGGGCCTGCAGTCACTTCATCTGGGGTTGTACAAAGTCAGAATTGAAAATTGGTTGCAGCAGTCAGAGCAGCCTTTGTGCCAAGCTGCCAAGGGTTTATGACTTACAGATTCCTTAAATTCAGCAGGTGACCAAAAAAAAGCAGCATTTCTTACTTATGTGATACATAGAAGAGAAATTCCTGGCATTAACATTAACTCCCAGTGCTCCACTGGGACATGAAGAGCACTGGAAGGCAGGGGGCTGTACTGGAGGACCATGTGGTGGCTGATGCCCAGTCTGGCACATGAAATCACAGAAAGGGTTAGGTTGGGAGGAACCTCTAAAGGCCATGTAGTCCAACCCCCTACAGTGAGCTGGGACATCTTCAAGTCGATCAGGTCACCCAGAGCCTCATACAGACCCTGAATGTTTCCACAGGGATGGGGCTTCCACCTCTCTGGCAACCTGTGC
Organism: Climacteris rufus; assembly: GCA_013398175.1. NCBI lineage: Eukaryota > Metazoa > Chordata > Aves > Passeriformes > Climacteridae > Climacteris > Climacteris rufus. Next base: position 684,740 of record VZRZ01007083.1, read on the forward strand.
CCACGTCACCAAAACTTTCTCATACATAAAGTGACCTGAGTGAGGCTCTCTGTCAAGGTTTCTTGACATTGAGGATAAAAGTCAGGATTTCTCCATGGGTCAAAACCTCCTCCATGCAGCCAATGTCTGACTGTGTAAAATAGGGATGTGATATTTGTATGCAGTTCTGGGAATTAAGAATACTTCCAGTGCAGGTGATGTACGGGGGATATTCCAGAGCAATCACAGCTAATGTAACTTGGCCATGAGAATGCTGGAGCCTGGAATATCCCAACTGTTGTCATGAGGGCTGCTTTGCAAAGGAGAGGAAGCAAGCTGTCTCCATGTGGCCAATTTACACTCAGAAGTACAAATCCAATCCAAATCCTTCTGTCCCAGCTGAATCCGCAGCAAACTGCTTGTGATCAAGATACAGCCTTAATAACTATTTGTATAAAATATTTAGTGACTAATTTCTCTTTACAGATGCTTTGGGAAACACCATAAACTGCTTGCAGACAATTGAAAAATTAAAAAAAAAAGGGGGAATTATGGAATATGTTATTCAGTGCACATTATTTGACCAGCTTTAGGAAGAGCAGTGTTAAACCACGAGACAGGACCCTGCAGAGCATCTGGAGTGGCTTTGCCCAGTGGTAGAGAATCAAGGAGCAGCAGTACCATGTCAGGTAGCACAGGAACAAGTAGATGTATCAAAATGGAATTAATATGAAGTTATAGCTTGAAAACATTGTGGTTTGAGTGAGTACCAAGTGCAGAACTGAGCCACTGACCTTTCCTGAGTCTCCCTCCTATGGCTGGCACTGCTCAGAGCAATAGAGGTTACTTTTTTTTCCTAGTTAATAAACAAAACATTTGGTTTATTTTTTCAATTTCACTTCTGCTAAACACGAATCTGTGGCAGTGAACTGAAAAAACAACAGAATAAATAATACAGACAAATACATGGAGGAGTTCAATTATCATTTTCCCCCATAGAAACTGCCTTTTAACAAGTACATCTTCTGACTGACAGCTTATTAATACTAATTACATTAGATATATGCAACATAACTAGTGCAGTGGTACTTTCAATTATCTTCCCTTGTCTTCATTCCTTCCCTTGTGCTCCCATCCTCCCTTTTCATGCCCCATAACCACTACCTGGAGCTGCAGCTCAGAGCCAAAGGATCTGGCTCTCCAGGAACAAAAGCCTTTCATTTCTTACACAGGCCACAAAAAATCATGTGTGTGTTTGTGAGTCTGTGTGGGTGCTCCCCGAGGGGAACTTCCAGCCTTGGCAGTGGTGGGAAATGCCTGGAATGTTGGGGGGAATTTCCTGTGGAAGTCCTGTGAACTTCCTGCGAAAGTTCTATCATGTTTTAGCAGGACCCAATGATTTTGGAGGTTGGACTCAGTGATCCTGGAGGTCTTTTCCAACCTTAGTGATCCTGTGATTCTATTCTATGATTCCAAATTCCATTGGAGGTCCTATGAAGTTCCTGTGGATTTCCTAGGGAGGTCCCACACTGTTTGAGGCTGACATGGCCTCCAGCTCTGGTTTATACATAATTTTCACAGCTTTTCCAGAGAGCAGGGGAAATCCAGTGCTGATCCTGGGGAATTTGTGTGCTGGGTTGATCTGGGCTGGTGTTGGCTCCCCAGTACCAAAACTTTACCCCCCCAAACCCAACACAACCTGCAGCAGCTCTTTGGGAGAGCTGAGGTGGGAGCAGCACTGACTGACCAGGTCCTGGCTCAGACCAAGTCCCCAGCATTGCCTTGGCTTTGTTTTAATCCCTACTTAATGAACTCTCAATTGCTTATGCAAATCAAACCAATGGAGACACTTAAAGGTTATTTATAATTCCTGGAAACATTATGAAATCAATCATTCCAGCTTTTACAGTGTCACTTAGATCTCCAACTTTTTACATTATATTGCTATAACAGTTTATGTAAGAAGACAAATATGTTTTGATTTTTTTATATAAGCTTGCTGATTGCTAAAACATCTATGACAGTTGACGTGGAAATCAGGGAGGTTTTGATTAGGCTTTTTTGATATGTAAATGTGTGTAAATGAGTTTTATATATATTTTTAAATTTTTTTAGAGTTCTATTTAAAGAGCAGGCAATAGTATCCCATAGCAATTAAAGTAAGAGCCTGAGAGGAATGTTCATGTGAGACTGACTTTGAGATGTCCTGAATGGTGCTGGAAGGCAATGTAGGGATAACTAGGATCACCACAGCCTTGAGATTTATTTCAGTAGTATTTTTCTGTGGAGTGCATTTTTTACCTGGTGCCCATAAGAAAGCACTGCTGGGGTCATGGGGATGAACACCACCCCCAGTGGTCCCACTGCAGCACAGGGAGCTTTGAGCAGCCCCACCTGGGCAGGTGTGGTGGGTGTTGCTCAGGCACTTCATGGCTGCAAGATTTTTCAGTAAGGAAGAAGCCCTGCTGATGGCAAATGTGTCCTCTGCAGAAAAGACATGATTTGTACTCACTGGTTTAAATCAAGAGTTTGGCTCCTTGGACACAGGGAGAGCTGCAGTCCCTCCTAGTTTTGGGGTTTTGAATCCATTAAGATTCCCAAGTGGCTTTCAGAATGTGAACACCAGCCTGAAGAGAGGAATAGTTAAGCTTTGGGGTCCTTGTTACCTCTCAGTTTCAGCCTCCAAGAGCCAGCCTGGTGTTTGCAAATAGTGAGTTTGCTCTTGTGGAGCATCTGCCATCCTCTGCAAATCCCACAGCTTTGGATCAAAGCACAAACAAAAAGCCAGGATGGAGGAGTTGGATCCAAACCTCCCCAGAAAAGGGGAGGTGTGACAGGAGCTTCTCGTGGCTGGGTCCATCTGCAGCCTTGGACCTGCCATTTGTGTTGTGCCCTGCTGGAATTTCTGTTCAGTGTGATGGAGTTCAAGGCTCTGTTAATTCATCTGTTTTCTTTCATCTTCTGAAGTAAATGAACAGCTATTTTAGCAGTATCGTGGTAAATCTGTAACATTTATTTTGAAAAGGAAAAAGAGCTCAAAAGATTACCAAGGTGTCCAGCTGTGATAATATTACCTGCCTTGTAAAATGCCGTAGGTGACTCTGAAGATGTAAAGCAAATTGAGGATTACATTAACTTCCTCCTGTCTTGCTCAAATTATTAATTCAGTATCACCAACTATCAAATAGAGTAGGGTTATTATTTTTTTTAAAGTATAAATTAATAACTATTTGTGATACATGGCAGAGTACTGCCTGCAAATAATTAAAACCTGGTTTGATTTTATCTATAGTAGAGGTTGGTATGTCTTTTGGGTTTTTTCTTTTCTTTTTTTTTTTTGGTGCTTTCTTTATATTACAAGATTATAGTAGCCTGCATTCACATTCAGCCTAAATAGGCAGAAGAATGAGTACTGCATAGCAATGTGATTTTGTAATAGAATAGTTTTACCTTGGAGATTCACAAGTTTTTTTCAATCTCTTTGCCTTGCTGCAGGACAGATTTGTTACATGTTGCTCAGTGAGCAAAGACCATGTTCACATCTAGAACTGGTCAGAACTGGAAACACAGTCCCTCTTTCCAAAATATTTTTCTCTAAAACATCGCTTGCAATTTTGGAAAACTGATTCTCCCTTTTTCCAGAGTGGTCTATCAGTTCTATATTTAGAATATATATATAT